>BHDV01009333.1:0-33444 GCA_005406045.1 Adoxophyes honmai | reverse complement strand
ACGCGCCACCCGCGGGCGCACCTGCACGCGCACCAGCATGCGCTCGCGCAGCACGCCCAGCACGCCCAGCACGACGACTGTAAGTGCCCCTGAGCAGGCAACCGGGTGCAGTAGCCATGCTCAGCTCGCCCAGCCCCACGCGCCACCCGCGGGCGCACCTGCACGCGCACCAGCATGCGCTCGCGCAGCACGCCCAGCACGCCCAGCACGACGACTGTAAGTATACCAACAACAACGACCACATTTTGAAGACGTATCTTTACCAGCTGACGACTTGTGTACGCAGCGCAGGGGTTAATATGGCGCAGCCAACTGGTTAAAACAGCCGTTCAATCGAAAAACTACAACTACATTTTGACGACGTAACGTTACGAGCTAATGACTTAAGTACGCATTGCAGGGGCTGATATGATGCGTATGTCGCAGCCAACTGGTTAAAATAGCCGTTCACTCAAACAGCTAGCCCTTTAAGTGAACAACGCCATTCAACCACACGTCTAGATTTTTAATTGAATGTTCGAGTCGCTCTGAACGTTCAACAATCCAGCTGGTTGAAAAGCCGCCGTCTAATTGTACCAAGCTGACCATTAAAATTTAAAAATGAAAAACAAATTATCAATCATAATATTTACGTTAGGTTAGATACCACTATTAATGATATGTTTTTCATTGATGGTCATCTTAGTTAATTTGTCATTTAAGCAGTTGGCATAGCGTCATCTAGTTATCGTGTTGAACGTTGCACAGTGTTGCGGCTCCATAGTAGGTAGGGGACGAAATTATTTTTAAGGTTTATTGTTGACTAATTATCTTTATATGGTACAGAATGAAGAATTATACATAAAAAAACCGGCCAAGTGCGAGTCGGACAAAACAACAACAAAAAATCAGGTTTTTTTGTATGGGAGCCCCCCTTAAATACTAATTTTATTTTAATTTAATTACTTTCTTTTAAAGTAAATATTTAATTAAATATTATGTGACCATATCAAGTATTTACCTGTTACAGTTATTTAAATAGACCCAAAACAGCAAAAAAAAACACGTTTTTTCTATGGGAGCCCCCCTTAATTATTATAATTATTATTATTTTAGTATTTGTTGTTATAGCGGCAACAGAAATACATCATCTGTGAAAATTTCAACTCTCTAGCTTTCACGGTTCGTGAGATACAGCCCGTAGACAGACGGACAGACGGAAGATGGACGGAAGTCGAAACCTTTCCTTTTACTTAATTTTGGTATTTTGGCGGGTAATTTAGCTTCTGTTTTACAAATTCTAATAAATTTGTGCATTTTCTGTCCAAAGTTTTCGATGGATTTCGAAATATAACCGCTACAAGCTCCTTCAACAATATGCCCTGCGGTAAACAATTATTATTACAGTCAAAGTTTGCAAAAAGTTGCAACTTTGCGTTTTATATTCCAGTAATATAAGGTCAATACTTCACTGTCACTAACATTTTATGGCGGCACGAAGTGGAATATTATACTTAAAGGTCGATAGAAGAAAAATTTCCACCTGTATTGAAGCTGTGCATTTAAATATTCCGTATTTTATAAAATGTTTGTAATATTTCAATTAGATAAAACGTTTTTACAAGACAATACCTTGGTCTACAGAATCCATGTTGCAATTTTAATAATAGTATAGTTTGTATCCGAAAATCGTAGTTTGAAACACCCAACTCGAAATCACTTAAACGTCTCAGAAATAAATTGTTAAACTTTGACAAGCGTTTTAGCAATGTTTCTGTGAGAAAGTATCCTCGTTTTTGGCATAATATGATACATTATTAACATAAGTTCAATAAATAATGTTTGTATTTGATCTACCTACATTTTTGTTTTTTCGTTTTTTTCCTACTGCCGCAACACTGTGCGTTGCAGTCAACATAGGTATCGACTAGACGACGTATAGCCGTGTGGTTGGATGGCGTTGTTCAGTCAAAGGGCTAGCTGTTTCGTCGAACGGGTGTTTTAACCAGTTTGCTGCAACATACACACCACATTAGCCCCTACGCTGCGTACAAGTCGTGAGCTCGTAAAGTTACGTCTTCAAAATGTGGTTGTAGTTCCCGCACAGGAACAGGGGAGTTATATTCTAAGGTTAATAGCGTATCGACCACAACTGTTGCGGCTTCGAAGTGTCGAATTGATGAGTGAACACAACGCTGTCGCGCAACGAATGAACTCCCCTGCGTGTAATGGGAAGTTTATACACAACGCTCAATTGCTTCGCAATGAAGTTTCGTGGGTTTTTTTTTCGCTGTTTTTCCTTTTTAGTATGACTGGTGACGTTCACACATGATTTAACACATAAATTCTGAAAAAATCTAGAAAGCTCTTTGCGTGAAGGGCCAGTGGTCAAACTACCTAAGCAACGACAGCTTTTAATCTTTTCAGCTTTGATCTATTGATCGTAACTAAAATTTGCAATTAGTATCTTGACCTTACAACTGTCAACTCAGGATGTTATATTTTAAAGTCTAGACAGCTAATTAACGTGACGCCAAATGGTCATGATATTTATTTGTATTATTAATGCGGTGGACCTCCTATTTTGCCATGTTAATGACCTGTCAGACGTGTCATAAGTTCAATTACGCTTGCAAAATGTGTTACACTAGTTTATACAATGGCTTTGCTCCCGTGCGAAAACGTCCTAATCACAAAAACTCGCAAAATCTATCTAAAGAGGAATTAAACCCTATCTACGTGTTTAGGAGAAATTCATGCCATATTATATTACTGCTTCCTAAATACTAAGGCTGTTTCGGACTAGCAAAAGTATACGCACGTATAATATTGTTTTTGGAGGGACGTCGACGCAATTTTATTTACTTTACTTTAAAGTCCGTATGCGAAAAATATATACGTGCAAAAAAATGCTAGTCTGAAATCACTATGGATTGGGTAATTTCAACTCCCTTCCTAGGTATTTCTAACTAGTTTCACATTTCAAAAAGTCTCTCTATGATTGTTCCAGCGGAAGATGAGGACGACCAAGATGAGGAAGAGGAGCAGCTCACGATAGGCGCGGACACGTCGCGCGTTGAAGAGATACCTCCCAAGGAGCCGATCTTCAACGCCGTCCCTCTCAAGTCGGCACTCAAGAAACGGCCCGCGGCCTCGCCCGCGGCCACGCCGCTCGCGCCGCGACAGGACCACCACCATGCCAGCTTCAAGTCAGTACCACATACGAAGTTTATATTAACCTTGGTAGCAGAAATATGTGCGCCAAAGAGTAGCTACCGCGTTATCGTAAATGGGATATCTTGTTTTAATTGAGTCGCGATAATCGTAATAATTGGCGTCTGATTTCAAGAGTTTAAATATGCCTCAGTTAATTTTATTATGGTTTAATAATTTTATCAGAAAATGGATTATATTTTATAGATTGAAGAGGAGTGATGAAAAATACTTTAAATGTTTTTTACTGTAGGAATACCACTGTATGTAATTACCCATCATGTGATAACAATATGTTTACATTCTTTACTAACTTGTGTATTTACATTATTATCGATAACCGAGTCCCGCTACTGGGTAACCGAGTCCACGGAGTGCAGACTGTGGCTACTTGTTATATTTGGGCGTGATTGTGACATTGTCCGTTTGTTCCACCATGCCGAGCAGACGGCCGCCGCCCAAGCCGAGGATCCGCATATGGTAATTGTCCACGCTGTGTCGGTGTTGTGCGGCCTAGGCCTGCGGACGGCTTCGAACCATGCATCGTGCATTGCACGCCCTTCACTCCATAACCATCTTTCTCTCGGCGCTCTAACTGTCGTGATGAATGCTCGCCGCACGACGCCTCATCTAGACACCGTCCGTCCTTTAACGATACACGCCCAAGTGTTGTGATTCACACCTACCTACTAATTAACTTCTCGTGCAGTTTATCCGCACATCTGCGACACGGAACAATGAGTGTTATGATTTATTAATGTTATGACATTGCTAACGTAATCAATCGCACAGATGAAAGTCCGTGTCAGTGTATAATTAATGGATGGTATTTATGTCCTTATGTTTATACGTTCTATGTTATGGTTTTGTTGTGATGCATGTCAATGTTTCCGATATACATTTAGCTTTTAGTTTTAGAATAGACAGAACAAATAAAACAACCGTTTCAGTTGTACTATACCGTTATGTTCTATCATTATCGTTTCCATAATTTATTGAAACCGGCCTTACGTATTAATGAACTACAGACCATTCCTTTGCTCACCCATGATCTAAATGACTATGGACGCTTATAGTAATTCTTTGTAGTTCATGATCTATGTCTTTAGATAACACGATTAGGTGTATTTTTTAGGTTAAGTGCTTTTAGTGTTACTTATAATCTTATAAACATTTATTTTAAAATTGGTAATTATATCCTTTGACCATTTAAATCGGAGTTTGATCAATTCGTTATGAATGATGGAAGTCTAAATTAGCCAGAAATTCTAACGTAGTCCGAGTGCAATTTACGATGTAAGGCTGCTATTCATATCTCCGCTGACAGTCGTATGCAACCGGTGACCTCGTCATTAACAGGCCAGAATAAAATCATCTGACGTCATAAACATAAAAACCCCGCGAAGCGCATCCTGACGCGTCGCCGGCACGATCGCACGCGTACGCTTTTACGATTATGACGTCAGAGACATCCGCGTCTGTTCTCATCCGGCTTTCCTGTTTGGATTGAGAATTGGATAGTAAACTAAAAAAAAAAAAAAAATCCGTCAGATAGATTAGATTACCAAAAAATATTGTACCCGTATTTTTTCTTTTATTTCACAAACAAGAAATGAATATGCTCTGAAGTTTCGAGTGATGTCACTATGTCGTACATTTTTTATCACAGCGGCGTGACGCAAGCCCTCACTCCGGAAGTATAATGAAGTAATGATATACATATGTCGATGTTTAATTGTCTTATAAACTCCAAAACACGCGTCCCCTATTTTTCCATAATCTAACTAACAGACTAATTATATCTATTGTTTTTGCCCCGACAGTAGTCGGCCGGTGCGGGTGGGCAACGCGGCGGAGAACAAGGAGAACGCCCGGCCGTGGGAGGGCCAGGGCGGCGCCGACCATCGCGACGACTACGCCAACGAGTCGGACCGCGTCGCCGCCAAGCTGGCCCGCAAGGAGAGCCTCAACATCAAGCTCGCGCTGCGCCCCGACCGCCAGGAGCTCATCAACAGGTATACCCGCAAGAATGGCCAATAGATCCGGATCAGCAAACTTTTATAAGACTGGCGACAGCGGGGCACCTCAGCATACCCGGCTAATGGTTCGTGCCGTCAGCGAAAGTTGGTGGCTTTTGGAACTAGAACTAAGATGGGCTAGCCTGAGTAGTTTATTGTCCCCGACAGCGGTGCAACCTGCAACTGCTTGCTTTTTTACTTTTAAAATATGTGTTGTTATTTTATTAAAAAGAATAGTCGAAAATATGGCGTCGGGTTAAAAATAAGGTGACGTAGGAAAACAGACTAAGGTATGTTTTAGGTGACAAGCTAGTACCCTGTCACTATTATACCTCTTTTGTCTAATTTAAAACCTAAAAAATACCGCTAAAAGTGGCTACGAAGCATGAAATATTCGTCGTTTTGTCTATGCAACATTCTCTGTGTGCTCTGCCTATTTCATTTGGGACTGCAGGCGTAATGTAAGTTTAATGATCCTGTTTGTTCTTTCGTTTAAATAAATGTAGGGTAGTAGGCGGAGTAATTATCATAAAGTACACGCAGCAACAGCTGACGCGCATCGCGGCCGCAGCGGCCCATGCCTCGGAGTGTTTATTTTCGTATGCATCGCCAGCCCGGCACATTGTTATCAATCTTTTATTTCTTCCTGTTTCTTTGATCGCGCTCTTGGCACTGGCATTGATATAACAGATCTATAAAACGACCACTTCTAACGTTCTACGATGCGGTTTTTTTGCACTACTTCGATTCGCGCAGTATTGCATTGTTGATTTAAAATGGGCATTTTTCAACAACCTTTAGAGCAAACTTAACGACATGTCATTAATTAATCTCACCCTGAACTAGTTTTGGGTCTCAGCCAAAACTTTACGTTGATTGGACGTTATGAAAACATTCTGAGCGGTGTGCGTGGTTTGCGAATTTTATTCCGCCCATTCGGCAGTGCGCGGGCGCCGCTGAGCGGATGAACCGTATCGCTGTCGTTTCGGGAGTGGAGTTACGTCAGTCCGTTGGACGTAAACAAGGGTGTTATGTGATCTGTCGTTGGTGATCTTCCTAAATGAGGGTGCTCTCGCTCTGTAGGAACATCCTGGTGGTGTCGAGCGAGCACGAGCGGCAGGAGTCGTGGGAGGCCATCGGCGCTCGCCTCATCCGCCGCTTGTCCATGCGACCTACCGCTGAAGAGCTCGTCGAAAGGAATATCCTGAAGAGTAAGTCCAAACATTATACACGCTGTGAAAGCATTCACGTGCTTATGATTTAACTTGTAGTTACACTCTCAAAAATAGAATAGCAAAGTCACTTAATATTACGTCGTATTACGGAAAATGTAACGATGATAATACATTTCATACGTCATATGTATTGACTTCCGTTGTTTGCGGGTTAGATAAAATGCTTTCTGATCATCGATTGATTAATCGACACAGACGATACTGCGATGGTAATGACTAATGACGCATACTTATCTCCAGTAGATCTTTTATGATGTTGGTTTTGCGGGCGTTACCACGAAATTCGCCAAATTAAATTAAGTAGTATGACGGCAGTGGTAGCGAACGTCATGAATAATTACGTTCAGATTTGGGGACATTATGTGTTACTGATTCACGTGTGTTGGTTTACGTGGAGAAATACAAATAAGCTCCACATCTAGTTCAAACTTTCAATCGATTTGATATGAGTAAAGTTTATAATGAAAACAAACAAATGGAACTTGGCAGAAGCTAAATCGGTTAATTGCTTTAGAACGTGTCGTAATGCGGGAAACATTGGCCTACTTTTTCTTCACACCTTAGATCAAACGTCTACCGTAGACCCATAAAGATTTCAACCACACTATATAAAAGACAATGTTTTTTGTTCGCGAGCAAAATAACCGTTTCAGCGCTATGCGCAACTAACCCCTTTGTCCCAGAAAGTGATTTTAAATACTCGGTTTTTTAAGAAAAACGATGATTCGTACCTCGGACT
Source organism: Adoxophyes honmai (assembly GCA_005406045.1). Taxonomy (NCBI): domain Eukaryota; kingdom Metazoa; phylum Arthropoda; class Insecta; order Lepidoptera; family Tortricidae; genus Adoxophyes; species Adoxophyes honmai. Next base: position 26,260 of record BHDV01009333.1, on the reverse strand, counting down.
GTCTCATTTCCTATTATTACAATATATCCGGACATGCTCTAGTAACTCTGTCATCCAAATCTAGTGTGACCGTTTCGCCTTAACACTATTTCAGCCCACAGTTTTTGTCCATTCGAATTATTTAATTGTAACCGAAATTATATTATTTAGGTCAGTCACCTGCGGAGGAAAAGAAACAGAAAGAAGAAAAGAAACGGTACCTCCTCCGCAAACTAAGCTTCCGACCCACCGTCGACGAGCTAAAGGAGAAGAAGATTATACGCTTCAGCGATTACATCGAGGTCACGCAGGTGAGATAATTGCCCGGCGGAGTGTGGCCCGATGGCCCGCGACGCCTGATTTAACTTTTACAAGCGGGCATAACTCGTAACTATGTAACTTACATTGACCTAGCCTAGACATCATTTTTCTATAAAATTGTTAAATACTTGTAATGTCTAAGAAAGAAAATATATGTTTGAAAAGTTATTAAAATGTACGGGGACTACTTAAACCATCTGTGATATACACAATGCCACAACGTGATTTTGTTTAGATATACAACATGCTACAAAAATACGAGTACAGTAGAAAAGGGGTTAAATAAATGACTCATATTTAAGGTTCAATTTACAATATTTGAAAAAAAAAAATGCCTTTAATTCCTCTTATTGAATCTGCAAACCTATTTGAATCAAAAATTGAAAATCAGTCAAAGAATACACTCTGTTAAATAATCTATGATAACTTCAGTTCTATCAAGTGACAGCTTACCAGAGTTTACAATATTTGTCGTTTTAATAATCTACATTTTTTACCCGCTTTTTTATGACACGTTGCAGTAAGTACACATTCTTGGCGATCCTTTTGGGTACTCAAGTTACAAAGCCTTTCAAAGCGATTCCTGTAATTGACGTAAATTTTGAGCGTTGCCATGGCCTGCGCAGGCGCACGACTACGACCGGCGCGCGGACAAGCCGTGGACGCGGCTCACGCCCCGCGACAAGGCCGCCATCCGGCGCGAGCTCAACGAGTTCAAGAGCTCCGAGATGGCCGTCCACGAGGATAGCAAGCACCTCACGAGGTAACAATACCTTCTATTACTCTAATATCTAAGCACTTAAAACATATTTTCAGGAACTAGTCTATCTTACTCGCGGCATGAAATGTTAAAAATGTTAGAGTCTTAGGAAGTCTTGGTCGACGTTTTTTAAGTTTTTGACCATTTTTTCCTCCACCATACTTCGACCCAAGGCCGTGTTTCCGCGAGAAAAAAGGTTAGCTCCTGAAAAAAAAAATTATAAACACTACGTCATCTTCAGCTTCGATGCTCTATATTCTGAAAATGTAACAAAATATTTTTATTATACAATGTGGGCGGAAATTGGCCGTAAATATTTTAACCAGTGGTCGGAGTATACGCGACAGAAAACACCGGTAAAGTTTCTTTCTCGGAATTTCTTGTGAAAAAAACTTACGAAATTCTGAAAATATTGCCCAGTCTTTTGTACCCCGGGTCTTGGCCAGCCGCCTAGTAAAGTAGGCATCACAAAGGGCGCATTGACCTGAAAAGCGATGAAACATTTGTCTCTAACAAAGTCAATAATGAACATTTTCTGGAAATATTTTGCAGGGGTTTTCAGTTGCGTGTACTCGACCACTGGTTAAAATATGTATGGTCATTTTCCGGCCACCTTATATGTCAATCATGTCCGAAACGGATGAAATTCCTCCTTTCCGAGTGACATTCTGGATATACGGTCAAATACTTTAATTCAAGAGCCACCATAGAACCTTCTCAAAGATAAAATTATAACGATTTCCCTTGAAAATTAATGGGATGTCACTATGACGCTTACTGTGAATTGGTTGCATGGTGGCTCATGAATTAAAGTCCTTGCCTGTACGATGCAGCAGTAGCGAGGGCGAGTGTGACCGGGCGCTTGTTGCAGGTTCCACCGGCCATGACGGCCGCGGCGCAGCCTCTCTCGCGCGCGCGCGGGCCGGCGCCCGCCCCGCCGCCTCTGTGATCCGTTACATATAAACTTATATATACTGACTTCTTCCGATCGGGGGGATCCCTATGCAATAACTTACCAAACCGCATCGGTAAAGTGTTGAATATTCTAAAGTTGCGTTATACCGCCGTTCTAAACTTACGTTTTGTATATGCGTACCGTGAGTGCAATCTTGTTTTAGTTTACCTATTTTTATAATACCCTAGTTATTGCCGAGTACAATTTTATTACTTTTGTGGTATCGTTTTATGTTAAGTTGTATTGTAAGCGTACCTATACATTCTTTGAATTGACCTTCGCGAAAGGTTAGTGATACTGATTATTATGATGGAGATTATGTGCTTGAAGCTCAGTGTATTGTGAGGTATTCGAGTGAGTCGTTTTGAGATGTGAAACGTATCCATCATAGGAGTTTGTAGATTTGTGATTTTTTTCTTATATTGCTAGCTTTTAGCTCCGTAGTCATTAAGCTAGATTCGATTTTAAACATATTTATTTCACATATTCTTGATATATTTTTATGGTCACAATCTAATTTATGATTTGGAAATTATAGCGTATTGTCAAGGGCGTATAGTTCATTGAATTTAACATTTATCGTGTGTCTTATTATTATTGAAAGCAATTTTTAACTTTGGCCGTGAGATACTGCCACTAATGTTTACCGTTCTATCGCGGACGTTTTGTAGTCCCATCTAAAGGGCATCGTGATATCGCCCGAGACGTTGTTTTAGTCGGTTTACTGCATTATCGTGTTCTACCAAAGTTGCGCACTTGTATGTAAAATATGCAAAGTTATTTTTATTATTGTTTGGTAAATAAGGATGTAGGTGTTATATTGGTATATAGGTGTCGTATTTAATAAGTAGAACCAGATTAATGTAATATCCTGAAGTTGGATTGCACAATTATTAAATTTTACTGTTTCATAAGTGCTTCCAATTGCTGTGCAACACAACAATAAACAAATTAGGGCATAGACTATAGTTGCCAAACCTCCGACGCCGCAACACCTGTTCGATAGTGTTTACTTTTACTCTTCTATTATCAATCCCACGCATGTCGCATTACTTTTTATAAACAACATCCCTACGGCTAATATACCACCTATCATCTCTTACAAATTTATCAAAAGTTCGTAAAACGTCATTTTACTGATTAAGTATGAGACGCACCAACCAAAATAATAACATTTCATAACTGTGATTTCTGAAAATAATTAGAACAAAAAATACATGTGGATGCTGCGACGTCTAAGTACAGGGAAACGTGGAGTGGTGGTTGGAAAACGCACAGACAGAACCTTACCAGGCCCCGCGCCCGCGGGCGCAACTCAGCGGGAACAACTTGTTAATCAGCGGATCGCTCTAACTTAAGACTAGCGCTTTGGATTCAAAGTTGAACGAAGTATTGCGTAAAGGACTTAATTAAATGATCGAATAAGCTCTTATAAAGAATTAGATTAACTTAATATAATACGCCTTCTGAGATTATTTTATGACGTTCGGTACGATATCATACGGTACATGTAATTGGAGTACCATTTTAATTTTCTCCTTGATGTTGATTGTATTCTCTGAAATTGATAGTATAGAAAGCAATAATAATATCAGTTCGGTATAATGATAATATGAAACCTTTAAAACTTTAGTCTTCAGACCATCTTTGGTAATATGTATTATCTTAGTATATATTATAACTCATAGAAATCATGTGTATTTAAAATCATTTTATACAGCAATGTATCATTGTGTAGTAGCGGTGCCATTTTTTGTGACGTTCTTTACTAAAGTTAATTCAACACAGTCCTTCATTGTGGAAGTGCACCTTCAGTCATCTGACCTCGCCACGTCTCTTTAGGGAGTACACTCAGCACAGTGCTGCCGACTGCTGGCTACTGCGAGGCCTGGCGAAAGGCGGGCGCGGTGATCGCCGGCGGTGAGTCACCTCTCATTCGATGAGTAACAATCAAAGCTTTGTTTAGCTGAATCGAGTAACTGACCTAAGACTGACTCGTCTCGCCTGATGGATGGCAAAGACGAGGCTAAGTGTCCAGCTCGAGGCGCAGCAGCTACCCTCGGCTCGCCTCGCCAGCCGTCGCCGCGCCTTGCTCCAGTGGCTTACTGATTATATATACCAACCACAATATTGTCACTAACATAAGTTTATGTACTACTATGCGATAATTTAATTATATTTCTCTCATGTTAAGCGATTTCGTAATCACAGTACTTTATGCAATATTATGATAGTGAGCTAAAAGTTGTAAACGATGGTTATTCTTGAGACCATTCCATTATAGATATAATTGGAAGCCAAAATGACGACTTATTTTTCTAAACGGTTTTGTTAGATTTGCAAATAAAGCGTTGAAGTAAAATGTAGGCGTTTACGGATAATGTAATAATAAGAAGACATTCAGATTTCCAAAGATCTAAGGCTCAACTAAATTCTTTTAACTAGCTTATGTATTGCCATTATTTTCTATGTATATATGTTATTGCGATATATCGTACGACTGTTGATGTCTCAAGTAATTGTTGGAGAAGTGGGTATATTTAGCTGTTATATCGAAGAAACATCGCGTGCAATTTCACGGGGCTGTTTAACGAAAATTATGAACATGTCTGTGTGCGTAGTGTAGTTAGGTTTATGGAAACGAAGGCAACGTACTGCGATGTAACTTCAATCTAGCCGCGTTGAATATAAAACTTTTGCGTTCATACCAAGCAGTACATACATGAATAATAATTGAAATAATTATATAAAACTTACCAAAATATTGTGATACGACGTATTTATCCGTAGTGTTCGTTCGGTTTATTTAAACCGTTTAATTTTTACTTTTTGTTAAAGAGAATGTCAAACTAAATGAGTTATAAAAGTGGATTATATGCTCCGAAACAAACTTCAATTTATTGGCTCTGTGCTTAAGTTATAACAATGAAATGTTTAAAAGTCTTAATTTGGAATACGAACGACTATACGTTTAGATTTTCTTCAACTCTTCTACTATCTCGACTGTTTGCCACAATTTCATGAATGAATTATGCTAGCGGTTTTCATCGTTTTGATTTGTATACTTAATGGACAATGGAACATTTCAAGCACTAATGTCGCGCAGAGCCAAGATTCAAGTCCTGTTACAACACGCTGTAACTCGTGAGGTTGTCTCCAATAGGTCCTGGCTGGGCACCTGCCAAACTAATTGTTATCAATGCAAATTTTCTGGCATTCTCTTACATCTAAAAGGTGCTATATGTTAGCAATATCAGTGTACACCGTATATTCACCATCTTTTCCTAACGATAGTATTCCGAATAGGATTTGTTGTGTAAATTAACACTTGGCCATTCTCGGCAACAATCATGTTGTAGCTAGAGAATTTATTTTTATACTTAGTATACAGTTCGGTGGTGTCAAAATGTAAACCCACTAGTTTGCATTTAAGATCGCAAACTTTATTTAAATCTTTGATGCACGTTCTTTTTATAAAGAAAATATAAATTTCTGGTATATTATGTAGAACTATGTTAATCTTGTTACAATAATTATGATACAAGTGTATTGTCATGGCAACAAACGTAATTATAATATTGGTTACGATTTACCAATGAAAGATTTTGAAAATGTCTGTATATAATTTTAATTATGATGTAAATTACGGAATCTCTTTTTTCCAACGATATCGCGCGTGTCTTGTGCTACTACGACATATAAATTGCTACCTTCAGTAATCCGTTTACTGTTGCTTTTATTTGAATATTGTGTAAATTATTAATGACATGTTGTAATAAGTATATTTTATAATAGCCATAATTACTTGTTTTATATAAGGTAAGTCTGTAAATACCATGATTATACATTAAGTTTTATACTCGATTGTGTTTGTTTTACCACCAAATCCACCTTTTCATAAAATATTACATGGGTATTTAAATTGGTCGTTATAAAGTGAAATGAGAAAGTATTCGAACCTAACACTCAAATATGGAGCCGATATCAGCTGTAATACAGTCGATATCAGTTGTTCGTTATCGGCCAACCATCGACCAGTATTGTTTCGAGTAATGTCACGGAGGCTTTGACCCGCGAGGCTGCAGTGGTAGCACTTTCGATGGCGCTTAGCTTATGGCTCGCGGCCGGGTTGAGACGAGAGAAAGTTAACTGTAGTCCGTTCCCCTTACCGCGGCGCCGGCGCGCCAGTCCGCGCTCGCAGCCGGGCCCGACGCGCGCCGATACCGCGCTCAGCCCGCGATGTTTACAATGCAACCAGCGATCCGGCAAAAAGATAACAGAAAGCGACAGTGCTGAAGTGTGCCGTTAAACTGTGGACAGTGAACCCCTTAAGTTGGGGTGACGTGAAAGTGCGACATCCGACAAAGGGCAGGCGACATGACGTTCTCTGGAAGCATGAAGGAGAGCAAGCCGCGATCGAAGCACACATGGGAGTCGGAGGTGAGATTCGATAGTTTCTAGCATTGTCTTGGCGCAGTCGCCGCTAATTAATACCGGCACGCGTTATTCACAGTATTGTTATGATTATAATACAATTGACAGATCTTTATGCATGGGTACTTACTTACTTGAGTCATTAATTTATGTTAAGTACCTTTTCTCTTTCACATGTAAGTAGCTTTTCCATTATTGCAATTTCTTTTTAGTAAGTACATTTACTAAAAACATTACCTACCGTAGACATCATTAAAATTTTAATATTGAACTTTAGTTACGAACCAAGGAATCGTTTCAAAGTAAGCTTTGTACTCCAACGAAAGAATAACAAAAAACTATACTTTCGATATACATATTTGCTTTCAGTAATTGACGTAATTTGTTTGAGACGTGAGAACCTTTATTTCATACCAATTAAAATTACGCTTCGTTCCGCTAAGCTTAGCTCAACCCCTATGTATCTAAGTAAACAAAATACGACATAAAAACTTAATTAAATGCGTAGCACTCGCTACTTATTCCCCACTGTAACAAATGAACTTTGTGAAAAAGCTAAATTAGCTTATACCAGTATAAGCGTAGAATAATCATCATTAACCTGACTGGCCCCATTTATAAACTTCGTTCAAATTATTCTGAAATATTCACACAATTCATCTACTTAGAATACTTAGATCATTGTGTGCAATTTTTTTACTTTTAATGAGTTTGCGTACGGCTGTTTGACTATTTTATGCGCAGATTTCTTTCCGGACATTATTTCTAAACTAGGTATATGTATATTTTAGCGCACATAATCTGATACATTTCCCGTTCCCGTCATTTAAAGTGGCAAGATTTTAAGTAATAGTTATGTTTCGGAGACTGTAGCATGATACCTAATCAAGAAATGTGTGAAGTACGGTATGTTCGTATGTATTATTCAAAATGTAATGTTATGATATGAATCAGTATTGTACCTACGTAGAGAAATATGTCTTACTTATGTGGCTAGCCAAACCAAATATCAACGTAGGTATATATTATTTTTATTATCACGTACAACTCTACCATTATTCTACCTCTTCCATCTTTTTGCAAACCTAAAACTATGGTGGAAGTGGCTGCAAAGCCTAATCATGGTCCTGTCTATGTCACGTTTCGTGTGCTCTGCCTACCTCATTTGGGAACACAGGCGTCATTGTATGTATGTCAACTCTTACCGTTCTTTTTAACTGTACCGTAGTTTTTTAAAGAAGAATTAATTTATAATTTGTCATTTAGCATCGTTATAAATAATACAGTATCCAATCGCTAATGAAGTGATTCAAAATAAAATACTCTCTTGAAGACAAGTACCGTAGCGTTTATTTTTATATTGAAGAAGTTATACGTTTGTACCGGTCTACGCAAAGAATCTTGCTTCCAACTGCTTACAATACATGTTTGGTAAAGTTGAATAATTATCTAAGTTCGTCCACAATTTCAAGTATGTTTCTAAGAAGGTTTCTGTCCTTAGCGTTTTTGCGCTCGCCTCTCACTTAGCGTAGGTAGGTTAAGCGCGGTAATGCCCGCAAAAGGCCTGCCGCACATGTAGCTACTCAAAACGAACTATGGTCCATTCAGGACATATTCAGGATAACATTAGACTTTCAACGGTCAATTACTCACATATTTTTAAGTCTACGCAAGGCGTCACCGCAAGTGCTGAAACCATTGGTTTTGAGAACATTTTAACAAACAATGATAAGTGTTATTGCAATAATGATTTCCTGTTTTACCTTTGGATCTTTGAGAAAAAAAAATGTAGGATAAAAATGTTATCCCGTTTACCCGTGTGGTGCCGGGTTAGAATAGCACCTCCCCCTTTCTTCCCGTGGGTGTCGTAAGAGTCGACTCTGGGAAAGGGTTAGTGTATTGTAGGCGATGGGCAAGCAACCTGTCACTGCAATATCACGTTTAACCACCTGGTTACCTTGAAATTGCTAAACGTGGCACTGGATTTCAGAATTCATGTGCTCTGCCTACCCCTCTTGGGAATACAGGCGTGAGAATATGTATGTGTATGTTATCCTGAATGGACCGTAGTTAGGTACAAACTGAAATTAGTAAAGAGTTGCTTGAGCGTCACCGCGAACAGTTACTAACTGGTTTAAGTTGGTTAAGTGGTTCCTAATCAGTTCCGTCAGTTTTGATTCGCTTCATGTGCGAAAGGCCTAAGGCTTACGAGTGACATGACACTTATCTTAGGCACAACAAGAGATAATAATCATATATTACATGTAGATAATAAACTGATCGCTGATCTTATCGAACAGGTTTTTGTGCAGGAAGTAATGGAGGTCTCCTATGCAGACAAAGGACTTTTAAGTCCCCTGTCAATGATCAATTAGGTGTGCGTGTACTGTAGCATAGGTTGTAAATAACTAATTAAAAATTATAAAACTGGAATAGATGTAAAAAATAAAAATAGAAATTTTCTCTCCTACAATAGATTGTCATAACGTGTGATTTTAAAAATAAATCTAAATATTTGAATAGAAGCTAGTGTTTCAACACTGTGCATACATAGGTACGTACTTGTGTTATTCTTTTATCATAATAATATGTCGAGCTAAACACTTTGACAAATACTTACCTCAGTTGCAAAATTTTACTATTAGAGTCATCGTCATCAAACCTACATACAAACAATGCAAGTTAAAAGCTTTAAAAGGTAAGATCATACTGCCTACTTTGAAATAGATGCTGAAGTTTCCGAGCAGGCTACTTAAATTCACGCAATGTTAATTAGCATGGAATAAAGATCATATGCTAATTAAATACCGAATCTGTCCCATACCAATGGCTTATAATGACGACGATGACTTACCTACCTAGCTACTGTGTATTCTGGATACTCACTTATTAACCGACTTCAAAAAAGGAGGTATTCAATTCGGCTGTATTTTTTTTTTTTTTTTATTTTTTTTTATTTTTTATGTATGTTACCTCAGAACTTCTAAACGGGTTGACCGATTTCGATGGTTCTTTTTGTGTTCGATAGCAAATGGCTTCCCATTGGTCCCATTTTAATTTCATCAAAATCTAACTAGTAGTTTTTGAATTATCCTTAAAATAAAAAAAAAATGTATGGGCATTCGGGAATTTTAGTCCGAACTTACATTTGTACATACTTACATACCTACATACAATCACGCCTGTATTCTTAAATGGGGTAGGCAGAGCACACAAAACGCTACATAGACAAAACTATGTCTATGTCACGCTTCGTGGCCACTTCTAGCACATTTTTTGTAGGTTTTGAGTTAGCAGGTATGATAGTGACAGGTTGCTAGCCTCATAGCCTGTCGCCTAAAATTTACTTAAACCTATGTCCTTAGTCGCCTCTTGCGACATCCACGGAAGAAATGGAGAGTATTTTTATGTATATTCGCGGATTACTCGAAGACGCCTGGACCGATTTGGAAAATTCTTTTTTTGTCTGAAAGGGTATAGTTTCCAGGTAGTCAGATTGTCAGCATATCTTGACCTGATGATGGAATATGAGGGAAATCGAGGGCAACCCTCAAATTTTATAGGCATAGGTAGTGTTTTTAGTACATTTTTCAAAGCTACACCAGTATTTACGCTTGGCAGTAAAAAAATGATTGGGCTGATGATGAAAGGTCAACTCCTTAATTTTTAGGAGTTAAAGGATATTTTTTTCAATACTTAATGCACCTCCAGACTGGAAATTATAGTTTCAGTAATGAGCCAAGCCTGCTGCTTCTCAAGTGTTGCATTTCTGTTAATGCTTGTTCATCGTGGGGTTTACTTAACAGTTTAGAGGGTTCTAAATCAGATAGAGCTATTCCTTTTAAAGCCTTGAATCTGCTGAGAGCTACGTATACCTACTTGATCTTTAGTAAATATGTACATAAACAGAATTTTCCTTTCAGGATATAGCTAATTTGAAGTCGGTTTTTTTTTGTTTAAAATTATTTTGTTTTCATAAATACATAGATTTTGAACTAATCATTTATCTTCACGACAGTAAGCAACGGAAAACTGAAAAGTACCCTGATTCAATCAATCATTCGCAAAAACCAATAAGATGAAAACGTCAATAAGCTTCGCTCCCGAAGTTTCAGGGAAGCACACTTTGGGATTATTTCGGATTACTGTCAAAAACCACTCTTGTCGTTAATCTCGGTACGGCCTTCTTGAGGCATGTGAGAAATGAAAGGGCGGAGGTAGCATAGAGATAGAAATCGTCAAAATCACTAACGTCTTGTTGTATTAGCACTAGCTAGTATAATGAAAATGAACGAAGTTTTTTATAACGCATTGACAGTACCTAGTAGGTACTGCGTTAGGTTTCACATGTATGTAGATTAAATTAGATATGTATTATGATATTAACCAACCGATTACTTCTTACGAGTATTTAACAGTAGGAAGGCTTCGTCTGTTGATATATTTAGAAACTAATAATGGGATTTCTTAATGCTGTTAATGCACAGATGATCCAAATACTGAAACTGAAGGGAAAGTCCCCGGAATCTAACTTAAGAACATTTTAAGCAGTAGAGGTTGCATGGAAAAAGCGATGCGGGATTTTACCCCGCTCTACTTAAAATCTTGCGACATTAGTAGACGGGTATTGTAGTAATTTATCTCTACCTAATTTGCGAATTTGTTTCTCACCACAGACAAATTTAAGGCTTTGTATTAAGTATCTTAGCGTACGTTTTTATTGTGATTATAAATAAGTTATTGAGCGTATTAGTGTCCTTTCTCCCACAGTCGTCCACAACCTGTGCACATATAAATTGGATGCGATATTTTATAGAATTGAAGTGAAATTGTAAATCAGCTGAGTGCAAAGTGTGTCAGTGGACGTTAACGGGGAAGACGCAGTAACGTGATCCGGGTCACGCGCAGTTCCGACTCGGCCGCCGGTCATTCAACGAATTCAATCATCAATAACATCTTTTACGCACGACAGCTGCCTAAAAACATGCATCTTCTTTACATTTTTCGTTTTACTCCGTTTCATTTAGTTTAGAATTTGAATGGTCATAGGTAATTTATCCTCACACGGTTTTAAGTAATCCAAGGCGTCACCGCGACTGGTGATACGATACCGTTTCAATACGATATCGTTTGAGAACATTAAATTAAAGAGTAACAAGTGTTATTGCAATAATTAGATATTTACAGTTTTATCATTGGAATCCTGAGAAGAATTGCAAATAAGTACTTAGTTACATTAAACACAGTGTATTTAGTAGCAAAACTAACATTAAGCTGTCATATTTCATCAATTTATTCTCAATAACATTGCAAATAAACTTTAAATTACCAAACTGTTTTTCAGCAAAGCGAATACTGAACACTAAAGTTCACGACATTTTAAGCAAGTCACGACTTCGCAACGATTTACAAAGCAGTGTTACTTTTCCAAAAATTTAAATCTTTGTTCATCACTTACCTTAAATTAATGTTAAAAGTACTATAGTGCCACATATTAGGAAAAAAATATGGACCTCCTTTGGTTATTTGTCTTACCGTGTAAATCGTGTAATTCCTATAATATGGTAGAGCCTTAAAATCGTGTCCAGATATTCGGGATTGCAAGCATGCATACATACATATATACATCTTTCCTGTGTTCCCAAATAAGGTAGGAGGAGCACACGAAACGTTACATACTTAGTCAAAACCGAGACTACTTCACGTTTCGTAGCCACCTTAGCATGATTTTAGGTTGAAACTTCTTAAAAACTAATTTGTCGTCTAAAGCCTCTTACGACATCCAGGGAAAAAATTGAGGGGATGTAAAAGATAGATTCGGGACCCGCTAAACAAATTTCTTCCCGTGGGTGTCGTAAGAGTCGACTCTGGGAAAGGCTTAGTGTATTGTAGGCGATGGGCAAGCAACCTGTCACTGCAATATCACGTTTAACCATCTGGTTACCCTGAAATTGCTAAACGTGGCACTGGATTTTTGAATTCATGTGCTCTGCCTACCCCTCTTGGGAACACAGGCGTGAGAATATGTATGTATGTATGTATGCTAAACAAATCCACGTTCTGGGCTGATTTCTATTTAAGTCCTTTGTTCAGAAAAATGGAGGATAATTTTTAACTAAGTTACATGCGCAAAATGTATAAACTTTCGTTTTAAAATTACCCTACTCGTAGACTAAGCGACATTCACTGGAATCTAATCCAATATAACGGCCGAATGCGCAAGAAATAACTAAATATACCTACCTACTCCACAATATAGCTGTCACTCTGGTTTAGTTTTCGAAATAGTCACGACAAATACCGCAATATCACGATTCGGTTACATATGATTACATTACAAGTCAATAGATCCGTTCCGTTGGCTGCCTGTAACTTAGTTGATATTGTTTTTAAACTTATGAGTTATAATGTGACGTGTGTATTTATAAACTCATTTGTATCGATCAATGTAGAGTTTAGCTTGAGTTTTACTAAACGACTTCAAAAACGTAGGTTTTCAATTCGGCCGTGTACATTGACAAAACCATGACTAATTCACGTTTCGTGGCCACTTCTATTGCACTTTTTGTTTTAATAAATTACAACATATTTTGCTAACGCGCGAACTTACCCTCATTACTTCAAATCTTGCTAAGTTAGATTTAGAGGACTGTGTATATATTTGTATTACATAGAGCGAGAATTAAGTTCTTATTGATACTTATCTCTTTAAAAATATGTTTTAATTTATAACAACATTAGGTACTTACCTACTTACAATAGATTTCAGCAAACTATAGGCTGAGTTACAATAATGAAATTCTTCATATCGATATTAGAGTTAACGCTGCCGTGGCGTGTTGCTCCAGATGATGGGTCACGAATTCGCCCGCATCATGTCGAGCTAATCTCGATATAAAGACGTGAGTGTATCCATTTTATGAGAAACGAAAGTTTTAACTTCCTATCTGTACATAAGTACCTAGGTACATGAGTATTTTTTATTACATGTGACATCATGAATTTGTCATAATTAGGTAAGATAAAAAAGTAATGGAAAAAGCGATACGCGACCTTACCTCCACTACTCCTAAATTTTGCCATATTAAATGCCGAGGACTTACCTTCCTAAAATATATGTATAATGAGAAATAAATAGCTACCTAGAGTAATGTAGGTTCCGTCCTCCGAGTATGTAGGCTTATTAGAAATCTAATCCAGTGCGTCACGAACAAGAACTTAGTTGTGATTAGACATGTTATTAATGTTATAATACGCAAATAAGCATCGTGATTCAAAGAGAAATCGTTGAATGTCGCACCGGAATCTCTCTAGGTGTAGACTCACGCTATAACCGGGTATTAATCATCGTATCGTTTGTTTGTAAACATAACGGTATTAGGGTAATAGGGTGCAATATGTATAGTGATTCAGGTAATTTTAATTAATTAGCGTTTGTACCCTCAATTGCCGAAAGTAGCCATCCATGTAGTGTCATACATCGTCATGTATTTGTTTCCTACTACTGTAAAGTTTTGCGTAAGAATTATTTAAGTGTATGCGATAGCTCCCTCACCACACCACAAGAGCACAATGAAACAAACAAAGCTATGACTAAATGCCGCCGCTTTAGATACCTACTCGTACAGCTTTTTGGCATCTAGCTTGCTAAGATCATAATTATGCAGTACCTGTTTATAGTGTGATCCATGTATTGAATACCGGTTGACGAATTAACTATCGACTTTCACGGCGCCTTACTTCCAGTTTTAATTGTCAGTTTGTAAGAGCGTTGCTTTCTTTACCGGCAGTTTGACCACTGTCCATGCATTCGAGACACTTTCCGCAATTGTTCACAAATTGGTGGTAAATTTTAATTCGCAACGCAGAATGTACAAAACGATTTGCACTTACCAGCTTAAGCTTTGTTACGAATAATTACGATCAAATGCTAAGGTTAAATGTCACGATGCGGTTTAATTAATTGTAGTAGAGTCAGGCAATATCTATTAGTATGAATAGGACACTAAAGGTCGTTTGAGAATGTTAGTTTAATATTTTGCGGAATAGAATAAGTGAACATTTTGGTCTGCACCTCGATGCACTTGTAAACAATATAAACATTTTGACAAGAAATAAAAAATACTCATCTAGATATAGTAAGTATTCTAGTTGTAAGCGATTTCTCATCTGTTCCCTAAAGCAGTGTTTACTAAACAAGCGGGAAAATCAACGGCAATTGTTCGCAAATGGGTAGGTATTAGGTATAGAACGAAAGTGATGTCGACCACATTGTTAGTCGTTAGAGATCATAATAGAAACTAGCTGGAAGTGTGAATAGCGCCGCGCCGGGCCTTTGTTGCGATTGCGGCAGCGCGGGCGCAGAACGTGCCGGGATGTAGGTCGCGACAAGTGCACGCTGCATTCGCAAACGCGCTACTCTACATTTCCTGCATTTAAGTTCAACGCATTAAATTCCTAAATTAAGTTTGAGTTCCCTGCTCGCGATTAGCTATTTCGAAAGTACCTACATCTAACATAAATCGTGGCATTTTGTAATCTACTTAGAACTCGTTTGACCGATTTGTGATTCTGATTATTTCATTTATCAAATTCAACTTTTTAGTTTTCACGTGTAAATTTTAGACTATGTGATTTCATGAAAAAACACACGAGAAAACGGCGCTAATGAGTAAATTACTTGGCGTTAGCGTGCATAATTTATCTGCGTTCAGTACATAAGCACATCAAGCTTCAGAAGTCTTCGTAAACGAGACAAAGTTCCGAATAATTTACTGTTGTTAGTACTTAGTTCATACGTAGGACTGAGCAGCAAAGTTTTTACACAATTGAAATATTTCATTGTTACAAAATGAAAAGCTAAGAAATACTTGGGAAGGCATTCCTGAGAGCGGCGCGGTTAGCGCGGCCTTGTTTTTGCGAGAGGTGAGGCTCGAACCAAAATACTTCAAAACAGTCTCTTTGTTCGGCATGTTTGTGTTCAAATGCCACTTGTATGTCAGAATGTCACGCTTTTGCGATTACAGAAGGTTACCTATTTAGTGCGTAGATAAGTATACACCTACTTGAGCTAAAGTTTGAAAATAAAACAATTCGTGCGACGTTTGATTTATTTCCTAAAACGGCTCTACCAAATAAGAAGAGGTTACAAAACAAATGGAAGTTTTGCAAGCTCGCCTCGAGCTTTGTACGGACCTTCTAAGATTAAAGCTGGCAATGTTGTGCAACTGACGTCATTCGTCTGCAGCGGGCTTTACAGCAAATTAAGAATTTAGGATTCATTGCACCTCATGGACGTTGTTTTTGTAGAGTTTGAACTTTGAGTGCATTATCTTTGATATGTTAGTTGACTAGCTTAGTTAATTAGTAACCAGTGCACTAACGTGTAAATTTAATCTTATTTAACACGACAGAAACGTAATTGGGAACTCTGTATAACGGATAAATTGAAATTGAAATATAATTTCACCATGGGATACCACCACTCCGTCTAGGTTAAAGTTACCAGCAATATTCGTTCCCCGGCCAATGAACTTAGATTTAATTTATTTCCAACAATAAACTGGAAGTGTATTAGTAGCTTACACAACCAAGTGAGTTAACATTATCTGATCTGACATTCAATTACTTGCAATTTGAAGTATAATAGTGGTCTTGTTTCTTGTTGACGCAATTTAAACTCATGCAATTTCGTGCCGCTTTCTTGCCATTTGATAAAATATAAGGTACCTAATGGCTTAATAAGTTTACTTACGTTTAGTCCTAGCTACGTGCTTTCGAAGTATAATTGGTCGAAATGGCAATACCGACACGCAAACTTGTACTAACTACCTACTTACCTCTCTATATCTGTACTATACTTATGTTTTAATTATTAACCAACATAGCGAAATGCAGTTTTTTCCGGCAGCAATAGTTGGTTAGTATAATATAATAATATGCGTCGTCGTATCGCATTGTTCGATCACTCTACTTAAGTTAGACCACGTTCGTGGTGGCTATAGCATAGTTCACTTTATATCCGCATTCCTTTAGATAGTAAATAGTTATACATAGACAGTTCTTAAAAACAAACAGTCACACGATCCGTTTGAGATATTATGTGGCTGCCTACTCTGAGCCAACCGCAGGGTCACGCCACATGCTACTCAGAGAAACAATTTTGTCTCGGAATCCTACCGCACGATTAATGATACAATACAAACGCTTTTACTTTGCAGTAAAATTTTGCTTCGACAATATCTAAGACAGCACACTTTTTTTAAACCTTTGCTTCTTTCTAAAATAAGCATACTTATTGTTTTTACAGTTTTATGTTGTGGTTTCTGTGTGATCATATTTAGATATTTTGTTGTGCTAGAGTAATTAATTGTATGGATTCAGAGGTTAGCAATATGCTAGAAGCACTTTTGGCTACCCAGGGATCGAATACCGGTATTATTTTCATACATTTATACCGGTATTTAATTACGGTATCTCAGTTGTTTTTGTATATTATTGCATTTTTTTCATTTAATGTCGTAGTTTCGCAGGCTTACCTAAATACTATCTAGGAAAACCCAGCTAAAATTCCGAATTAAAGGAGATATTTTAGTTTTTATTAATACCGGTAAAGATCCCTGGGCTACACAGCCGCCAGCCACATGTTTGTTACCAACCGATAATTGTTTACAATAATCTACTTATGTAACTTAGTATGTACTTCTATCATTCTTCTATTTATTACTAGCAATTTACATTCTACATGCAATAAACAAATATTTGTTCTAAGAGCATAATAGTACTAAAAGTAGATAGGCATTCAATAGTTCAAAGTACGAGTATTTCCGGAACGGAAGGGAAGTAAGAGAAAATAAAAAGGTTTACGTAAATCTATCTGCCGGCTCGCGAAATGGCTTCCATCACACATGTAACCTCAGAAACATGCGCCACTTATCTTGTTACCTAATACCTCATCAGTCTACTTCGTTATTAGAGCTTAACTGTTCTCATTAAACATAATATTAAGTCGTTGATCTTTGACTGTTACGCTTCTTTAACTGAGAATACAGACCGTGGGTAAAACTATTAACCCAAAACAAGAGTTCAAAGTGAGGTAATCCTCAATGCTGTTGCCAAATACGGAAATTGGTTCAAGTCGCAAGCTTAACAGGTGCATCCAAACAGCTTGACATAATTGGTGCCTGGACGGCTATTGTACTCGGTAAACATGCTCGCAGCTTTGTGATATAGTTACGGACGGAGTTGTCTATAGATATATATGTTCGCATCATTTATTTGCACGTACCTAACCTGCTACATGGCGACATTACACGGCGTATTGTACGTATTACAAAAGGAGGCAAAGCGCGTCATTCAATCGCTCGTAATTGCATCAAGCAGAGTGGCAAGCACAAAATTAGTTCTATGGCATGCTCGTCTAAAATCGTTTCATTTGTCCGCCGATTGGTTACGGACGTCACGATTTTTGAGCAATCCGTCATGAATGGAAACTACCTATTTATTATTCACTTGTTTGCTACTCAGTGAAGTAAGTAATATTGTGAAAATTGTTCCCCCTTTGTCTTTGGATTTCAAATAGCAAATGGAAAAATTATAAAACTTTATTTACTGTAAAGTTAGTTAAGAAGAGATATTAGGTATTGCGGATGGCTGGAAATTGACCATAAATATAACCAACTATCTGTGCCCGCGACTTTGTCCGCGTGAAATAGTTATTTTGGGCGTTTTTTTCGCAATAAAAGGTAGCCTAATGTCCTTTCTTAGGGTCTAAATTTCATCAAAATCGGTTGAGAGGATTAAGCGGTAAAGCGTGACAAACAGAGTTACTTTCACATTTATAATATTAGTAGAGACTAGTAGGGATGGACGGGTATACACGTCTTAAAACCCCTGTTTTATTATTTACCAACCTATATTATTTACCAGTTAAAAAAAAGATTGGATTGTTATTTCCTTATTTCCTAACATGAACGAAATTGCTGATCGTACCAGCAGGTATTGCCCCTAAATGCTCCGAGCGAAATACAGTCTAATTCTATTTTGGCATTTACTTGGTATTTTGATGTTGCGAGATATTCGATCGGCCTGTTGGCCTCTAGTTGGTCGGCAGTGTCTGTTTTGTTTGACAGCGCAGGTAAAGCCAGGATTCTATTACCACAACACCAAATTCGAACGTTGTTTTTTTAACTGGTGTCTGATTTCAATTAATTTAAACTACGATTTAGTTCTTACCTACATGCATTCAATCACGTTCCCGAATCGGGTAGGCAAAGCATGCGAAACGTTAAATAGACAAAACCATGAATATTTCACGTTTCGCAGCCACTTTCAGCAAAGTTACAGGTTTCAAATCAGATGAAATAGGTGAAATTGAACAGGTCGCCTAAAGCACAGCTAATTCTTTCCTTTAGGCACTACTCGCCTCCTACGACATCTACGGAAAAAACGGATGTGTCATTCTAAACCGACACCACAGAGGTATTAAGTAATAATAATAGTACACCTAATACATACGTATTTCAACCTAAAATTATACTAAAAGTAGCTACGTAGCGCTAAATAGTCTTGGTTTGGTCTATGTAGCGTTTCTTATTCTCAGCCTACCCCATTTGAGAATACAGGTGTGATGCAAGTAATGTAATGTATTGTATTGTATTGTATGACTCTTTATTGCACATAAAATAATTACAGAAAAACAGGATACTGGACAACAGCTTCATGTACAAAGGCGAACTTATTCCCGAGGGGATCTCTACCAGTAAACCTACCTAACTTACCTAATGTATTATATAATACGTAGGTCCATGCAATTACGACAAATTCCGACATTAAATAATCCCCACCGTCTTTCCCAGCTGGGCTACGGCTGGACGCAGCAGCGCCGCTGCCGCGCGCACCGGCCGCCGGAGTCGACGATGTCGGTGAGCAGCGACATCCGCTTCACGCGGCGCAAGCTCAGCCGCCCGTGCCGCGGCTGCTGCGCCGCGCTGGCCGCGCTGCTGGTGCTGCTGCTGCTGGCTGCCGTCGCGGTCTACCTTGGACGTTGGTACCTTTTGCTCTAATGTAGCTGTATGGCGGGTCGATTGCGGGGTCGATATCTGCTGTTAGTAGAGTCTATAGCGGCAAGACGTTGATGTAAAAATGAGTTTTAGGCGAAAATGTCCGAAATATTAAGAAGGGCCACAGTTTAATTCATTAAAAGTGAAAAGTTACGTTAGATACCTAGTTCAATATTCTGTAGTTTCTACACTGAGTGTGATTTTCCCGTCAGTATTAAAAACGAGTACCTAGTTAGTCCTTTCAAATCTGTCGCGGACGAGGTCAATCCGAAGCTCCATTTCCGCTCGTTTTATGTACTGGCATGTACTTGTACGTATTTAGTCTAAGTTGAGTTCGACTTCTTATTTATGTGTCAAGTACTTACTTGATGGAATCCATAATGGTGCAAATGAAATTGTACCGCCTGCAACCTAATAAAAATTACCTAAAACAAAAAATATCATGTTCTAAGGACCATTCATACGCGTAATTGTTTTTTTTAATTGTCAAGTTAAAAGTTATTTGATCCCCTGTTTCCTCGAGGTCTTTTACCATAAGCATCCAATTTTCATAAACGTGCATTACCTACGATCTGCATCTTTTGCATGTAACAACTAAAGCTATAGTGCGGATATTACGTCATGCGAAACGATATCCAACAAAGCAAACTTGTAATTGAGCTGAGCGTTATGTCAACGAAAACTTTTTGATATTCAGTCTGCCAAATTACTTACGTAAAAATTTAGGCTAAGTAAGCTTGATTAATAAGTAAAAGTCGAGAATATTAGTGGTCGCTGCGTTGTTGCTTAAACAAATAAAATAGTAAATTAATAAGCTCATCGCATGACGAACGAAACGAAAGCGGTTGAATAACTATAAAATAGCGACGATAATTAATTTTAACTAAAATATTCAGAGGTCATAATAAGTTCATTCAGCAGATGATTAATTGTTCGGTACGGATGTAATAGATTATGTAGATACCTAGTTTATGATATTTATGTGTTAGTTAAACAGTAGATGTCAGTGGTGACGGCGGAGGCGGGACTCGGCGCAGCCCGTCACCGCGGACGCAAAGGCCGGCGGGTCCGCTCGGTGCGAATGGCCTTGCGCCCGCGACAAGTGGACTGTATTGTATTTGAAGCGTTCAATGATGCATTCATCACGATCACAGATAAACAAAATAATTACTGCCACATACAGCGGTTTCTAACAAAAACAATACAGCTCTCATACTTATACAGAGAACAGTTTTAACCCACGATCGTTAGTACTCGCGTAATGTCCCAATTTAATCGCAGGGTACGCAGGTGCCGAAACGGCACAATCTCGAAACACGTAGCCCCTTAAAATTTTATTACACACCTGAACATGTCTATGGTAAGTATGTTTACCTTTGTGCTCTTTACAGACATGTACCTGTTTGGCGATCCTCTAAACCGGCAAACATTCCGAGGCTCGTTTGTGACGTCCTCCTGGGAGGGGGGCGAGGGGGCGGAGGGGGGCGAGCCCGGCAATCGCACGCGGGAAGGGCTGCTGCGACTGGCCCTCCACGATCTCTACCGGAATTCTGAACTCAGATCCTGTTTTGTGTCAGCGGATATACTCGCCTTAGACAGGTATTCAACTTTGCGAAACTGTATATTACGCACATATCGATGACTATCAAATACGTGTATAATATTTATATTTGTTTATAATGTAAATACAGGCTGTAAAGGTAGCGCTGTTTGAGTGTCTGTACTCGTAGAACGGTAATGAATGGCCCATAGGCACTATGCCTACAGTATGTATCTAAGTAGGTTCCTTTCCTTTCCCATTTACCATAAAATGAGGTGAGTAAGGATTTCACCACAACTAGGTCGGATGTCTTAGTAAGTATGTTTATCTTATCTTTAAAGTTATAAAACTGAAATGCAAACGACCGGATATTTACTAAGAAAATTAAGTTTGCATAAAATTTTATTGAGGTTTGAATTTATTTCCGCTTAACTCGTTAACAGTGTTTCAGTTAATATCTACTGTTGCCGTTTCACTGCCGCTGACAGAATAAAATTACGTTATTGATATATTTATAGAGTCGTGATTTCTGGTAGACTTGCGAAGTAAAATCGGAGAGTAATTTTGTCACAACTGCGGTTAACAGCATAAGCAAGAGTGACTGATTAATTTTCCAGTGAGTGGATTCGAGAAAAACTGCTCGCTAGCGATCGATTGTAATAAAAATAAGACATTACATAAACTCAGGAAGGTGTTTAACGTCAGCGTCGAGTCGTTCCAAATGCATCAGCTATTAGCCGATATGGTTGTTTACAGAGAAAGTTCACTTTCTTGTGATCTCGACGAGGTCGGATCGAGCGTGCAACACTGTTGTAAATTGTAAACAACCAAACAACGTATTAAGTCGAGCTTTTTCTAAATAACTATAAAGTTTCATTATAAAAGCGTGACTGTATAATTTCTAATTTGTGTTTTATATTTACAAACAATGCTAGGTTGATGCTAGATCGTCAAATATGATATATACGAGTTGCTTTCCCTCATTTTATTGAGCTAACGTGGAAACAATGTGAGAGATATTGTCGTGTCTCACACGCCGTGTGACTTTCAATCCCATAATAAAGTATATTACTTACATACCGACCATGTAACCGACACCTCTGTCATACATTCCTATATGCATTTAGAATTGAACCAAGCAAGGCACTTAAAACTTTCAAGGTTCGAGGTTTTCGCTTCGCGTATTCATCTTATGATGATTAACTAAAGCTCAAGCTCTATTGCTCAATTATTCGAGAATGTAATCGCCGATACGTCAACATTTACCATGACTTTTATCGCTAGCGATGGCGTAAACCATATGTAGGTACCTACCTATGGTGGATTTTTATAAGTTGCTAACGTTCTCAGTTAACTTATGTAATGTGTGGTGTATCTCCTTAGATGAAACAGTATTAGATTTACATACATACATCGCGCTTGCATTCCTAAATGGGGTAGGCAGAGCACACGAAACGTTACATGGTCAAAGTCATGACTATTTCACGCTCCATAGCCACTTTTAGCATAATTTTCGGTTGAAACATTGATGAAACAGGTATAATAGTA
This sequence comes from Adoxophyes honmai, assembly GCA_005406045.1. Classification (NCBI taxonomy): domain Eukaryota; kingdom Metazoa; phylum Arthropoda; class Insecta; order Lepidoptera; family Tortricidae; genus Adoxophyes; species Adoxophyes honmai. Next base: position 3,662 of record BHDV01009333.1, on the reverse strand, counting down.
TAGTGACAGGTTACTAGCCTGTTCCCTCAAGCATACCTTAATCTAAGTCGTAATCCTTAGTCGTCTCTAGCGACATCCATGGAAGAAACATGTAATGTAGGTATACAAAAACATACCAGCATCAAATGGGCAGTATTAATTTAAATTTATTAATAGCAAAGGTTTCTCAAGCGGAGAGAGTATTTAAGCGGCTCACAAATCCCACAATGTCAGTGTTCCTTAGTGGTCGCGACCTAAGTCTTATAAATATCTAAACAATGTGTGTGTATGAACAGAACTAATCTACCTGTACTTTAATGAGAAGTTAGTGACTTATTCAACAGAACTCTAGTTGTTGCAATCAACATTTATTGCGTTTATCAAAATTGGTTGACAAGCACAGCAAGGATTTTCTAAAAATCATTCTATCATATTCAATTTTGAGGGTCATTATCATATTAGGGTGCTTTTCAACAAACGGGAATAAGATTTAGTGTTTAAATCAGTCACTTTTTACTTCTTTTCCGATATATAATAAGCGGGAAAGTCTGACTTAGATTACTATTCCAATTCTCGTTCGGTTAATAAAATAAGAATACTTAGTAAGAAAAGACAAACCAGGTACTTACTTAGATCAAAGGTATGTTTTTATACTTTTATCCAGCTTACACTTAAACAATTGAACCTTTCACAATGATTCGCGAAAAGCATTACATTTACAACTCCTTGCAGTAAGTAGGATAAAAATGAGTTCAAATCGCGGGCAAATCGTTTGACCTCTGCAGTCTTCTACAAGAAGAGTTTGAATAAAAGTATCTAATATGAAACTAAAACTTTAAAAGTAACAAACTTAGTAGGTACTGTACGTTTCTTTGTATTTTATCATAATTACCTATGGGGTAAATGTACTTAAGTAGCTAAGCACATTTAAGTTATTCTTTTTTTTCATGTATGACACAGAATCAATTCTTATGGATAAACTGTCAACTAAGCTAAATAGTAACTTTTAGTACGGACAGCTGCAGAGAAGAGTAACCCCCCGCCCATACAATGTCTCATTACTAAGGGGTTACCTTTCTCTGCAGCTGGCTGTACTAAGTAGTAAACTTTCATTTATTTAGGGCACAAAGCTAGAGTAGACTTACTTACTTAGTACCTTCTTAGAAAAATACCGTTTTACGGTAACGAACGCCTAGTAAAGTGAATGCGTTCAACAGACCAATTGCAGCTTTTATGGCCACTTACAAAACTACAAAAGATCTGCAATCGCGTGTGAGAGGGCCTTTAGTTTCATTAGACGTACGATCTACTTCGAGATTATGGGCATTTGTAGGACTGTAGGTACATACTTGGTTGGATTGTAAAGGAACAGGAACTAACGACATGTATGTAGGCAAGTTCTTATTGTGATATTGACATGAGAAAGTTTATACGTGTCCCGTTTGGAAGCTTTGTATTTTCTATGTGAGGCACGTCGTTGAAATACAGTGAAGGTCGCTCTGCAAGCGTTCACGCGGGGCTTCTCACAAACCTTTTCTTTACGCGACTTGAATTCTAAACTAAATGAAACCACACGGAAAATGAGAAATTGCCGATCCGTGTGGCGGGATCGCCACGACACTTGTATTGAACGGGCATTAATGTTGCCGATAAAAGGTATAAGTTTACCCGTCATACTTAGACCACAATAGGTAAACCAATTTATAGGTAGTTCACCCGAGGTTAAAGACGAGTTCAAGTTTTTTTCAAGATTTCAAGAGCTGTGAAACATCATGTTAAAAAATTACACTACATAGGTCACTAGGTTGGCATTAAGGTACACTTAAGTTGCATTTCACTAAATGAGAATTTAATTTAATTTTGGAATAAAGCAGCAATTACACAGAGTCATTTGACGCATGCTCGTTGTATTGACCGCAAAAGTGTAATTAACACGGTAGTCGGCCGCATACGGCGAGCCACAGCTGTCACAGCGCCTGATTAGGAGTCGGCGGTCAACGGACAGCCTAGTGTAAAAACTACGCTCGTTGACCGACGGGGTTTAGAACATTAGGTAGGTGAACGACCCAAGTGTAACTAGTGCCGTAACTAGGGCGATTCCAGCGGTGCTCAGGCACAGGGCGTGAGGGCGCAGACCCAAGAGGGGCGCAGAAATGCTCAGACCAGTACGGTTACGGCACTGACTGTAATTGCTGCGTAAGTTACCCTTAATACGCGAGTACTTAAGTATTTTTTCATATGAAAAAAGTGGGGAAGTGTTACTTATTCCAAAATTGAAACGTTTGATTCAATCCACCCCTAGACGCAAAACCTCACACCTAGTCGCGTTTATCTCAAGTAACCCTACCATTTAAAAAAAATTGAGACTGCGGTAAGCGTTCTTACTTTCGCTCAATTTAAGGTAAATATAAAAGTCAAAAAGGAGGATCTGAATATTATAAAAACAAAATGAAAACCAACAATGATTTAATGAACCATCGCTGACCTTAAACGTGCTGTTCCTCGTCTCGTGGCTAATCGGTGACGGACGTACTTTAACGAGTTTTGTTAACCGTGAAGGAATTCTCATTATTAAATGGTAACAAAATATCACATCGGCAAACTAACCTTGACTTAGCTTTAGAAATATTAAACACAAGAAAAGTCGATAGGTATTAGTGACTTTTTCTAAGACTAAATTTTATTATCGTTTTGTTAAATCGACTCTAGACTCGAATCGAGTTTCTTTTAGCATGTAGATTATTATCTACTTATTATGGCACCTACATGAATAAATGGTAATACGGATTGATGGTATAGCGGCCCTAGCGCCACCTATCGTCCAGTAGTAGAACTTCTACCACAAACTTCATCAACTGAAGTTCCGGAGATCGGTTGCATAAATACAACCTCTATACATATAACTTTTTCTCTGTATGCTTCGGTTCATGTTCGGTTCCCAGGCGTAACATCTGCCCGTAGCTCGCCCGCAGAGAGATCTCTCTATTGTAGTTTTTTTTACATTGGTGACCCTCAACTTTGGTCTTTGGACATTAAATGCAACCTTTCTCAACCTACATAACAATATTATTATGTCTTAGCATACCCAGCTAATACAAGTTCTAGGTGCCGTAATAGTATCTCGTCTCACAAACAACATAGTGAGTTAATAGCGAGTTTTTACCCTTTCAGCGCTGATGAAGGCACGCGTGTACATTTCGAGGTGTCGTTCGAGCCTATCTTCACGGCCGTGAGCACGGCAGAGGTCGCGGGCGTGCTCACGCAGTCGATGGCGACTCCGGACAGCTACTTCAACACGACTGTGGTACCGGATTCGCTGCACATCGAGGTGAGTGTAAGCTTTGGAGCGCACTAGGGCCCATAACCTGTTACAGCTTTCTCGGCATCTAAGAAAGCAAAATGTTTAGTATTGGGGGTAGGTTCGCGCATCGCTTTTTCTATGGAAACGCGATGCACCATCTTACCGGCATTACTAGTAGGTAGGTAAGTAAGTATACTTAAAAGCGAAATTACATTTTGGGGTTCTATAGAGTCGCAATCATTTTCCAGAAATAACTGCATGCTCACTACACGTTGGTCAACCTATCTGTAGGTAGGTACCCACTTAATTGGTTTCATGTTACTCGGTATCATCGAAAAAATGTGACCATCCATGGGTAAAGGGTCCTTATGGCAGGTATTGA
>BHDV01009331.1:64680-82004 GCA_005406045.1 Adoxophyes honmai | reverse complement strand
AATACAAATTAGTCCAAATGAAATTATGCTATTAGCGTAGTATTATGCGAAAGTACTGTTATGTCAAAATTAATTATGCCAAATCAATTATGCGAAATAATAATAGTCCAAATAAAATTATGCATTCCAAGGGGATCCCCTGTACTCGTCGTATGCTTGGTATAAGTACGGATACGGGACACGCCATCCGACGGTTACAGATGTGCAGGCCATTCCGGCATACGAAAGGTTAATATAATTTAAAGGTACTGATATTATCTCTATGTATATTCTTATAATTTTTTGTCTCAATTCATATGAATTATTTTCATTCACCCAGTAGTGTTATAATTATAATTGTGTAAAAGAAAACTAGATAATTTAATAATTTGCCCCTATTCAACTTTATGGATGCCAATACTACAGAATTTACTCCAATCATGTCTCTTTAATTTTATAAAATGTAAACCCCATTATGTAATTTCAAAAATCCCAAATAACTATAAAACAAAGTGCATTTAGATTTATGAAACAAATTGGGAAATGATTGAAATTATACTCTGGTGGTTAAATGTAAACAAACTTAAGTTGCCAGATTCAACAGGTTAACAGGTTGTAATCATTTTATTAAATGTTCAAATAGTTTAGCAAAGGATGGAAAAACTCTAAAATGTTCTGTTGGTGCCTAAGTTTAGATATACCAGAAACAATCAGAATCATAGCACTAACATCCATCAGATCGAAAAATATTAGGTTAGGTTCCTTTGCTTGACCTTACTAACCTGTCAAATCTGACATCAAGTTGTTTTTGGATGAAAAATTCATGTACTTCGTTTTGTTGACAGGCAACATAGTTTGTCAGGATCATATAACAGCAGCATTGGCATTGTTGCTGCATTCTCGTGAAATTAAAAATGAAGAACTTAAGAACATGATTGATCAGAAATCTTCACATCATTGGAGAGAAGGGGCTCCGCATCCAAAAAATGACTTAATTTTAATGCGTTTTGCTACAAATGGTGATAAAAAAATGCCAAAAAAGAGACCGGAATCACATAGAGAAACAGATGGGTATTTTGATGAAAGTATGGAACCACCTAGTAAAAATCCATGGGGTGACTTATGTAAGTCTTGGGGTGTATATGATCATCAAGAAGTCTTTAATAGACGTTTGCCTAAGAATGACTATGAAGATGAAATAGAGGAACCTTATGAAAGAGTACAAATAAAAAATAAGCGATTAGCTATGAGACTAGGTAAAAGGCCCCGGGATGATCACTCTGAAGACAGCAACTCTGATTCTGAGTGGAAGAAAAAATCCAAAACTCCAAGAATGAGGATGCATGCAGATGATGAAGAGTCCAAGCAAAATAAAAAGAGGCAAGAGGCTTTCATAGATTCATCTAAAGCCCTAGAAAAAGATGTTTTCGCACCACTGTCCATAGAAGTAACTAATTCAAGAAGTTCGTATTTACCAAGAGAAAGTACGAAAATATCAGATAAGTTTAGGTTCCACAACAGAACAAGTAGTTCAAATAAAGCAGGAGTTAATAACATACAGTCCCGGTTAGGTGCCAAGGTAGTTACTGCAAGAGCTGCTAGTGTGCACTCATCATCAGATGATTATTCTTCTGATGACTCTGACCACAATACTATGAGCAAGGTTCAAAAAATACCTACTACAAAAGGCTCCAGTGTATGGTCCAGACTAGAATCTAAGGCTTCAAATTCTAAAGATCACAATGACTTAAGACAAATTCTAAAATCAAGAAAGCAGACAAAATCAGATGATTTGAGAGATAGAATCAGTAAATCGAAAAAGACTGGTTTGCGTATTGAAATAGATAATAATTGATGAAATTTTGACGTAAATAGCGAAATATCTGCTTGGATAATCAAATTACTATACCATTTCAGTGTCGAAACAAAGCAGGAATTTCTGCAGCTTCTGTTAATGATGCGCGTCTGAAATAAGTGGCTAGTTACGGCATTGTTCCCTTTTATGCTCAGCAGGTTGGAAACTGCTACTGGTGCATGTTAAGTTCTTATTTTAGGAAATTAGATCAATATTTAGACTAAGTTTGTAAAAGTAATAAGTATGCTTATGTTAGTTTACTTCTATTGAAGAGGACTTATTTTCTCTAGATAAATTCATGTTTAGTTTTAATGATAATCAATTGTACATTTAATCATAAATAAATGTTTTTTTTTTACAATAGCCAAAATTTTGATACACAGGGTTTCCACAAATGACTAATTACTTAATTTCTGCTGTATAAAAAAAGCGAACTGATGAAGCCTCAATGCCTGTCATAAGTGCATACATAATTATGACTACAATAAAAATACATAATATAAATATAATGTAAATATAATGTACATTTGGTGGTACATTACCGGTTTGCTACCACCAAATATCATAATACAATGTTCTCAATACATCGCAATATATAACAGAGAAGTTTCATAATGTCTAAAATTCGAAATGACATAAGCCTAAGTAATTCTAAATATGCAAATTTCCTGATATCTCTTTAAGGCTAACCGACTTTATCTTGTGTTTACTAATTTCCAATTCAACCTACCTAATCTCAAAATGATCAAAAAACAAAACAAAACTGTCTCAAGATTTAAACGTCTAATTCTCGATATGGAAGGTTTTCATTGACAGGAAGGAGTAAATTAGAAAGTATAAATTTAATTATCATAGTTTGAAGATTGAGTTTACGTCGACTTGATATGTTTGTTAAGGCCTTTAGACAAAATTTTGGCAATCTGAGAAAGTGTGTTTTTTGAATTTGGGATATTATGAAACTAATGCAATTTAACTTTCAGTCTAAATACTAACTATACATTTTGGATATCGCGTGTAATGTGTAAACGTCAATATAACATTTTGTTTGAATGAAAGTTAACGTTTTTGAGATTTTAGTAATTTTCGAACTACGACAATTTGAGATAAAGTCGAAATAATGTTATAGGCTTAGGGTGACCGCACCAGTAATGGACATAGAACCAGTAATGGACAATGACTCTTATTTACTAACCACTAAGGAAAAGTCATTTGTTTTACAACAATCAATTCACAACTCTATGGTCTTTAAATTATGAATGAAGTGTCCATCACTGGTGCTTGTCAACTTAAACCGTCCATAACTGGTGCCGTCACCCTATAGGGTATTTGGTTGTAACGAACCGGTCACGGTGGTATAAGGACAAAACATTAAAAACCAATTGATAAAAACTTGTTTTTCTAAATCATCATCATATTTAGATAATATAGTAATGAAACATTGAAGTCAGTAAATACATTTTTATTTTGTATATTTGAGTGCACTGATACCTAGAAAATTGACAATTATTATGATTAAAATGAATATTCAACATATTACAAAAAAATACCACCACTTGAGTTTTGAAATTTAAATTCTGAAGGTACAAAGGTACAATCATGTGCTATGGTTTAACCATAAATAAATTAAACATAAGTATGTATATATAATCTGTAAAATTAACAAAGTAAATAATTCGGAAGACAGAGTATTTTTTTACACAAACTTCTTCAATACTGCAGGATATTGCTAGAGTTAACCTTAATTGCTAACTCTAAGACGAGTCGAAATCCAGCTTCAAAGGGAAATTGTGGAGCCACAACAAAATGTTTGATCAAATATTAACAAGTACCTACTGCACATAGTAGCTACCGGATTAAACTATAAGTACCTAATACAAAACCCTTCAACTACCCATGCACGACAAATATTTTCCCCTGGCTGTACACACCCGTCGAGACCGACCGACACCGACACTAGTGCTGTTATTTTTTTACTGAATTAGCATGACAAGGACAACCTGCGGGTCTCGCGTTGTTTCGTCACACGTGTACAGGTGCAGGGGGGTTAAATATGCAATAATCAACACCAAATAGTAGTTTTATTCTTATTCATCAAAACCACATTTTAGTGTGTAAATGAACTAATCAACCATCATAATTAAATTAGGTCTACAAAACAATTTGACTGCACTAATCGCCTCTTCTGTTTCACCGTCACTGATTATGTCTGACAGATTTAATGCCATCTCTGTGTGTTTGCCTTTGAACTTATAAACGGCATTATTTGTCCAATCCGTGCATATTCTTTTGAAGCTTGTAGAACTGGCTGTAACTGTGTACCTACTCAAAAATTATGAAATATCATATGATACAGTGTAGTTATTTATTAACGATGACGATGTAAGTTATGTATGCTGGGTAATATTGACATGTTTATAACAAATACAACCGTGTGGACTTCCGAACGCATAACATTACAAAAAATAAATAGTCACAAATAGGTAGGTACAGTCAACCAATTTGATTCCTAGGCCACTATAGAACTTTGTCGCATTGATAACGTCAACGACGACAAATAATGACAACGTCGGTGCGGGTCAAGCAATTATCAACTCTCCAATCACAATATGAAATAATCGTAAAGAGTTTAAACGTTTTAGCTCCAAGTCATGAAATTAAAAAGAAAGTTTGACATGAACAATTTCAGTTAACCTTCTTTTATACGCAAGTGTGACAGAGAAACAAATAGACGATACTCTTTCAGTGAAGTTTTGTCAGAAAAGTATTTTTAGGTTTCATCCCGATATCTATGACATGAAAGTTACTGATACCTAAATAAACTCCTTTTCTGTTGATTATCAATGACACATTTTTGAAAAAGTTAAGATGTCATCACGACATGCGTAATGCAACAATCAATGTCACAGAAGATAAACAAATAAATTTATTACGACATAGTTCTACAGTGGCCTAGGAATCAAATTGGTTGACTGTACATCAAAAAGGAGCAAAGTATCAAAAAGAGAATTACGACAGTCACTAAAATAAAGATAAGTATTCGCATTGTTCTAAACATAAATAATAGGTACAGTAAAAATGTGCTCAAAGCATTAAGTCATCACATCACAAAATTTAGTTTTCTCGGATTTAATCCAAAAATTTAAAGTAAGTCTGAAAAACAGGTTTTTATTGTAATTTACTTCTGGAAAGTGATGTATGAAGAAATGTAATAATCCGGCGAGCTATTTTATTTAAGTCGCCATTGTTTTAATTATAGGTGTACTGTACATACTTTGGATTCTCGGTCAGCGGAATTGTCATAAAATTATGCTCAAAAAATATTAATTACCAGCGATGTGTAAATAGAGATCTAGAATAGGGGTAGATTAATTGAGATAAGTTGAGATAGAATTGAAAAATTCGATATCCGTAATATTCGATATCTGCAATAAAATTGAAATGTGTGTATATTTGTTATTATTGTTTGTGCATTCGGATAAAAAAATGATTTACAATTTCAACTTTTAAATAATATTGTGCCGTATATCTATAATAGTGTGTTACAGTGCGATCGTGGATTAATATCAACAACTTACGAAGTACATATAAAGTATTAAAATAGCGTGGCACAACGTTCATGACTAATTTTCATTATCCTTTGCCATGAGAATAAGAGTTCAACCCATTTGTACAGGTATCATCGTTACAACTAGTAGAGGCACATTGCAACTTAAAATGACGGTTTCCAAACTCTGGCACAATTTCGACAGCTAGATGAACGTATACTTAGATGTCGGCGGTCGATCTTAAAATCCCCCAGATAGTGTAATTTCCAGGCATCACGAATAAATTGCCGTCTGTTTTAAAAAAAAAGTTGGTTTGACGGCGAGCGAACCAAGGCCTTTAAGGGTGAACCGTAACCACAACGCACGAGCCGAGGGTTTCGGCACGGGCTATCCGTTTCCCAAAACATCCGTTCCCAAAACACCCGTTCCCATCACCACCTTTTCCCAAATAATTCGTTTCGCAATATAAAGTGCTTCCCAAAATATACTTCTCCCAAAATATAAGATTTAGCTTGATATCCGTTTCCCAAAAACACCTATTCCCAAAATGACCGTTCCCTTTACTAAAGTTTCCTAAATAATCCGTTTCCCAAAACACCCGTTCCCATCACCACCTTTACCCAAATAATTCGTTCACCGACAAAGATTTTACCCAACAGTTATGTTGATGCCAACTGTATAAAAAATGATCTGGAATTTAATTCATAGGGCGTAAGTTTACATCTACAATCTACATCTACACTAATATTATAAAGAAAAAAAATTGTTTGCATGTTTGTTTGTAGTATCTAACTATAGTCGCTTTTTCTGTCTGTCGTGTTGTATGCTTAAAGCTAAAGATACTTTAGGCGACATTTGTCGTGCGACATGTCGAGCGATGTAGCACGACGTTGCCGGACATCGCTCGACATGTCGCGCGACTTATATCCGCGTATGTACACGTGTCGCGGAACAAATGTCGCCTAAAGCCAAAGGTACGGCGTAAAGAAAAACTGCGGCCAGGTTTATTATTTGCCTTTCAGAATTACAGGTGTCATGAGTCAGAGCGACTAATCTTTTGGCATCTGGTTGATATGAATACCGGGTGTTTCGATATAGTGGTGTCATGAGAAACGGATATTTTAGGATTACGGGTGTCATGAGCGACGTTTTCTTTGGGCATCCGGTTGATATGAATACCGGGTGTTTCGACATAGTGGTGTCATGAGAAACGGATATTTTGGGATTACGGATGTCATGGGAGACGTATCTTTTGGCATCTGGTTGATATGAACACCGGGTGTTTCGACATAGTGGTGTCGTGAGAAACGGATCTTTTGGCATACTCTCATTTGAAGAAACTGATATTTTGTACCGGGTGTTTTGGGAACGGATGTTTTGGGAAACGGATAGCCCGTGCCGAAACCGCGAGAAAGCCTCGGCAGCGGCCAGCAAAGCGCACTAACCGCATTAAATTGTCTTTCTTTGATTGTTAGATCATTGATTATAGGTTACTGTGAAATGTAATCCGGTTTTGGCGCTTTGCCTTCGCTATCACCCTCAATCATATAGTTAATAGTTCTCTCACGGTGGTCGATCTACACTCCTTGTTGTGCTTAATTTTTTAACAAGGTATCTATATAATATTGTAACAACCAACAATACTTTCGATATTCAATACTGAACGATATGGCATCGTTTCATAGTAGACATGTCTAAGAATTTCATGATCTATACGTAAACATCCCAAGCCAAATTGTTAAACGGTTTTGAAAGCGTCTCTTGAGCCACTTATTAAAATCTTGTGGAATACAGTCCTCAGTAGTATGTATCAAGGTTGTTAGCGCATATCCTGAACATAAAACAAGACCTATGTAACTACAATTTCCTCGACAACTCTATTTCAGTTGTCTCCCGACTTACGGGACAGAATAACAACACAAAAAGCTGATTGGCCCAAATCATGAAATGGCGGCGTTTCGTGGTGAGCCAGGAATTACGTGATCTGGTGCACTTTATGATCGGCCGCCGACTGGATACAAGCATCTAGAATCCGACGTACAGTCACAAACAAAACATAAACATCAGTAAAAAATATCTAAGCGTATTCCGTTACCAGTATAGGCACGACACCTGGTGGAGAATAAATTATAATTTAATACCTATGACACAATGATCCAATGTTTTAAGTTAAGTCATCAAAAAATTTCGTCAGTGGAATGTATCAGTCTTGCTTAAGTACTTCGAGTACGCCATACCACATAACAATATAACCTATAAACGGTAAAACGTCTTTTATAATCCCTTAATTTACAAGTAAAAATTGCGTGCCCGATGCGAGATAGCAATAAGCTATAATAATAATTTTAAACTATACGAGATTGTGTTCATTATAAAAATAGCTAAGTATATGCATTTTATATTAATTATCGTGTTCTTAATATTACTAAACTTGTTACTTTTTATATTCTACCAATGTGTTAATACTTACAGCGTTGTCTTTAAATACACATGATGTTTAAGACAAAACTTACACTTACTCAATCCCCGACTGGGTTACTTTACCTGTACACCTTCTTGCGTGTTGCATTTACAACCGTCTTAAAATCACTGTTTTCTATAAGGCGATTAAACGCTGTATGTCAAATAGGTCAATACAAATCGGTCACTTATTTTCATGAGTATACATGTGCAAATTTTTTTTTGCAGTAAATATCCAATAATTGTTACATTTCACTTTAAAGTTTTCATTTTACTAAGTATTTAAATGTTTATCAGTGTTTATTTGGGTTTCTTCTCCTTTTCACCTTTTTCTTCTTTTTTGTCTGAATCGTCTTTCTTTTTTGGAATTAAAGAGTGTTTGGCCTTTTTAAATTGCTTTTTGACTTTGTCCTTTACTTTATTCTTTTTGGGTGTCGGTAACTCTGCTGACTTCATAGAAGAGCTGTTGGACTCACTGCTTCGCTGGGCTGAAATATATAAAAAAAGTTTTATTTACAAAGAGGACAATTTTGACAAAATAAAACGCCGTAAACAGTCATTTCAATGGTTGTATAATGATATCAATAATGAAACATACGTAAATCACGCGTATTTCCAGATACGGTAGGCAGAGCACACGAAACGCTACATAGACAAAACCATGACTAAAAAATAGTCAATAATGAAATGTATCATATAATAACATTGTTTTGTTAGGTTTGCGCCATTTAACGCTTAATTTAATTTTACATCAACTGTCACTTGCCGGTTTCGCTGTCATGCGCGCTCTACACTCGCGACGCGAACACCCGCGAACGCCCGCGAAAGCCGCGAATCGCGAGAGTAGATGTTGTTCACGCCTTCGCGTTCGCACTTCGCGGCGTTCCCCGCCTGGTGGCGGTTTTTTGGTCCGCGACAAAGGGCGCGAGGCGAACAAGACTGCGAATCTTTGCGAGTGTGGAAGGACAACTGTGTGTGCGTGAGCCGCTGCGTAAATTCACGCCGTAAATTCACGGAGCGACTTCGCGCCGCGAGTGTAGAGCGGGCTTTACATTGTACCTCAACCTCAGTATTCCCTGTGTGGGAAATAATCCAATAGAGATCTCTCCCGATAGTTCTTGTCTGGGGACCTAAGTCCATAGAGAGAAAATTGGAAGTTGTACTTTGGCAACCGATTAACAAAATTCCGATACCGCGATGTAATTTTTGACTTTTGCAGAAGTTCTTCTACTTGACGATAGGTGGGGCTAAGTGTCGCTACACCTGCATGCACTAAGAGTATATGTAACGTGAATAACCATCGGTGTTTTTAGGGTTCCATACCCAAAGGGTAAAAAGGAAACCTACTACTAAGACTTCGCTGTCTTGTCTGTAGGTCTATCACCAGGCTACTACTAAAAATAGGGCTTTCATGCAACAAACGCGATTTGCCCTTGCTCGTTTAAACCAGCTGACACCCGCCGCTCTCGTCACGGCCTACTTCAATGTTGCCATGTGTTGAGTAAGGGAGTGGGCAGTGACCTCGCTTGGTGGCGATGGAGGCGGCGATGGCGAGGTCCTCCTGGCGCTCGCGGCGGCGCTCCGCGTCCAGCTGCTGCACCAGCTCGTCCCGGAGCCGCACCACGTGGACCAGCCGCGCTACTAATTGCTCCTCCCGCGCCTGAGTACAGATAACCTCATATAATACACTATTCGGCAAACGGCACGATTTTAGAGTGAGCGTAGCAATTTTTCCAGGTAAAAGCGATGCGTGAATTAAACTATCTCTCTTTAAAATCGTGCCATCTAACTATACTAGTTTCTAGAGTACTACGGATAGGGTTGTGCTGTTGTAGATTGATTAAAAACTTTCCAATTGTTTTGCTTGAAAGAGTAACAAACAAATTTTCAAGTTTATGATGTGTAAAAATACATAGAAATTTGGAATCGTGTAAACTGATTTCTTAGTATTTAAGCTTATTTTAATGCAGGTGAATGTTTGCCGTCAGACTCGGTCGGGAGAGTGAAATGACTTTTGAAAGTAGGGGTCGAATAGCCACGGAATAATAATCACGCCAACGTGGCATTTCGATAATGGGACGATTAGAACTAAGTAGTTACTATGTGAACCGGCCAACTTAAGGTTATTATTGTTTATGACAGGTAACAACGTGTAGCGGTGAGTCATTATAATTAATTACCTTATCGGCATCGATGCGATTAACCGCGGGCCTCGATTGTATCACCCTGATTTCGTGTTCAATATCAGCTTGTTCCTGTTCCAAGCGTTGCTGTCGGCGTCTGAAACAAAGTAAAGAGAAGCTCACATTGAAAAACAAACCAATCAGCATCCTGTTTTTTGTATACATACATTTATGTATGCCAAATCAGGCATACATATTATGTAGTGCCCTAGCGCCACTTTCGTCGAATAGCCGCCAAACAAAGCGACCGCGACCCTACATTGTGCAATGAAGTTTCGATGATCGTTTGCATAAATAAAACTTCCAACTTTCTCTCTAAGGACTTCGGTCCCCAGGCATATCATCTGCTTGGAGAGGGATCTCCCTACTGGGGTCTTTCCCACACATCACACATACATAACGTTTGTATTTCCTATTTCCTATCACGGGTTCAATCCCTGGTTGGGCAGATGTTTGTGCGATAAGCACGAATCTTTCTTCTCGAGTCTTAGGTGTTTACTACATACATATAGTCTAGATCAGTGCTTTCCAAACATATTTCTGCTCATGGTCCGGTAATTTTCACCCTGCCCCCTATCGACCCTCTTAAGGCTTTTAAATGGAAGCTGGTTCATTGGATAAAGTAATATAAACTTATGTATCGTAAAATTGGAGAAATTGCGAGCCAGTAATTAGGAAACGCTGGTCTAAATTACTTTACCTACTATAAATATTACTTTACAAATTTTATCTCTAAGACAGATTGTTTTCATCGATGATTGATTATTTTTAATGGTAATTGGTACTGATAACACACTTAAGACGACTTAAATGTTCTTAATTCGTAGAAATATTATTTCAATAAATATCGATGTCATAGATGGCGTAATAAAAACTCCATATCAGATAATATTTTTTTGAATTGGAGTAGACAAACGGACTGATATAAAACTTTGTAATTATTATTTATATAGTACAAATTTCAATTCATTATCAACTTGTAACTACAGCCTTATTTAAATAAACACAAAATTTCTGATCGATAAAATATCACTGGGTTTTTTCCTCAAGGAAAAGGCCCAGAGGCATTTAATGGATTTTCCGATTTCGACCACCGTCACCTCTATTATTACATAATTTACATATTATTGTATATTTAGCACAGTAACGAAGTAAACACAAACACATACACATATACATACATACGATCACGCCTGTATTCCCAAACGGGGTAGGCAGAGCACACAAAACACTACATAGACAAAACAATGACTATTTCACGTTTTGTAACCACTTCTACATACATACGTACATACATATTCTCACGCCTGTATTCCCAAGAGGGGTAGGCAGAGCACATGAATTCAAAAATTCAGTGCCACGTCTAGCAATTTCAGGATATCCAGATGGTTAAACGTGATATTGCAGTGACAGGTTGCTAGCCCATCGCCCACAATACACTAACCCTTTCCCAGAGTCGACTCTTACGACACCCACGGGAAGAAAGGGGGAGGTGCTATTCTAACCCGGCACCACACGGGCGACCAACTTCTTCCAACCACCAACCACTTCTAGCATAGTATTATTTAGGTTTTGAGGTAGCAGGTACAATAGTGACAGGTTGCTGGCCTGTTGCCTAAAGAATACCTTAACCTATGTCCTTAGTCGCGTCTTACGACATCCATGGAAGAAATGGAGAGATGTTATTCTAAACCCAACACCTCACGGGTAACGAAGTAAATACATAGTTAATTAGGTGTGTGATGTCGGATTAGATAGTTGAAGCAATATTATATACTAGATAAAGTTTAATCGCCGCTTTCGATTCGAGGAATACCGCCAACAATAGACAATGACACAAAACAGACAGTAATCAATGTATAAGACACGATAAGATCTAAGATTATAAAATAATAATCCCTATTATAATATTTTAAGGAAGTGCTGGTGAACCAAAAACTGCAATAAATGAAAATATGTACGTACATGTACATTAATTCCGTTTGCTTCCGGAACAAATCGTTTTTCTCGTTGACCAGTTCGCAAAGTTGAATGACCAAGTCTTCCACTTCTTCTTGAGGAGCTGGAGTCGTGCCTTCGCCTGTTGACCATTAATACGAATTAATTTTTAACTGTCTATTTTTTTTTCATTTATCGGTATAAAAGGAACGGTGCATTAAAAAACAATACATACATATATACAGTTGCGCCTGTATTCCCAAATGGGGTAGGCAGAGCACACAAAACACTACACAGACAAAACGATGACTATTTCACATTCTGTGGCCACTTCTAGCATATAAAAAACAATAGCTTGGCCATTTAAACGCTATGGCGAAATGGTGTTTTCTAGGCAAGGTTACGAATTCATAGTCTATGACAAAATGTTATCAAACTCAAATGAATTAGCGGACACTGCTACAAGACCTAGTTTGCATGCCAAATAGCTTTTCTCTTCCAACTCTGTTCAATTAGTAGTGCAAGAACCTTTAGTGGAATAAAAACCTAAACTGATGCTTTTTTTAGCAACGAACAGAATTATACGATCTGGTAACTTTCTCCACTTCAAAATAAACGTTATGTTAAGCTGTTTGAATATTACGTTACTGTTTGCATATGCAAAAGTTATGTTACTAAATACGGATCTCGACATTCTCGACTAATAACCTTGTTATAAAAGCCTGCGAGGACCTGATCACAAACAAAATCAATAATAATCCTAGTCCAACAATCTCGTGGGCGTCTGTCTCTAAGAATGAGAAGCGGTGGCGGGGGCGAGGTAGCAACTCAAAGCGACACGCGATGTTGAGTTGCGTTGAGTTTTTGATGTGGAAGTGGCCCAATCGAACGGTGCAATGATTCTGCCAATGTCGTGGTTGGATAAAACACTGCCGATATAAAAAAAATGTACGGTAGATTTTGACTGTGTTACGTAGACGACGTACGCGTTGTTATTACCGCTACTCCTACAGTCGCCGCTGACGTCGGTAGTAGGTACCTCGCCCCTGCGATGGTAGTAGTAGGTACCTCTCATTCTCAGGGTCACGTAATATAATACTTTTTTGCTTAAGAGGATAGGAGTCGCACCACTTCTCCATACAAACGTAGTCCCCTGTTTTCTCCGTGAATAATGACATTAGAGCAAAAAAAATTATTTATTAAATTTATATCTATTGTGCCTATGCCCCTACAATTTGCTTTTATCGATTTTCTAATTTTTTTTTTTTTTTTAGAATATCGATAAAAGCAAATCGTAGGGGGATAGCCACAACAGATACAAATATAATGTAAAATAATTTTTTGCTCTAATCATTAGAGTCTAATCTCATTAATCATGGAAAAAACAGGGGACTACGTTTGTATGGAGAAGTGGTGCGACTCCTATCCTCTTAAAACAGAGAATCCTTTAAGTTAAGCATTCTTTTATGACTAAAGCGTTAAGCGACATACATTTGAAACGAGTTAACGCTTACTTTAACCATCCAACGTAACGGTTTATCTATTACCGAAGTTAACTCACAGAATGGTTTACAGTTCTATCATAAATCAGTAAGGACCAGTGGTAAGAACTGAATATTTCTAGCCGTTGTGTTTAATTATTATTATGCGTAGTAAATAAATCATAGGTAACTGTTGTCTGTGGAAAGTAATAGAAAGGGCAGCTAATTATTGTACAAGTTTCTTAGTTAATATTACCAATGACAATAACTAATCATTTCCTCGTGCCATATGTTACTATGGTTCAGAGGGCCTACGCAACTTTATAATACGATAATCACTCATCAGTCACGCGAATGATAATAATTTCTGTCACAGATCTGTAGATATCGATAACTATCTATGCTACGCGACTACATCCTATTATTATTATTTTAGACATAAAATCAGGTCTGCCTTTATTTCCGAATGGTGTAGTGTAGACAGATCCAATAAAATTTATTGACATAAAACAGCTCCATAGTTGTATTTTTAACCGACTTCAAAAAGGAGGAGGTTCTCAATTCGACCTAATTTTTATTTTTTTTTTTTTATTTTTTATTTTTTTTTTTTTTTTTTTTTTTGTGTGTATGTTACTCGATAACTCGAAAACCCGTGGACCGATTTTCAAAATTTTTTTTTTAATCGAAAGGGTATAACTCGAAATTGGTCCCATTTGCACGACACCAGGATCTGATGGTGGAATCTTGGAGAAATCGAGGGAACTCTTCAAATTTTATATGGAGATGTACGGCGTTTTCGGTAATTTGTTGATGAAGTCAAGATTTTACATTCAGTAAACAGAATACTTTCAAAATATTGCTAACTAGTTGTGCCCGCGACTCCGTCCGCGTGGAATAGTGACAAATTTCCCCCGTTTTTCCTACATTTTCCACTGTTTCTTCGGTCCTTTTGGTCGCAGCGTGATGTTATATAGCTTAAAGCCTTCCTTGATAAATGGTCTATCCAACACAAAAAATATTTTTCAATTCGCACCAGTAGTTTCTGAGATTAGCGCGTTCAAACAAACAAACAAACTCTTCAGCTTTATTATATTAGTATAGAATTGAAGTCGGTTTTTTTTTGTTTAAAATTATCTTATAGTTTACTATACGTTTTAGCTCAGTTAGGTTTGAAACAAAGTAAATACTCGTATCATTATTAAAGTGACAGCTTTCTGCCTTTATAATATACCTTAATCTATTTTCTTAGCATTTTAAACCACATACAATACACACATTTTTTTTGTGCACTTTACCAATTATTAAAAATATAACATATATGTATGTATATGTGGATTTTTTACCACACCTACTTCCACCAAACTATTGAATAAGATAGCAAAAGTATTCATTTTCATTGAACAAGATATTAAATACATACTGTCTGATGGCGAACATCCCTTCGATCAAAAAATGGTACGGGGTGGGGGAGATCCTAAAGGAAGCCGCTAGATACCTTCACACTTGTCGCGGATCATCTGCTCGATGAGCACGCCCTGCCGCTCCAGGCCCAGCTGCTGCGTCTCCAGCATGTCCAGCTGCACCTGCAGCTCCTCGGGCGCCATCTGCAGCTTCACCACGCGCCGCTAGATACCTTCACACTTGTCGCGGATCATCTGCTCGATGAGCACGCCCTGCCGCTCCAGGCCCAGCTGCTGCGTCTCCAGCATGTCCAGCTGCACCTGCAGCTCCTCGGGCGACATCTGCAGCTGCACCTCGCGCCGCTAGATACCTTCACACTTGTCGCGGATCATCTGCTCGATGAGCACGCCCTGCCGCTCCAGGCCCAGCTGCTGCGTCTCCAGCATGTCCAGCTGCACCTGCAGCTCCTCGGGCGACATCTGCAGCTTCACCTCGCGCCGCTAGATACCTTCACACTTGTCGCGGATCATCTGCTCGATGAGCACGCCCTGCCGCTCCAGGCCCAGCTGCTGCGTCTCCAGCATGTCCAGCTGCACCTGCAGCTCCTCGGGCGACATCTGCAGCTTCACCTCGCGCCGCTCCGGCAGCGGAAGCCCTGGAGCCGGACCCTTCAGACGTCGTCCAGCTGTTAAACACGAAAGATAGTTTTAGTATATGGCAACTAATTTGACGAAGTTTTATAGTAGTGGGGGTGAGTTCTTTCGTGGTAAAGCGATGCGCGAACTTACTCCCACTACTAAAATCACATACGGTCTAGTGTAAAAGTACCCATATTTTTTGTACGGGTACTAAGTTGGATACATCTGCATGTAACTTGTTCATAAATAAACCCCTAGCTTTTAATTCTGTAAGATAAGCGATATTTGACACGAGTCAATTTTAGGAGCAAGTGTTACACTTATGTACCTAACTGTGTTTTTAAGCTTGACTTGTTACACTTGTTTACATTGGACCTATTGCCGCAATGATTTCTAGTTTACGCATAAACATTGTTTTTGTTTTCATTTCATTAAATACCTTCTTAACCTGAGAACCAAACATCTCACGAATTGATTAGAGCAAGATAGTCGATCATGTGATCATAATCGCATTATGAGAATACGTCATTAAGCCGATTTCAATCTAGATATCGTACTTTACGCTCGAGTGCTTCAATTTCCATTAAATGGCAAATTAGACGAACTATACAGGGTGGCCGGAAATTGGCCGTAAATATGTTAACCAGTGGTCGGGTAAACGTGTTTGAAAATCCCTATGAATTCTTTTTCTCAGAATTTTCATGTATTTTTTTTTGTAAAATCTGAAAATATTGTTGTTTCTTGTACTCCGGGTTTTAGTCACAAGCGTAGCATAGCAATGTCAAACGATTGCAGGTGCGTACGCACCGATTAACGAGACTTGCGTATGTGATGTCAGATAGGCAAAACTCAGGGCGGAATGACAAGGCGGAAGGACGATGACACATTTGTCTCCCATAATTGTCAATAATGGAATTTTTCAGGAAATATTTTACAGGATTTTCAGACGCGTCCGATCATTGGTTAAAATATTTATTGTCAATTTCTGGCTACCCTGTATACAGTCCATGAGCTGTTAGAAAAATAATCAGAAGGATTCCTGTTATAGAAAATTTGGCATAATATGGTAAGCTCTTCGGATCATAATGTATAATACTCAAAACGTAGTTAAAATGAACACTATGCAAAATATACTTACGCAACACATATTGCGAAACATGTAAATTGTACAAAAAGCTAAACGTGCATTCCCTATGCTAGAGACCTTTAGGTACTTAAAAGATGGTAAACAATCTTGACATGTCTTTTTATTGAAATACACAGTCTAAAAATGAAAATCGTTTCAATATACAATTCAATTATGAAAGTAAATGATTTTTTCATACCTAAATTGTAAAATGTAAAGATTTTGATTTATAAAGTGTATGTTTAAATAAAAAGACACGTCAAGATTGTTTACCATCTTTTAAGTACCTAAAGGTCTCTAGTATAAGTCACACTACGCAAAATGCACAATACGCAAAAAGTGCAATAAGCAAAATCGCAGTGTACAAAAAACAAAAACGTAAGTTGATATTAAAACCTCATATCACACTGGTCGACAAAAAAATATTTTTTTTTGAGCATGGGTTTTACTTAGTATATTCTGATTATATATGCACATATATAGAAAAAAAAAGTAATAACAAATCCAAAATATTTGTTTTTTTTAAACTTAGAGTGATTTTACGTTTTTTATTTTCGTACTCAATAAATGTCAGCCTTTGCGCTCTAACGGTTGCAGAAACAAAAGGAAGAGGGCGTGTAGTAGTTTTATTTCGTGTCGCTCATTGTGTACGACAGTACGTGTCTGAATATTACAGAGAAATAACATGTTTCATATCATGGGCGTACCGAGGGGGGGG
>BHDV01009331.1:47586-64645 GCA_005406045.1 Adoxophyes honmai | reverse complement strand
CGTCCCTACAAATTAAATATCGCACTTGGCAGTTTTTCTATTCTTTACTAATAAGTAGCTTATAAAAATCTGATTTGCCCCCCCCTGGCCCAGAACCTGGGTACGCCCTTGTTTCATATCATAATTAGCTTTATTGACTTGCGCAAAATGGCGTTTGTATGCTCTCAGATGCGAAAATTAAAGTTGGGGTCTTTGTAGGCTCTCAAATATGTTTAATTGTTTATTCACAAAAACTTATGCGTTATGATATTTTTCAAGAGTTACTTAGCAAAGAAGAGAATAAAGCCTGGGATAATTTTAAGGCAGTTCATGGTTTCTTTGGAGACGAGAATTATGACGAGCTGATCAATGACATGATCATGATTTTTTCCAACATCAGATGTACAACGTCTCTAAATATGCATATTATGTTATGTTCTCGTTTAGATAAATTTAAAAATAATATCGGAGTTTATTCGGAATAACAAGGGGAGCGTTTCCATCAAGATATAATAGAATTTGAGATACGTTACAAAGGCCAGTATATGAGTACTTGTGGAAAAGACTCCAATAGAGAGATTTATCTCCAGGCAGATGTTATACATAGGGACCAAAGTCCATAGAGAGAAAATTGGAAGTTGTATTTATGCAAAATATTTTCTAAACTTCGTTAGCGAGATGTAGAATACTTCGACAGTTTATGGAGTTTGTGAAAAAAGTTCTACTACTTGACAATAGGTGGCGCTAGGGGTCACTACATACTGAAAGTATGAAAGGAGACATATTTGAGGGTTAATATGAGAAAATTCTACTATACATGATAGGAATAGGAAAAATATTAACTTTTAATTGTTTTTAACTCTATTTTAAAACTTATTTTCTAAGAAAGAAATCGTAATTTGATGTTCTGTATCTTTTAAAAAATGATCTCTATGTATTTTTCAAGTATTTTCACTGATTATTTTTTTTACCACTCATACTCATAAAAGCAAATCCAGAACATTTTTTTGTTATTATTCTTATTTCTAAGTACCAAAGTAATAAAAATAAATGATCTATAACCCGTGCTCAAAAATGTTGTTGACTGATGTCATCTTCACATGTAATCGTCATTACCCGAAAAATGCTTCTAAAATCCAAAGGTTTTCAAAGAGCTCATGGATTGTACCTACCGTTATGTATTCAATATAAAGAATTAGATAATTGAGCCGAGATTAGGTCAAATGATGACTAATTATGATAAAAGTAATTGAAGATGGAGATCGCGGTCGCGAATAAACAAGATGATGCATGGTTTATCAGATAAACTGGTAATTGGTGGCTTAGTTATCACAAAGTTCGGTGTTTGCATTGTAGGGATGCGATCAGCTTTCAAATTTAGTTGATTATGTCACTCATTATCATTGATGTCATTAAGCCTTGCAGCTTAATTTATTATCAGGATTATCGACATTCTGACACACAATAAGCAATAACAGAGAAATAAATTGCGCTGTTACCACGATGCAGTTGCGACGAAATAAAAAAAAAACTTTACAGTCTGGATATCGTTTTAGATAAGTAACCGTATTAGGGTCTCACCAAACCAGTCGACGCCTTTTCGGCAAAACGCGGGTAGACAAAGCTTTATGTCAACGCAATAGGGGCGAACAAGACGTCAATTGGGTCGGCCATTCTCGGCCGAGCGAGCCGAGCCAATTGACGTATTGTTCGCCCTTATTGCGTTGACATAAAGCTTTTTCTACCCGCGTTTTGCCGAAACGGCGTCGACTAATGCGGGGAGACCCTTATATGCTTTATTAACCTTTTGACCGCCAAAGACGCCATATCACGTCATCGCAAGTCAGTGCCCGTGACGCCACGACGTTAAATGGTGCGTCGAAGTTATTGCGAAAGAACTGAAATATAAAACGCTGCAACATTTTTTCTAGGTTTACTTTATTTATAGATAGAGTAAGTTATTTTATACCTAATTTAAATAAAGTAATAGAGCACCATTCGAAAAAAAACAAGCATTATCTAAGAGCCGACTCACGTCTTTGGCGTTAGGAGCACAGCGTTTCACTTCGCGCCTTGGCGGTCAAAGGGTTAAATTATTCTACTTTATTTATGTCATTACTTTCATGAATTATTCGTAGTACGTTAGAATTTTGGTAATTTGTACCAACTTTGACCCAACCATCCCACCCATTTTAACGATTTTATTTGGAGGTAGTTCTTCGACGCACCATCTGTGATCTACCCCGTGAATCGCTTACTCTCCTTTACCTTACCTTACTAAGTTACAATAAGTGACGAGAGATGGCGCCACCCTATAGTAAATCAAGGAAGGCGGCACGAATATTTCTCCAATATAACGAAGTGCAAGCTTAGGTACAAAACGCTGTAGGTAATTACCGTCTGAGAGGTTCCGCGATTCGGAGGCGTCGTCGCCTTTCTCCGAGGAGCCGCAGCCGGACATTGTGGACATGCTGTCGGGCGGCGTCGGCGCTATTCGTTTCTTCTTCAATTTAGGCGTCGCCGTCCCGTATGATTTCTAGAACAATGCGTACTACTTTAGTTAACTTACTTACTTATACTTACTTGGGCCAGAAAATATGGGTGCATATTAAATTAACTGCTATCCTGTATAATTTATACTGAGCAGTCCTATCATAGCTTTTAATTCGACGATATAAGGCGCGCCCCAGCCCAGTGGCTGGACCGGAGTCTAGACCGGCCGAGAAACTGGTAACGTACATATTATTTTTACCAAATTGGTAAAAGGACAACCCGTTTCTCAGCCCTGTCTCGACGAGAGTACAGTTGAGTTCACTAATAATTTAATGATAATCTTTCATAAACATGTAAACATAAACCTTATATTTCGGAATGTGTGTTAAAGAGATGGAAGGAATATTTTGAAAGCTTATTTGAAAGAGCTGAAAGGCCGGTACTAGTACCAGATCAGACTGAAGAAATGAGTGAAAGTAGTCAGGAAAATGAGATAGGTATGGATGAAATTGTGAATGCCATGAAAAGAATGAAGTTAGGAAAGTCTGCAGGGTATGACAGGGTGTCAGTCGAAATGTTGAGAGCCGGTGAGGGCGTGATAGCAAGTCAGTTGTACCACCTTTTCAACTTGTGTTGGACGAACGGTCGGGTACCGGAGGATTGGTGCAAGGCTGTGATTGTGCCGTTGTACAAGGGAAAAGGGTCACAACTAGACTGTAAAAATTTCCGCGGGATCAGTCTTCTCAGCGTTGTCGGCAAACTGTATGCAAAGGTACTGATTGAAAGAGTAATGAAAGAAACTGATGAGAATATATGGGATGTACAAGCAGGTTTCAGAAAGGGGATGGGATGCACGGATCAGGTCTTCTCCTTGCGGTGCATAACCGAGAAGTTTATGGCCAAAGGCCAAAAAATATATTGCTTATTCATCGACTTGGAGAAGGCTTATGACAGGGTGATGAGGAACGAGTTGTGGTCAGCATTAGCCATGCATGGGGTGAACAGCAATCTAATACGAGCACTGAAATCTCTTTATGAGGATTCTAGTGCTTGTGTGAGGATAAACGGGGCGTATACTGGCTGGTTTAACATCGAAAGAGGTGTTAGACAAGGATGTGTTGCGTCACCTTGGCTGTTCAACCTATTCATGGATACGTGTCTGAATGATTTGAAAAGGTATGACTGTGGACTAAAAATGAGGGAGTTGACCATCAAATGCCTCCTATACGCTGACGACCAAGTGTTGGTTGCATCGTCGGAGGAGGAGTTGCAGAGGATGGTTAAGAGGAAATATGCCGGTCGAGGGAATTGAAAAATAGGTATTTGCTAAATCTATTGCTGTCGCGCCGTGACCTGCCCAGACGACGTCGAGTGCGATAAGAACAACTACAGCTCGGACCGAAAATACCTATGAAAATTATTCAAAAACAACGTTTCGTAGTCCCCTGATTTCTTCTCCAAAACTTAACCGATTAAATATGTTTTTTCATTAAATGTTTAAAAAATGTCATAACTGTGTTTCTATGTTCTTATATTTTGATATAATTGTGTTAAAATTGGTTTCTAGAGGTTTGAACACAACGGAAAAAACTTACCAATTTTTCATGTTTTTGAAAGTTAATATCTCCTTTAATAATTCAATAAAGAAAAAAAGGAAAACATAGGAACATGCTAATATATCATTAGATTGTTGATGTAAAAAATCATTGTTCTACGGGTAATATCCAGCGAGGAATCAGGGGACTACGTTTCCATACAAAATATGACCGCTCCATTTCCTCTTAACATTTTATGTGAGGCATTAGAAAGGAAAGGTATGAAAGTTAATGTGAGCAAAACGAAAGTTATGGTGTTTGAAAAAGATGAGTGCGGGACAGAATGTAAGATTATGATTGCGGGTGAGAATGTAGAACAAGTAAAAGAGTTTGTAAACCTGGGATCGGCGTTTACGAAAGACGGTAAGTGTGAAAGTGATATTGAAAGAAGAGTGAATGCAGGAAATACAGTCAATGGAGCGCTGCGCGCCTTCGTGAGCAGCCAGAAGGTGTCGAAAAAGGCGCGTCTGACTGTCCACAGAGGGGTGCTCGTTCCAACACTAATGTACGGTAGCGAAAGTTGGGTATGGCAAACGAAGCATAAAAGTAGAATAAATGCAGTAGAAATGAGAGCGTTAAGGAGTATGGAAGGTGTAACACTGAAAGACAGAATACGAAATAGTGTGATAAGGGAAAGAGCTGGGGTGAAAGTAGATATAGTGATTAGAATTGAAAAAAGTATGCTTAGTTGGTTTGGACACATAGAGAGGATGGATGAAAGAAGACTGACAAAACAAATTTATACGGGGAATGTGGATGGGTGCAGTGGGAGGGGAAGACCTAGACGGACGTTCCGTGACCAAATCGCAGACGTTTTAGAAACAGGTCAGGTCAAGAGTACCCGAAACCGACGAGCATGTATGAGGAGATTGATGAATGTGGATGAAGCAAAAGAGGTATGTCAGGATCGTAGCGAGTGGAACAAAGTAGTCTCTGCCTACCCCTGTGGGAAAGAGGCGTGACGATATGTATGTATGTATGTATGTTATATTTCGGTAATAAGGTTTTGTATACATACTTATAAAAGTGTTCCTATTTAGTATAAATATTTGTAAATTCGACTGTATAGCAGGGATTAAAATATAGACAGTTATAGTTGTTATTGTACAGTCACGAACCGGGATTGTTGAGCCACTTGCCACTGTTCGCAATTTAGACGTGTAATCAATGACCGATGTCACAGACTAGATGTCAGCTATTGGATTAGTATTACACGACCAAGTTACAAACATAGGTAAGTGGCTCAACAATCCCTGTTCGCGATGGTACACTTGTGCTGTGTGCGAATGGGAACTGGAAAGGAATGCGATGGCGCGGACGGCATTGTCATATTAAACGTAACAAATACAAAAATACGAAAAAAATACAAAGGCGAACATAGTTCTTAGTTCTAGTTATAGAAGCATAGTTCAGTTATTCTGCTAATTAGATTCTAGACAAAGTTAAAAAAAATACTCGCATACTATCATTACATGTTAGTAGGCACTCAGAGTGATATAGACGTACTTAGATTATTCAAGCGTCGTTAAAATATTAAATTGCGGATTAAATGTGCAGTTCCTGAGATAAGCAAACATAACAGATAGACTAACGGACAAGCCACAGTGTAAAGTTATTTTTACATTTCTGATTCCGAAGAATAGAAAGTTGGCTAAATTTTTTCTCACGATAGTCGGGATACATCCGTACACAGTAGACGTGTAGAAGCTTTAAGAAAATTAGTAGATTGACAACCGCTGTCATAAAGGATCCTTTCTATCCTTTGACATTACTTACTTGGTCCGAATGCACAGTAGACGTGTACGAGCTAAGCGAGGATATGCTGGCGACGTCATCCATGGAAGTCGACGGGTGGTGAGGCGCTTCAGGGACGGTCAGCGAGGGCGGCGGCGGCGCCCGGACCTTCTTGCGACGCGGGACGCCGCTCGGAAGGTTGGGCGTGCTCGTGGCGAGAGAGGACTTGTACAAGTTCGAGCTAGAACGATACAGCTATGGTGAGGACTCCTGAGCTCCTTAACAGGCTGTGGGACTACCGTCCACATTTTGATATAGGTAAACTTATCTTCGAAAGCGCCATGTAGGATTACCATTTAACCGTTGAAAATAGAGATGACGTTTGTAGTAGAAGTTCTACTACTCCACGTTAGGTGGCGCAAGGTGCCCCACAAGTATATCAATAGATTCTGTAGATACTACGAAAGAAGTCTTTAGGAAATCTATGTTAAGAAAAGTTCCTACTCAATGGTAAGGCGTCAGAGACATGGCGTTATCTCAATTTAGATACAGATGAAAAACATTTACAGATTGGCGTAACTAACTTGGCATTTACCGTACGTTATGGGTTCGTTACACGTACCGAGTAGAGTGGCGAGAGAGTGTTCTCGGCCGAGTACTCGGTTCGTGTGTACGATTGTTTTCATAGAACACACGAACCGAGTACTCGACCGAGAACACTCTCTCGCCACTCTACTCGGTACGTGTGATCAAGGCATTAGGAATTAATTCCATTATTGCAAACCTTACCTTTCAGTGTGAGATTCTTCATCGGTAGAAGGCTCTTCGCCATCAGACCAAAAAGGGTTAGCGGCGATAAGTCTTTTCCTAAAACAAAAGGTCCTGTATAAGTGATACGTCATATCGTAGGCATTAAGCAAAGATAAGTAGTGTTTTATGACGGTTATGATATGATAGCGAAGTTTGTTTTTGTTCTACTTTTATTTGTCAATTAAGGGAAGCTACTTTTATCCCTTTTTTTGCTATTTACATTTTTTACATGAGCATGACACGTACGTGGGCGTCGAGGTATTATTAGGCGGTATCTTCGGGGGCGGATGAATCGGCGGCACGTCGTCTTCCTCCTCATCGGTGCTACCAAAGGGGTTAGTGCTCACGTGCTCAGTAACCTCTTTGGCGGCATCGTCCTGAAATTGATCAATGTTTAAAAGCAACTTACAAGACAAAGAAACAATCACAATACTTAAAAACGACATGTACCTCCTCATCATCCGAAAACGGGTTTAAATGATCCGGATAAAGCTTATTGTCTTTTTTCTTCAAATTTTCCTCTTTCGTTTCTGACTTTCTACCTTGGACGTTGATTTTCTTCTTCCGCGGAGGTACGCTTATTGATATTTGTGGCTCAATAATACTTGATTCTGGTGTGAGTAAGGAAGGGCCTTCGATTTCGGTTGCCACGTTGGTTTGGCTCGTCGCTATTCTAATATCATCAGTAATATTGCTCTCAGGTTTATGCATGACCTCAGAGGATTCATTTTTTTCTTCTAAAATTGAATTATTGGATGGTATTTCACTATCGATAGACACATCTTTGTCCATTGGACTTGGTGTAATGTCGACATCGCCACAAACATTCTCAGTATTTTCCATATCTCCTGTTAACTGAGTTTGCATGAAATTAAATTTATTTATATTACTCTTATACACCTTTTCTGGGCTTTGTGGAATAAATAAATTTGTGCTATCTTTAGTGTCGTCATTTGTTTCCATTTTGTCTGTTGACAGAGTTTGTGACCTATTTGATTTATTTAAAACACTAGATGAACTTAATTCTTTACTTTTACCGTCTAAATCATTTGTTAGTGATATATTTGCTAATTTGCCCTCTAAATTGACTTCTTTATCTGCACCTTTTTCGAACATATTTATTTTTTCTGTAAGACATAAAAAGTTTAATTAGAGTATATGTAATTATTTCATAAAAAAAGGTTCTCATATTGATCAAATTTAAGTCATTTCAATATTGCAGAGCCGCAGACATTTATTATAGTTTACGTTGTCACAATAAACGTGATAAAGATTTCTTTTGTCAAGAAATGCGATGTCTCGTTCACTGTAAATAGGTTTTATGGTGGTTCAAGAATCAATTCGTTCAATGGTACATGTGACATGTGCATGTGATACTGCTTTGCGGGGGTCCGTTCATGAACTAGATACTCGTACATACATACATACTTACATACCGCAACGCCTCTTTCCTACAGGGATAGGCAGATACTACTTTGTTCCACTTGCTACGTTTCTGACAAACCTCTTTTGCTTCATCCACATTCATATTAATCTTTTTATACAAGATTTTCTGTATCGGCTACCTCTGAGCTTTTTCTAACACATCCCCAATTTGGTCACAGAATGTTTGGTTCATGAACTAGAAACTGTCATTATGTACCGATTGCTGATTAGTACATTATTTTTAGTCTATTATATTATTATCTTATAGTGGTACTCAATGATACAAAAAGTAACCAAAGCTATTCCGATCTATGATTATTAACATCCATAAAGTGCATCCATATTTCCCTCTTAGTGGAGTGATATTCAATCAACAATACAACTAGATATCGGTCTGCGCAAAAATACGTCCCGGCATATAGAGCGCACTCCAGGCATTAGTTATTTACCTTAAGTTCGATCTAAGCACCGTCAACATCAACACGTTTCGGGATACAGCAGTTTATTTAAAAGTTGACAAACTAAGGCCCTTTACGCGAAAGGAGTCTCTACGCGATCGATTCAGAAATGAGGATATCCGTAGACGAACTAAAGTCTCCAATGTCCACCGGATAAGCAAGTTGAAGTGGCAATGGGCGGGCCGCATTACACGAATAGTAGATGGCCGATTTGGTCGAAAAGTGCTTGTGTGGAGACCACGGACCAGGAAGCGCAGTGTAGGATGTCCACCTACAAGACGGACAGATGACCTAATAAAGGGAAGGCTTATGTTCAGCAGTGGACGTCCTATGGCTGAAATGATGATGATGAAATTAAGGCCCGAAAATAGTTTTTTTCTGATGTAAGTCCGGAAAATGGCTTATTAAATGAGTCAAGGTGTCCACTTACTCGTAGTAGACTCGCGACGAGTAAAAACAACGTTTCCGCACGCGTGTTAAACAAGTTTTAAATATTTTCGTGAAATAAATACACGGTGATTTTTAATCCGTGATCAGGAACCCGAAAATATTAACATATACCCTAAATTGAACTTATTAAGCGAGGTCTCACGCAATTCCTTCTTTGTTTAATCAATTAAAAGTTAAAACTTAATTGAAAAGAATTACCACTGAATACACATGGTCATCCTACATGAACATGACGACGTCATGTGCCATCGCATCGCTAAGGCGGGAAATTTGACGGATCTTAAAGTTGCGACCACACCAATGCTTAAAAAACGGCGAGCATACGTCAAAAACAGAGAGGTCACTGCGAATTCGTACCGTCATCGCTTTTTAAGTATTGGTGTGGTCGCAACTTTATACGTCTTTGTTTATGAAATATGACAATGACAGTTCAAGTTATTACTCATAAATTATCAGTTTCCAGTAAATTTGTAAAGAGGTTATAAGCTTTTAGATACAAATTAGTAGAGTGACAAGGATTTTAGGATAAAAATTATCTCAAAATTAAAATAAGTTTGAAAAAAAAACAAGTTATTTTCATGTAATTACGAGTTCAGCGTGATCGCCATCAATTACTGAGTTAGAAAAAATGGTACCTGATCACGGATTAGAAGTCACCGTGTATAGAAATTTACAATAATTGTGTATTACATATGTTCAGATATGTGTTGATCTTATAGTTGGTTTGAATTTTTTGTTTCTGTTAATACGTAAACGAATGTAGCTGAAGGCAACCCATAATCTAGTTGTATT
This sequence comes from Adoxophyes honmai, assembly GCA_005406045.1. Lineage (NCBI taxonomy): Eukaryota > Metazoa > Arthropoda > Insecta > Lepidoptera > Tortricidae > Adoxophyes > Adoxophyes honmai. Next base: position 54,909 of record BHDV01009331.1, on the reverse strand, counting down.
GTTGATTGAAGACCAATTAGGTAATTAGATTTTTTTAATGTAAGTAAGTAGTGTTATTATTAATTTATTTTTATTTTATTAGAAGGTAAAATAATAGTTTTTTTTTGTTAGTTCACTGGTCAGTAAGTTTAGAAGCTTCAAACGAACTGACATCGGAAGTGGGGCAGCGCGGCGCGGTGGCGTCACGGTATCCGGTTGTAATATTAGAAATCAAACGAACAAGCACGCAATATCGCACCAGCCGTGAAATAAGCGTTTCGTTCGTACCATCCCGTCACCGGGCCATGCCGGTCTGCTTCCGCGGTCAGTGCATTTGGAGCTTTATTCCGTATTGTAACTTAATTTAGAATTATTCATATTGGATTTGTGAATTTTATTCTAATTAAATTAATTGTTAAATTTGTACCCAGTTTCATGCATGGTCAATGTGCCTCCTTAATGTTCCACAAAGCAACAATACTAACATAATTGTAAACAAAACAAATAAAGAAATTAAAAATGTATAATAATTTAACTTTTCTGTACCTTGTAGCTTTGTGAAATAGGGTTCAAATTCATGTCTACAAAGTGTAATACAGGGTGTATTTTTACAAACTCAAGGTTATGTTTTTTGCACAACTGCTCACATACTTTTAACAATTATTAATCCAATTAAAAATTAGAATGGGCAAAATACAATATTATTTCTCTCATTCAATGCAGGGTAATAACATAAACATGACAAACACAAGCCAAGTACTCAAGGAATAGTAAAAAGAGATAAGAATAGAATTTGATAGTTACTCACCTAAAATTGATTGTGGTCTTGATTTATGTTTCGGAATGATTGGCTCTTCATTGTGGAGCTCTGACTTTGTCTTAGACAAGTCCTCATTAAATGCTAACATTCCTATTTGGTCATTATTATTATTAAGAAACTTAGGCATAGCCTTTTCATTTTTGCAACTATCACAACAAAATTCAGATCCTTCAATAACTTGAAAATTCTTAGGGTTCAAGTGGCCCGAGCATTTGGAGCAACGGAAACATCTTCTATGATAGAGCTTGTGCGAGACAATGAGACGCTGTGCGAGGTAAACAGGCAGGCCGCATGCAGCACACTTGTCTAGACCTGTCTTTCCAAATTTGATTGGTGCCTATAAGTGAAAATATAATAAAGCATAGATTCAAGAATGCAAGAAACAATCATACAGTGTAGATGACAAGTGGTAATTGAAGATTAAAAAGATGTAACGTCTAGTTTTTTTTAAAGGGCCAATCAACATTTTTTTGATTGGAAGACAACTGTGATTCAGTTGCTTAGAAGGTTGTTATAAATGTCCTGTTTTCTGCTCATGAAATGAGCCACAAATAAATGTGTTTAGGACTATAAAATCCCCAACCTACTGCTGGCTATTAGCTAGAAAATCTAAATTTTTGTGGGTGACTCAGGAGACGTCACCATGGCAACTAGGGACTTAAAATGTGTAGTTGATTGACCCATAAAACTCATAGCTCTCTACAACCAACTAGTGCATTGGAACACAGGAGTAGAAATATCTCTAGTAAACAATAATTCCTGGTATTTTGAGATTATATTAGCACTATTCCTATGTTGACAGTCTAAAACAATTAACCCAAAAGATTATGAACATGAAAAGTATAGCCCAGTAACTTAAAACAAGACTACTAATAAAAAAGACTTCTTCAGAAAAATAAAGTGCTGCAAACATAACAACACATTAAACATAGTGCCCTTAAAACTAATACCAACCGTTGCAGCAACTGATGCAGATGCATTGGTGGTGTTCTTTGAGTCACTTTCAGAAACTTTTGTATTCACTGAAATCAAATAAAAATTATTTTAATAACTAAAAAAGTTATAATTTAAATTAAGTAAAGTTCAAAATGCTGAGATTAAACCACATAAGTTACATATACACTTATAAACTATACTAGAGACCTTTAGGTACTTAAAAGATGGTAAACAATCTTGACATGTCTTTTTATTTAAATGTACACTCTATAAATCAAAATCTTTACATTTTACAATTTAGGTATGAAAAAATCATTTACTTTCATAATTGAATTGTATAGTGTAACGATTTTCATTTTTAGACTGTGTATTTCAATAAAAAGACATGTCAAGATTGTTTACCATCTTTTAAGTACCTAAAGGTCTGAAGTATAGTTAAGTACTGAATGTTTAGATTATCAAAAAGATGTAGTTGATACCAGGATTACCAGGACTTAAACACAGATATTCAAGTACAGTCACAAACCGGGATTGTTGAGCCACTTGCCACTGTTCGCAATTAGATGTGTAATCAATGACTGATGTGACCAACTAGATGTCAGCTATTGGATTAGTCTTACACAACCAATTACAAACATATGTAAGTGGCTCAACAATCCCTGTTCGCAATGGTACACCATTCTGCATCAAACTTTGCAAGATTTTAAGTAATGAGGGTTAGTTTGGGCATAGCTTTTCCATAGAAAACTATTCATATTCCTCTATACTATACCAACAGCAAGTGCATACAAAATTGATGTGATGATTGTTGCTTTATTCTTTACATGCTTTAATTAAAATTGTAATACTAAATACCAAAACTTTGAATTCAATTTATCAAGTACCTGTGTGTCCTAGTCTTTGATAAAACTGAGACAAATATGTGAGCACTGATAATCTGTCGGGCACTTCATTCTCTACCATGTCTTCAGGATCTAGCAATGCAGGAATACCTAGATGTTTTTCTGCAATACTAAATGCTCGCTGATTGTTTTCATAAATGTTTTCAGGTTTTAATGTAGATACATCTCTGAAATGAGAAGCAATATGGGTTAATATGATAAAAATAAACGGAAAATTAAGCATACTTTTACAGTTGTACTTACATCAAATCTGGCCTGAAGTGATGAACTAGTGCACAGAAAGCTATACCATTTCTCCAAGATGTGGTCATATTATCTATCTGTACATTAGGGCAGTCTTTGATCAAGCGTTTACACCATAACTCTAAGGCCTTCGTCCCTTTTACTTCCGACATTTTCGAGTATTATAACAATTAGCAGTATTAGCAGTAAAAGTAACCCACAACACTCATCTTCTTTACTATGACTCATAAAAGTTTAGAAGAATCACCGGTTGCTGTTCTGCATAAATTCATGTCGTGTAACCGAATATTTACTATAGCCAAATTCTTAATAACACAGTGCAACAATTATTTCAAAGTTTAAGAAAAGTGATTGTTGGGTTGGCATTTTAACGCAACTCCAATTCAACCAACTCGCGATTTAAATGACGTTTCGTATCGGAAACGTCAAAGTTACGTACCTACGTGACAGATGTGTTCCAATCGTTCCAATTATTTCAGTTCTATTGAATTAAAACGAATTGCTTGAGAGACTCGCCTAAACTCTTTTTCCTATTTTTTAAAACCTGACTTTGTTTCAAAAATCCGGTAGATATTTATCTACTTTTTTTGAAAAAATAATTGATTAAAACTGTCCCGGAGTATTTTATACGCCGGTCAGTAATTTCTTTTTCTACAATAAGCCTACACTGACGGAGGAGGACCGCTCGTAATTTTTTAAGTTGTTAATGTGTATTGTATATTGTGTGTTGTATTACTTGGTTATACTAAAACCTGTAATGCAATGCAACGAATGAAATGAGGGACACTCAGCGACTTAATTAAGTGTAATTGTTTATATTGTATACCTACCCAATATACCCTAACCAGTGAATGTTAATGTACCTACGTTGATATGGGCTTGTGATCGTAACGGGCGCATCGAGGTGGAAACCCTGAAAGAACATTCAATACAATATGTAAATGACGTCAATTTCACGCATTATACCCACATAATAGTTATTGTCGTTATTATGAAGGTACTTCATTGAAACGAAAGAGTGGATAGTAGAACCTACCTTATACATATATAATGTTCTTGATTATTAACATTTTGGTTGTTACGTTACTGCTAACTGCTAACACCTAAAAATAGGTACTTAGGTACAGTTAAGTGTAAAAATATAATTTTTCATAAATATGTCCCACACTATAAGTAGGTAGGTTCTTTATATCAACGAAATAAGGTCTTTGTAGGTATATTTGTGAGAGTATTGTTCTGATGCTTATTTTTGCTCTTGACCGTTCGTAACTATAACATACCAGCCATCACAAATAAATAGGTAAATAAATAAAGTAGATTTAACATGGGTAGGTACTCACACCTACTGAACCAAAGAGTTACACCACAGCATAGGTAATGTAATGTTTCACCTTTTGATCACATGCACTACCAGCAGGTGTGACAGTATATAAGTAGTTAGTCATCATTGATCTAATACTACTACGTACCTATACTTCAATGTTAGTCATACGAAAGTTAAACAAATGTACCTACCTAATAAAATAACTAAGTAAATTACGTTCATTTGTTAAGTACTTACTCTTTATCTAGGTCATCATTTCTTCTCACAGTTAGATTAATCGCAGCTTCATTATCACTTGAGGGTTTTAAAACAGGTAGGTATTTAGATAGGTAATGCGCGACCTAGTCGCTAAACACTTGTTGCTACACTGTCTAATACTGGCAGACGGCAGATATACATTTTTAGGTAAACAGCACGTACAGTTACTAGATACATTTACATACATTGCTTGCATACCTACTTGCCTTACTTCCGGTCATACATGTCAATATTTGTTTTGTTTCAGATAATAAAATGTCTAGTACTACCTAGTTATCAACGAAAAACAATGCTCATAAATTCCTTTTGAAGATATAAACATTTATCTTGATAAAAACCATGATAAATCAAACAGGTTTCTCATAAATCAAGAAGTTATTCAGTTGCTGCATAAGTTAGGTACACATATTAGATAGATACAGGGTACCTAAGCTGTTTTATATGCTCTTACTAGAACAGTGATTCCCAAAGTGTCCCTAGTAGATCCCTAATAGAGATGTATACGGGAGACTCGACGGGGATCCGCCCTGGTGTTGGCAAAAATAGGTGCAAGTAGGTATTTAGAAATTTGGTATAAATGTAGCAGAAGGTGGTACACCGAACTCAATAAAATTTTGAAAGGGGGTCTATGAGGACAAATGTTCGTGAACTGCTCTACAATCTAGAGTCTAGCTAGGAGGAGTAAGGCATCTGTTTCAGTAAAATAAATACACATTCGTTGTCTGAAATCAAAAATGTAAATTTCACTTTAGTCATTTTTGATTTCATAGAACGATTATACTTATTAGAATTGTAATAAACTTTATTGCAATCGGGATGATTTAGATTGAATTTGTAGTACATATTGTATGAGTTTGGCAAGAGTCACGTTTCACATATAAAATATTTTACGGCACACTCCGAGGGCGTCGGGCGCGTAACCCGCGGGGCACTGGTTTGGGACGCTGATAACATTTTTTGGTAAGACATTTTCAGCTACCGTAGCTTCTGCGGCGGTCTCAACTGCTTCTCCGTTATCAGAAGCAGCAAACTGTTTTAGAGCATCGATAATTTTGGCCAGGAATTGTGAAGATCTGAAAAGAATATTTCAATGAGTAGGTAAGTATCGTAGTTGCTCACAAAAACTACGTAGACTACTCAAGGTTTTGCTCCATTCATCCATGGGATTGATTTGTTTTCAGAGGATTCAGTCGGATGAAACAAAAGTGGCAGAAGTAATCAACTAAAGTATCATAAACGGAAAATCTATCATATGTACGAATGTTTGTTGTTGATACATTACCTAATTACTTAGTTTTTTAATTAAGTAAGTAAGTAATCTGATAGTTTACAATTTATTCCTTCCTCAGATAGCTTCAAAATTTACTGGATGTATTGAAATTATTATAAGTGAAAGTGGTTAGTATAATTATGTATCAGAAATACAATTAACTATCAGAAACTTTTCAAACTTAAAAAAAAATGCAACGAGAATGGTATCGTATCATCCAAAGCATAATAATAATTTATCTTATCCGAATGTGGAACTGGTAAGTTTTTACTACTCGGTAAGAGATGGCGCAATCTGCCTGTTTCGAGTGATTGTTATGTATGAACTCGTATACAGTCCTCGGCATATCCCACTTGGCAAGATTTTAAGTATTGGGGTTAAGTTCGAAGATCGCTTTACCTTGAAAAAACGGTGCACGAACTTAGCCCCACTACTTAATACCTTGCCCACTTCCAATAAAATTAATCTACTTGTATAATCTGTCAACTTATAAGAATAAGGTGCATTTTAGAGTACCGTGCTTTGTAATTTGTAAGTAGGTATAGTTAAGTGTGTTGCTGGCTTAATAGGTTATATTATAGGTCTAAAAAGTACTTACACCAGTTATATCAGGCTTCATCATTTAGTAGAATTATCTAACGAAATTTAACATGCTCGAATAAAGATTTTTTAATACCTAGGTATATACTACAATTTTGTGAATACCAGAGCACTGATAAAGATAAAAACGATCGATCACTTTGTGTATATGAAGCTAGTTAGGTAAGTACCTGCATGTGAACTTTGCTATTTCGTACCGATTACAAACATGCTAAATTCTTGGAAACAAAAGAAATACCTCTATAAATACCTATGTAAAATGTGTCTATAGTCGGCAATAAACTCTGAATAATAGATAAATCTGAACAAGTTGCCGACCATTATACGTGTACATTATCCAATAACTTATAGTCGGTCAAAAGCCTTGCGGTTTAATTAACGGTATTGCCAGGTATGAAACATGAGCTTTGTGGGTTCAGATTCCACTGGTTTATAAAATTAATGACATAGTCTATAAGTAGGTACAAAATTATTTAAAAATTTGCTAAAAAGGTTGACTTATCCTGTAAAGTTATTTTAGTTATTTCGTACTCTCTAATCCTACCGCAAAGCAGCAGTGTTCAGACTGTTATGTTCCGGCGCGGAAGGTAAAATAGCCGGTACAATTACTGTCACATAACGCAGTATGCCTTAGACCTCTAGGTCGGCAAGCGGCAATACTTCTGCAATCTGTCTGGCATTCCAAATGTCTATGTTATGGACCAAGTGATTAATGCGGGCATTATACATAATGCCCGGGCATTATTTATAATGCCCAGCTCTAGTGGGCAAAGTGATAAATCAAAATCATCATGCAAACTTCGATATTTATCACATTGCCCGGGCATTATTATACTGCTACTTGACAATTGGGCAAAGTGATAATGAAGCTAAATCAGAAGTGTATTACATACTCGTAAATACACACAATCACGCCTATTTTTTCAAAACGAGGTAGGCAAAGCATACGAAACGTGTCATACATAGACAAAAGCATGATTATACTTCCAAT
>BHDV01009331.1:12014-27355 GCA_005406045.1 Adoxophyes honmai | reverse complement strand
TCGAAATACATAATAATTCTTGAGATCTCTTCTGTGTCATTCCAAACTTAATGCGAGCGAAGCCGCGGGCAAAAGCTAGTCCTAATATATTTTTTAAGTTTCAAGAAACATGGTAATTTTTTTTCTCTGTAGCACAGGGCCCCTGAACGTGGCGGGGCCCCTAGGCAGTAGCCTACATTGCCTTATGGATAAAACGGCCCTGGTTATACCACATGCGACTAAGTTGATTACATGGTGAAGTCTACCAATAAAACAAAACCTTAAAAGGCGCATTAAGGCGTAAAAAATACCTAGACGCAAAATTTGTCAAACTCTCTATACATTTTTTTGAGTCAGCTTTATAATTATAACATCTCATACAAAAACATCGTAACAAAACTAAAATTCTTCAGTGGGACTTTTTTACCATTTTAATCGATTGTGCTTGTAAGAATACCGATATTTTTGTATTTTTGTGAAATCGCTCTTCAATCAGACGCGAAATAATTTTTTATCTATCTAATTTAATTACTAATTAGGTACTTATTTAATAAGCTGTTATGTTCCAGTATTCACCAATCCGTGTTCTTGTCATTAAAAATATGTTAAAAATTCACTTTATCGGGTTAAGTATTCATACATTGAATAAAGCTCCGACATAAATAAATGCACGTAGTTTCTAAGTTCCTAAGATGACTGTGTTCTGTTTGTAATGCAATAATGTTGTACTCGTAATGATGAAACCTATGAATATGCTAATTAATTAATTATAATATGATTTTGGACCTAGATATACATAATTATGGTAAGTATCAAGTTTTTTGACACGATTTTACTGTTTCTGAATATCATGTTTTTCAATATATTTTTATATTTTTGACAGAATGATCATTTTATTTAGCTTTTGAATTTATTAGGTAAAAATAAAAAGCTAGCAACCTGTCACTCTAGTTCCCTCTTAACTTTAAACTTAAAAAATATGCTACAAGTGGCTAAGAAACGTAACGTGAAATAGTCATGGATCTGTGTATGTAGCGTTTCATGTACTCTGCCTAACCCATTTGGGAATAAAGGCATGTTGGATGATGTAGGTAGGTATTATTTAGGTAAGTAACCAATCAACTAACTTGACCTATAACCTAAATGACTTTACTTATTCCTGATTTGGTTGTACAAAATGGATTTTGGGGTGCCATCTGAGTGTTTGATATAAGTACCTACAAAAAGCCTACACTTAGCCCTTAAAATCATGCTAAGGCGCAGCGCAGACGACAGAGTTTTGTGCGATCGAGTCTGCGCAGCAATAAATTGTCTGAATGGCGCGCTGACAGTTTCCACTAAGCTCTGAATGGAAATTCCTGGAACCTGTCCGCGCGCCATTCAGACAATTTATTGCTCCACAGACTCGATCGCACAAAACACTGTCGTCTGCGCAGCGCCTAAGTTTGATTCTCGGCACTGTATAAGTACCTAAGCTAATCACATCTCGTCACGTATGGGGACAGATTTTTCATTGTCATAATTATTCAACAACTTGGAACTGTTATCCAATTGCTGTTAACAGCCTATACAAATCTGAATATTTATCATATTCACTGATAAGGAAAGTCAAGTGGCGAATCAAACATGACATTATGGATATTTTTTTATTGTTTTGCAATTAATGCAAATACAGTCCCCAGAATGTAACTTTCCATAGAAAAAGCGATACCCGAACTTAAATAAATAAATCCCCACTGCTTAAATCTTGCCCCGTTAGATGACGGGGACTGTAGATCGCCGCCAGTCTCTGAGCGTAATCTTTGACGATAAGATTCATACGCCCAGAATTTTTGTTTTATCTTTTTACGTGCTTTCCGGGTACCTACTCTCGGTCTTATCAAGAAGTGAGAAGTTCAAACGAAAATAATATATATTATTCATTATTTATTTAATCGTATTCTATACATAATTTTCGAAAATATACTTTTAAAGAAATAACTATCACAAGTTCATACATCATCACGTTCATTGTCTGGTGGGGCCATGGTCAAGTCTGTCACATCTTTTACAATCATATGAGCAATTTGCCAGGCCATTTCCTCATCAACTTTGGATGTGTTTCTTGGCACAAAGCGACTGACCATTTTCTTTAACACTGAACCATCTTTTTTGTCAGGATCTGGTTCAAATTTTGATTCAAACCTGCCTAAACTATTCACTCTACCAAGGATCAAGCCGTCATACCTCTTCCTTTGCCATAAAGCATCTGCATTGTAAAGCTGGTTAGAGTCTATTGTCATGTCAGGTACGGAATGGTTGCGTTTCTTTTTTCGGAAGATCGGGTCACCCATTGCCAGGAGAGTATTTTGAGTACTTATGCTAAACTCACTGCTACAGTCAGAGTGTGTTTTGTGGTTAGCAGACCACATATTATCTATTGAATGGATCATTTCAGAGAGATACTTATAGTACAATTCTGATTCTAAAAATGTTTTAACATAGCGACTAAGTGTTTTAAATACAATTTTAACAGGCATATCGAAACATGTAGGAAGTGGTCCACCTTCTCTACATATATCACTCTCAATTGCAGCTCTGATGTTTGAAGAGAATCCAATTGGACTGGTAGCTTGGAGAGAGAAATATTTCTCATACAAAACAATAGCATCAGTTTGCGCTTGTTCTGGGCTCACCGTGAGAGCACTCATGAGATTGTCACGGAAATGCATAACAGCCATCAGAAATTCTAGAAAAATATTACATGATTCCTGTTCTAAGTATTCCATAAAGTAAAATAAAATTGTTTCATTATATAAAATGTCTTCCAGGTTGAGAGAGCCACTGGTCAAAATATCTACTTGTGCCTTTATGTACAATGGACTGCTTTGGAAGTCCTTATAATATTTATGTTCAATTTGATTAAACAGTATATCTTCAACAGGCTTAAAACAATCTTCTCTTATTTGCCCTTCAGGGTGGCATATATTAGTTATAACTGTTTTCCTTACATCATCAGTTAAATCTAATTGGTGAGGTGCTTCTAGTGCCACATATTTTTTGAATAAACTTATGGCTTCCTCAGTAGGATTACGGTGGTTAGTTTCACAATCATTGGCATTTTTTAAGGTTGAGTGTTCTGCTAAGTTACCTAAGGAACTTGTAGAACATTCCTGCATACCTTGTTTGAAACTATGCACACTATCTTCAGTCCAGCTGAGTCTTTGTGTGTCATGCATAGCTGTCCCCCTGTTTGGTACACTGCTCTGTAGATCAAAACTCTTAGCTCTGCTCAGTTTCCAATGATTATCTGTTTCATTATGTGAGTTATTGTGCAATATTAGAGCTTTAAAGCTGTCAAAGTCTAACCAACATTTGATAAGAATGTGCTGTCCAATTGTTTCCATAAATTGAACAAAATATTTTATCGCTTGTTTCTCAACAAGTATGTCATGTATGCTTATATTTAACTTAGATTTTTTGACGAATATTCGAGAACTATCTGTGAAATAAAAAAAAAAACAATTATTAGGTAGGCATATGAATAAATTTAATCTTCAAAATAAGTCCTTACATACATATCATGCATGCGTGCCATCCATAGTGATTGGAATAATACACAAGCAAGAGTAAAAAACATACTGCGCATGCATTAAACAAAAAAAAATGCATCGTACAATACCTTTCTGTAGATCGTCTATATCCGTGTCTAAAGGAGTTTTGATATCAGAACTGGAGATTGAGTCAGCTTCGGGTGGCCTAACTGGGCAGCCACTTTTTCCTTTTGCTGAAACAATAGCCATAATCACAATAAACCATGGTTATTACAACACCACCAATATAAACTTTACGTGACAAGTTTCACTTCACAGTGTTTACCTGCGCTCTTCCAAAATTTGATCATTTTGTAAATCTCAGCAAGCTATACGTGGTCGTATCAGTCCTGCATAAAGTAACTGAATTCTTCATAAGTGTGCTTTATTACGTAGAGTAGACGTAAACAATAATAACGAAATGAAAACAATTATTTTGTCCTCTTGCTTGTCTTGACTGATTTCCTCGACCACCACAACTTGTAGGGGTTGCCAGGTATAATGTGCGACGAGAACAAGATCGAAAAAGTCGTGAAATACGTACTATGTAGTTGAAAATCTTAATAAAAGTTAATTAACCTTCCCGATTAATTGTAAAATAATTTAATTTTGCTAATCTGACTGTGATTTAATTTATGACATTTAATTAAAGGTAGGCGCACATTATCAAGTAAATTTGTTCAAAATTTTACGCTGAGCGTTGCAGGTTTCTAGACTTAGCAGCAAGAACATTCGGCCACACATTTTTTTGACTTTTCCTATTAAAGTAAAAGTACAAAATTTGTATTAATGCTCGACGCCTCCACCCCCGGTAGATGACGATGACACGCATCTGTCACATGTTTTACTATGACATAAGACAAAGTTGCAATTGCAAGTGCCAAGTATTGGGTCAGTGTCGAGCACAGGGACGTTTACCTTACGTAGGTTTAGGGCCTGCGTAAACAAACTGTTTCGGGGACAAAACTGTTGGTTAGCTGTTTGAGCAGTCTATATGTATTGAGAATCATAATATATTTTATATTGAAACTGCAGATCTTCCTAGAGCGACTGACTGACAAAAAAGGCTAAGTAGATAAAACCAAATATCTCATGTTTCGTAGCTATTATAGCAAGTTTTTTAGGGTTTAATTTCGGATCTCATTTGTATATAAAATTATTACTATTTTTCTTTGTTAACTGCACAGCACGTAATCGACTGGAGTGATTTTGTTACCTAAATATTTTTAGGGTTCCGCATCTCCAGAGGAAAAGGAAAGGGAGTTGTAGCGACCTAGCGCCACCTATCGTCGAGTAGTAGAACTTCAACTATCAAAGTGGTACTAGTGGTAGCCTACATCCCGTTTACGGAGTTTGGACGATCAGTTGCATAAATACAACTTCCAACTTCCTCTCTGTGGACTTCGGTCCCCAGGCATAACATCTGCCTGGAGAGAGATCTCTCTATTGGAGTCTTTCCCCACAGTGCCCTTAGTAAATAAATTGTTTGTTTGTCCGTATATCTGTCAGTCTCTCAAGACTTTTTTTCAGGAAAGCGTGGAGATAGGTGTAGGTAACGTTTAATTTTATACCAATAACTATAATGTCTGTGAAAAATCAAGGCTATACGCAATTAAGATAGATATACCATAATATTCAAAAAATTTAATGCCTATGTATGCACAGTCAGCTGCAGAGAAAGGTAACCCCCCGCCCATACAAAGTTTCATTACTAGGGGGTTACTTTTCTCTGCAGCTGTCCGTACATGGGTCAATTTCCCATACATTCGTGAAGGCACCAATAACCTCTATCATGGCATGAACCAATGCCGTGTTGCACAAGTAAACGAAAGAATCCGAAAATAGTAAATTAGTAGTTGCATCACGAAAAAATACTTTAGCGATTAGGTATGCGCAATTTTTTTCTGAAGTTGGCTTCCTGATCAATGTAAACTAACAACAGCAAAGCTAAATTTGTCTTTTGAGTGCATGATTCTTAATTGCACCTAAAATAATTATGTACAAAGTACACGTTTTATGTACAAGGGCGAACTAATCCCAGAGAGGATCTCCGCCAGTTAACCTTCGGACGATCGGCTTATCCTTAACACTAGTCCGACTGGCACTTACTTAGCCGTTTTTTGCTCTAATCGATATTATCAAGAGAAAAGTGTGGTGTCGGCTGTCGGGTACCGTGTGGTGTTGGGTTTAGAATAACATCTCATCAGATATTGTAGGAGAAGACGAAGGATAAATAGGTTTAGGCATGCTTTAGGCAACAGACTACATAGCATGCTGTCACTATCATATCTTTTTAACTTCAAACCTAACGATATGCTAGAAGTGGCTGCGAAATTTCAAAAAGTCTGGTTTTAACTGTGTTACGTTTCGTATGCTCTGCCTACCCTATTTGGGAACAGTGTGTGTGTGGAAGAACCTTATACGAGAACAGGGAGCGAGTTGGATTCGTGAGTAAGTAATGTTTAGTTAGTACTTAGCTAAGTAGGTACAGGTACACTCAGTACAGGTACTTATTAGATTTCTTAAGACTTAAGAGGATAGGAGTGTGGGGTCCCATTTTTTTATTTGCCCCAGGGCCCTTGGTTACCTAGCTACGCCACTGCCATAGATACAAACGTAGTCCCGTTTTCTCCGTGAATAATGACATTAGAGCAAATTTTTTTTTACATTATATTTGTATCTGTTGTGGCTATACCCCTACGATTTGCTTTTATCGATATTCTAAATAAAAAAAATAAAAAAATTAGAAAATCAATAAAAGCAAATCGTAGGGGCATAGCCACAACAGATACAAATTTAATGAAAAAAATAATTTTTGCTCTATTGTCATTATTCACGGAGAAAACAGGGGACTACGTTTGTATGGCGAAGTGGCGCGACTCCTATCCTCTTAATCTTTCTTTCACTTGTTTCTTCTACCAGCTAAATGCTCGTCTTAGAATTTCAGACTTACCCACCTTCATGAAATAACATGCGCTCGAAGCGCCTGTGAAACGAATATAGCAATCCCGTCTGCCACGTGATCCGAGAAATTGCATATGCTTAGTAACCAAGGCACCTGAGCAATATGCGGGGTAGCTAAAATTACATGAGCATAATACCCTTACGAGTATATCATCCGTACTACGTGATAACCTGACTTGCGAAAAATCCATTTAGTCACGTGACGAATTAGGTACCGCTACCATACCAAGTGGTTTTGTAGTAGGGTCAACGCCAAATAAGCGCGTTGGTGGTATCGGTATCTTGTCATATAACGTTATATTGTCGTCTTGTTTATGACGTTGACTGTATTCGCACCTACCTATACATATATAACATAATAGGTGTTTAATATACATAGGTATTTTATTAATCTACATTGTGCTCAAATCACTGTAACTGTATGGATTTGACAGTAACTTTCAAGGTTTTTCAAGGAACAACCAAATTTTTTATATTTTTGTGATGTGAACTAATAATAAAAAAAACATTCATAAAATGGCTAACTGGACAGATTTTGGGTAAACTTCACGAATACCACTATTAATTCTTAGGTGCCTACCTTACCTTTCGGTATTTGTCATTATAATTACCACAGCAACTATGGTTGGTGGTACTGGTTTGACCGTTCTGCATCTATGTTAGCTATCTCACGCCGGTCGTGGGGTGTGAGCTAGTTGCTACAATATTAATCTTACGGAGTGCACTTAATTTGCATACAGATAACATTACTACATCAACGCAGTCTTAGCAACTTCAGCATCAACGTTTATATATTCAAATTCTCATGTCTTGTAGTCGACAGTTAATAGAGAGCATTAGATATACCTACTAGTACGTGCGTCGGCTGATGGTGATTTAACATTTCTTGAGTCCAGAACCAGATTCCGGATAGGCAAACCTTGAAACAAGTTTATAACGCTTTACGAGTCCACATTCCTGTCTGTCCATCGGATATTATAAACGCGAATTATTTTTATTTAGTTCCCTTTGTGCCTTTATTAAGACTAATTCGCAGGCCTGTCTAATAAAAATGTAAAATACGGCGTGAATGTGGGTTTTTCCTCATTAACCAGAGTAGGCAATAAAACAGGGGACTAAGTTTAACGCTCCTCTGACCGAATTTAGCAGCGCAGGACACTGTTAAAAATGTTAACTTGTGAAATGCTTACCTACCACATCTTGCCCCGAAAGTCCGATACAAGAAATTAACATATTCGTAGGTTGAATCTCGTTCAATACCTTTTCCTAGAGAGGCCGTTGTTGGAGAACTTCTGTTAGATTTAACGGTTAATCGGGCGAATTATCCACGGTCCTTACGCAATCCGAGGACGCAGTGCACTAGAGGCTATCGACCTTCCCACGATTACTTGAAATAACTGTTATGTTGTTGGAAATAACTTGGTGTCCAGAAGCGCTGAGGGCGCGCCGCCAGTCGCGATCGCGGGACTCTCTCGCAACCACCACTCTATCTAAGTCTAAAATACGGAAAAATATAAAATGTGTTTAAAAAATATTTTATTACTGTGTTCTCTATTAACGAATTACGCGGAGTCGGCTTCATATGACCAAAGACAAACTGGTAATCTCAACGTTCAGGTCGATTTAAAGGACATTCATATCATAGCGTTGATGAAAAGTGGCAAAGAGGAATACGTGGTAAGTAGGAGTTTTTTAGTTAAATATCAGAAATCGATTAGTGCAAAATAACATTTTAAAAGTAAATACATATATATAATATTGACTAGAAAATATCAGACAGTGCTGATCAGGTATCTATTAGGTAGGTACCTACAAGAATTATGTTGTTGAATATCGAATCGTGTATTTTTTAAGCGGTGTAGGTTACCTTCAATATTTTAAGTGATCAAAACGTCAAAAATACAAAAATATCTTTAGGTACTCAATAACATTGTTAAAGTATATTGATAAAAGTAGATAGGTACCTAACTATTGCAGAATTGAAAGCCATGTCACGGCGAATATTTTTTCCACTTGCAAAATGTAAAATCAGCATCTAGTCATTCTTTCTGGTGGCTAAAGCATAAAACAAAGTGAGCTTTCGGGCTCTCCATGTACATTTTCTACACTTCATTAACTTTTAAAAGCACATAAAAGCAAATGCTTGCTAACACATACCTACCTATAGGTAAGATAGAATACCGTCTAGGGTCATTCTAAACTAAGTAGTATAAAATATTTATGTGGAACTCTTAGTATGCTACGTAGAGTAGGTACATAACATAATCGGGGAATAAAATAAATATAGATATAGTTACCTACTTAGACTGGCAATCTTGATTAACCAGTAAGTAGTTAATCGGGCTCTAAGTTTCATAATATTTTTATATTATGCGTCTAAGTGGCCGCTACGCAGCGCTGTTTAGGAAAAGCTCAAAAATATCTAAGTACTTACTTTTCGCTTGAAATAATATAAATTAACTTAGTTACATCCTTTTGAAATTGGATATTTATAGTCACTTATACATATCTACCTATAACTCTAAATCTCTATGACCCTAATTTCAATGAAGGGGTTGTTAACTTTCAAAAATTTCCATTAAAAAACACCAAGAGGGATTAATAATTTGCTAGCTATAAGTAGGTACTTAAGAAACATGGTGGATCGAAACCCGCCAAATTAAAATCGAGGAAAGAGCTTAGCGGTCAGCGTTGTGGGTTCGCGTATATCAGAATTCTTAATCTTCGCAATCTGCGGTTACAACCCGATAATTATTTGTTATCTTTACATTTCAGGATTATGACTACGCCTATGACTACTCAGAGATGACAATTAAGCCACAAAACGGTTCCACAACACCAAAACCGTTAAACGGAACTACTGATGCTGAAAATGATAATGCAACAATAGCAACCACTATCTCCGTGGAACAGACGACCGAGCCAGTAAAAAATGACTCGTGGTCTCTTCAGAGCACGCAGCCTCTGGCCAACCTGTCTTCAGACACGTCCGCGTCAACCACAGAAAAAAACACGGTCGAAGCCGCAACCATAGCGTCAACATCAATTCCGACGGACGATAAAAATGCTACAGTAATTTCGACGGCTTCAAATAGCACCGATTGTAAAAAAGGCTTTGTCCTAAACCACAAAGGCGATTGCGAACTCAAATTGCAAGGCACCGGCAATGCGTAAGTAATACCTACATTAAACCGGGTTGACTTCAGTAGGGGAGGCTAAAAATAGTTTTACCGCAAATTCATGTGCCTAAGCTAGACATTTAACGATTAGATGGTTTACCTGTAAACCCCATCTAGTTATATTACAAAAAACAGTCATATAGATGTTTAGAACAGACAGAAGGACAACAATTGTACCTAGTAAAAAAAAATAGGATTTCTGTCGTTCTGTCCACCCTGAATGGGATGAAAAATTGGAATTCACTTTTAATTGTTCCTGCGACAATTTATCTAAAAATTGCATTCTGTAGGTACCTACCTACCTATCATAAACATCACAATAAGAATACTTATGGTAAGCGATAACCGTCGCCCATACTCAGATATTCGCAGTGCCAGACTGGTTGCAGATTCGTTGTTAACCTATTTAGAGGCTTAAGGTGCAATGCCTCAATATGGTCATACGATATTAATTCATTAATTGTATCAGCTGTCTCATCGTCCGCGCTAGAACACAACACTACGAGAACCGCAGCTTTGCGGCATGATTGACAGGAAAATGGTGGTAGCGATTTGAATGGAATTTTAATGAGGTCTTATCACTCGCCAATTTTGTTGTAAATAACTCAATAACAAGCGGGATAGAAGTTCGAAAGAAAAATATTATTACGTGAATTCAGATTATTCACCCTGTTTAGGATGGATAGACAGAATAAGCATTTCCGAACATCCACCTTATTGTGGATGGGGTGCATAAACGGAACAAGCACACGTTGCATGTGCATAATTGCAACGGATGTTTTCCGTGCAGACTTCAAAGGTCAAAAGAAGCCCTTCCGAGCCGGGGAGGTTAAAATACTACGCATTCTTATTGCCTAGGTAGGGTAAAAGAGGGTAATGGGGGTCACTTAAGCAAGAACTCAAATAAAATTTCAATTAAAAAGAAAGTATTTATTGCAACCGCCTGTAAACATAATTTAGTTATTAAACTATCATTAGAGATCAATTTCAGTCACTTTGGCAATCAACTTTGGAAATTATAAAAGTTAAAAAAAAAAACAGATTTGACTCTCATTACACTGACATCGGGGTAATGGTGATCACCCTTGCGGGCAAGCGGAGTCAAATAAAATCTAGCATACATCGTATAGCTGACTCCCACCCTGTGCACTCCGCGTGAGCCCATTGTCCACACGAGGTATTCCTGTACCACATCTCGTTGTTTTACCAGTTGTAAGTAATGGTAACCACTTGCGGGTAATGGGAGTCATGTGACTCTCATTTCCCACAACTACACTAATGACTAAAAAATTAAAATAAAAAAAAACTTTAATACACTGATTTAATCTGAACTGCACATGACAACTTGAAACGTCTAACTAAGTAAATGTAAATGTCATAATCGCATACTGCAAGATTTTAGGCAGTTACCTTCTAATTTGCATTTACGTAAAATTACATCAGCGGAGCGCAAAAACAAAAAACGTTCGTTTCTCAGAGGCGCGTGGGCCGACTGGCGCGAGCCATTCGGGGCTGCGCGGGGGGCCGTAGCGGAGGCTGAGGACGCTGTTTACGCGTCGGTCTCATGTAGTGTTTCGTGGTGGTGTGGGTGACTCCCATTGCCCGCTGACTCCCATTACCCTCTTTTCCCCTACATCATTATTATAGTCACTGAAATATTGATCAACCTCTAATGCAAATACGTACTTACGTGGAGTCGAGTTTAGGATAAGACCTCTCCATTTCTTTTGTGATGTCGTAAAAGGCGACTAAGGTTAAGGTATATTTTAGGCGACAGGTTAGCAACCTATCACCCAACATAAATCTAAAAAATATGCAAGAAGTGGCTACGGAATGTCAAGTAGTCACGGTAATGTCTATGTAGCGGTTCGTGTGCTCCACCTACCCCATTTAGCGATACAGGCGAGGTATGTGTATGACACTATAGCCCTATTTTTGAAAGGCCACACTTAACAACTGAAAGGCTTATAGGGATTATGATATACAAATGATTGCTTATTTATGATGTTGACTGTACAAATGGTGTCATACAACTAGAGCTTTGTGTCTATGGGACCAGGTAAACAATAGGAAATCTTATATGTTTTCTATTTGAAACTAATACCGTCATGTCATTCTCATTCCTGTTAATCAGTTATGAGGAAAACAAATGAACATTTTTAAGTGTGTAGTAATTTTAAAGCTCAGTTTACATATTTCATTTACAGGTTGCTGAAATTAGTCAAATTATCACAAAGACTGAAATTGAAAAGGGAAAACAGAAGAAACCAAAGTGAGCCTCACTAAAAATTTGGACTAGTAACAAAAATATAAGTAGATATGCAATAAATGTTGCAAGTAAGTTAGAATACAACTGTAATAAAGACTGCAATAAAAAATAAATGAAATAGAATGATACTTTGATTTTACATTCCAATGGTAATTTAAAAGGCAGTAATTTGAAGATTAATTTTGTGGACGTAGCGTAGGTATGTGATCTAGGTATTAGTAACACCTTGCTAAAGTTAAGACTTTCATTGCACCATTATCATATCTTATGAGCTTATGACCAATGGATAAGGTAATCAAGCAACGCAATTAAGAGAATCCAGATAATAGTCAACTTCTCTAGATATTTTTTTATGATGCTTTAAATATGGTGACGGGTTTAAACACCTCTCCATTTCTTCTGTAGATGTCGTAAGAGGCGACTTAGGAATATAGGTTATAATATACATTAGGCGGTGTGCCACGTGCTAGCAACCTGTTACTATTGTACCTACCTCTTAACACATTTACGACCAAGCCTAAAATCAAAACATCTGCGCGGAACCGAGTAGTGTATAGCTAGTACAAAATGAACCCGGGAGCCGGGTTCTCGGTATCTCGCAAATGTTTTGAAGAACCCGGGAGCCGGGTCATGGTTCTGAATGTGTTAACTTAAAAAATATGGTGGAAGAGGCTATGAAATGTGAAATAGTCATGGTTTTGTCTATGTAGTGTCTCATGTGCTCTGGCTACCCCATTTGGCAATATAGGACTGACATATATGTACATATGTATTTGGTTGTAGATTCAGAACGTTTTTTTTAGTCAAGTAGGTGTGAACATAGTCATGTCTGCCTTTAGAATAAGAATTTGAATCACAATAGAAAAATTTAGTATATGTAAATGAAGTTAGTACTAAAACTGAACATGAAACTAATAATTAGTCACCAAGGTCATGAGTTAAATTAAAATTCTTATTTGTTCAGAAAATTTGACAGCTACATTAGCTTTTGCTTGAACGTGTATATGGTTGATATCTCCATTCAGTATAGTTAATTAACATTGTGTACTTGTCTGTTACAATAGAGATAACATGCCTTGTTTAAGAAATAAAACAATTGTTTTCAAAAACATCTTCAACAATATTTTGATAATGAGTGCAATGAGCAGTCTTATAAGATTTTAATTCATTAATTATGAATTAGTGCAGATCACAGAATGAAAAAAAAGTTCAATAATTCAAAATTATTTATTTACATAATTTTAATGCACTATTGTCTAACTGTCAAAAATTATGTATCTTCATGCCCTAGTTAGTTATTTTAATAAATATCTTTTGTAGGACGGGCAAATGTTACCTTTCACATGATTTTGTACTATTTTGAGATACGGAATTCATTATCTCACATCTAGAATTCGTATTATTTTAATGCACATCAAATTATGTAAAGTAATAATCAGTAATAAGTTAAACCATACAGCACACTCCGTGTATCAACAATGATCATAATTTAAAATATTCCTAGTGACACACACAACATAGGGCACAGTAGAGAGATTACAACTTGCAGAGACAGAAAAGGAGTGGAACAAAAGCTCCAATTGTAATAAATACAGGGATGAGAACAGAGCTCTCATCCATAGAGTATGGGTCAGGCTGCTTGGGCCCACTGGCTCTCCGTGACTGTGTGCTCTTCTCCTCTACCTCATCTCTAGTTTCCTCCGTCTCATTCTCTGGCCACACTAGAGGTGAGAGCTTAGGAATTTCATCTATAGTACCTCTCATAACATACAAAGCATTAATCTTTGGATTGTCTCGGTAGCCCTTAATGAATTCTACTTTGATTTTTCCTCCTCTAATGTCGGATTCTTCCTCATTATAGTACAGTTTGCCATTTTTGATAGAGTATGGGATGTATTCATCATGGGCTACACCACGGCCAACTTTGTCAAATATGTCGAGGTCGGCGACAATGGTGTGGTCTCCGTTAAGCACGACGTCAAACACTTTCATGTTGGGTGCGTTAAAGTACACCTCGCTGAACTTAAGCACGAGTACATAGTCCCCATCCCGTGAGGCAGGAATATCATACCCAAACGTGCTGTGATGGTACCGCTCCGTCTGGTACAGTATCTCATCCTTCGGACTCGCTCGTCCGATCATCACCAACTGCTTGCCGTAGTCTGACGCGGTCCCCACTCTTCCTTGTAAGGGATCTTTCTCATAATGAATGCCGTAAATGTCCGTGTGCGCGGGTCCACCAGCGTTTATAGCATAAATTATTTCACCAAGTCCCGTAGCATTTCTTATCAAAGAAAAAATGCATAGCAGCAAATAAATTCCGAATACCATTCTTGATGACGAGTCACACATTTTCATGTCAGAATGAATGGTGCACTTAGCTTCTCACTTGCGTAAACAATCCTTGAAATTAACACTACTATATCAATATATCATGTCTCATTTTTCACTTACATTGGCATTGTTAAAAGAAAGTAAATAGTGGGACCGGCAATTTCTGCAGTAAAACCGATCCAACCATACAAATGCCAAACCAAGTATAACCAACCAACCAATCCTAAGTCAATGGTGTTGCCCGTTGAAAGCGTATTTTCCTGAACACATCACAATTTGTCAGGTTTTCTGTTCAATAAGAATAATAGGTGCATGGTGCATTTTCAAATATTTAAATCTATGTTACATAATTATGTGACATACATAATGATATAAATTTTCAGTTTAATTTTAGAGTGAATTACTGTTTCAATTATGCTAAATAAATAAGATTTTATTAAAATTCACAGGCTTTGTATATCATATTTTTATTACTTAATTCGCAAAAGGTAATTTGTTATGACACGAAAACATTTAGCTGAAAGTAGAACATCCGACTTTTCCGATTTTCTAAAAAAGATGAGCTGGCAGCACTATCCTTTCTATAATTTTCTTTGCAAGCAGAAAATGACAAACTAGCGCACGTAATAAGAAAAAAAGATCAAATTTTCATTATCGGTGCAAATGAGGTGCAAATAAACCTTATGAAAAATTATAAATAAAATCATCTATATAGTGACCAGTGTACAACAAAACCAGTTGGTTACGATCATTGCCGCAACTTCCTTCGTAAATGCCTTCATGTTGGCCAACCTGTTCTTCACTACATTTTTGTATGATACGATACTATGTGCAGAGTAGCCGTTGTAAAATTAACAAGTTAAGAGTTGATATTATTACATAAAGGTAATTAACAAAATGTACAAATTAATAGTAATAGGTAGTGTAATCAGTTATTGGACTTGAACACGGTCTTGGGATTTGGGCCGTAGGTTGTGCAACAGCTGTGTCGCGGTAGCATGCCTATGGCGATCCCGTGGCACCCCGCGTTAACGGTCGGGGGGG
>BHDV01009331.1:0-12003 GCA_005406045.1 Adoxophyes honmai | reverse complement strand
GGGGGGGGGGGAGTGCTGGGTTTTAACGGGGTATTCCTTCCTTCAGGGAGGCGAGTCCCGTATATCCACGGAATTTTGTTGCCGACATGAATCTTACCATGGCGACAACAATTCCGTGTAGAGTGCGTAAATGCATTTCCCAGCCCAAACAAAAAAAAAAGGTTGTGCAACAGGTCGTACTTGGTGCAGCAGATTACCTTGGCCATTCAGCGGAGCAACATTGCATTGCTCAGGTTATAGGAACGTTTGAGTCGGGTACTCGGGTACGACATTGAGCGGTGGTTTATTATGTAGTATATGTAGGTTTTATTTTGCAAGTTTTAGAATATGTTTAATTTTAATATAGATAAAGGTGTTCATTATTTACAGTTTACGTCTTTTTTATACGTGTCACGTCCGAGAAGTCTTTAAAGATACACCGTTAAAGTTATAACATAAGTAACTCATCTACGTGTTAATATTTAGTTTTATTACTAAACATCCATTTTTTATTTCACATTGACTAAGTCATTTTTTATTTCATTATTAATTGTTTTATTGGATTATTTGTATTAGCTACTAACACATTCTCATCCTCATCCGTAACGTCTTTCATAAGAACCAATTGTTTGCCGATTATCTATTACCCAATACCTATGGTCCATTCAGGATAACATGAGACTTGTGATTGTGACGGTCAATTACTCACACATTTTTAAGTCTACGCAAGGCGTCACCGCAAATAGTGAAACCATTGGTTTTGAGAACATTATAAAAAACAGTGATAAGTGTTATTGCAATAATGAGTTCTCTCTGAAAAAAATATTTTTGTAGGTTACCTGTCTAATGTTATCCTGAATGGACTATAGTTATTATAAAAGTTGTAGGGACAACTAGCGCCATCTATCATCGAGTAGTAGAACTTCTACTGTCAATAAAAATGGAGGCTAACATCCCGCTATCGAAGTTTCGATGATCGGGTGCATAAATACAAATTCCAATTTCCTCTCTGTGGACTTCGGTCCCCAGGCATACAATACAGTACCAGGCGGTCCACAGGCATAACATTTGCCTGGAGAGAGATCTCTCTCTATAATAGGAGTCTTCCCCATAAAGGCATTAATATTAAGGGTCCAGTTTGAGAAGTAAACCCAAAGAGCGAATTTCATAAATAATCAAGAATATTTTGACCCATAATTATCTAATACAGTCGCATACATAAACTTATCTACGTTCATATTATAATCTTAAACAATATCCAAAGATAACAACATTAACTTCTTCTTTTATCGGATTCTGGATCAAAATGGCAAAATGACTTACCTTATGCTTGACTTTGATTATCTCTGTCCGTCATGGCTGATAAATAATTGTTTCGAATTGGCGGTACCTACCACTAAGTAGGTTAATAAAATTGGTAGGTGTAACTTCAGAATGGGATTTATGTGTAAGTACTTATTACTTTGTGAATTCCGCAACATTGATGAAATTATTTTTAAACTTTCAGTATACTTACCTACCTAGTTTTGGAATGAAGTGAAACCTAAGAAGTCTCTAACCTAAATCTACGGTGCCTCGCGATGTAATTAAATAAATAAATAAATATCACTGGACAATTTTTTACACCAATCACCTAGTGCCAAAGTAGGCAATTTAATGCCTGTGTTATGGGTACTAGACAACGAATAAACTTACTTATATACAGATAAACATCCAAGACTCGAATCATAAGTTATAAATTAGAAAGTTTCGTTTTCGTTACCAAATAATTCGATTACCTTGAGTTTTTCGTAATTAAGAGCCATTAAAGACGTATAAAAATAAAAGTCACAAAGGTAATGGGAAATTGCAATTCAGCCTGTTCACATTAAAATGTCATATCTTGACGTAAAGTACCTACCTAATAACAAAATAAAGAAAAATAAAATGTACTTACCTCTAATGAAAAAACTGTGGTGAACATTGCGCAGCTTTCCCGTGACGTCGTGTTCATATAATCAAAGAAAGGTTGAGTTGGACTCACGTTTTGTCTCTGTCACATGGATGTAGGAGAACAGGGATAGGACGATACTTTGATCTTATTTTACGAACGTGGATTACCGCGGAAATGGCGAAAGTGACCATGTGGCTATCGCCGAGTGCCAACGCTCGTAAAGCGCCTTAATTATATCGTTAAGGGACGGGCCGTTTACACGCCGGGCTTTGTTTCAAGTCAATATTATACAGGTGTATTTCATTCGACCCCAAAGAAGCGTTAATTAACGTCACAAACTCGCAAACAACCGCCAAGTTCAGTTTTATGAATACTACGTTTAGCACGTACATTTGGATTTTTTAATTGTTTTTCACAAGTAATTTAACGGGAAATCATTAAATAGGTACCTATAGGAATTTATGTATGTATCTACATGGTTGTGTTGTGCAGGTTAGACACTTCTATTTTAACGTAATATTACTACAGATACACTATTAATGTTTACTATTTTCATTGCTGTTTCAACGCATTTAAGCTCCAACCAAAACGCACTGACAGCGGAAGCGGGGTGGTGCGACGCGGTGGCGTGATAGTATGAACGAATCGCTTTTTTCCCGGCTGGAGGTTTGTGCGCATTATTTTGTTTTTTTTGGAATAGGAATATTAAAACCTATGCCGTCCCACTTCAGCTGCCAGTGAGTTTGGAGCTTTAATATACTTTGGCGGGTTTTAAACTGATATGAAACACGGGTCTCAACGCGATATGATTATTTACCTTTATTACTCCGACGTTTCGACACGGGTTGCACCGGCCGTGGTCTCGGAGAACTTCGGAGAGTTCTCCGAGACCACGGCCGGTGCAACCCGTGTCGAAACGTCGGAGTAATAAAGGTAAATAATCATATCGCGTTGAGACCCGTGTTTCATATCAGTTTAAAATGTGTACAAAGCGCGAGAGTTTAAAATATTATATTTGGCGGGTTTATCATTGATTCGTTCCAACTAGGCCAGCCAGCGTAGTCTGATGTCATCAACCATTTAGCCGAAGTAAAATATTGATCCTTATCTTCGAGTGAGGTAGTCTCTCCATAAGCTCTGGTAAATATTTTTAGAGGCAAGAATACGCTCATTATTGGTACCTTTAAGTAGAAGATAGATAGATTTATACATTTTATTTCTTGGTAAAAATAATATAAGTTATTCACACAGATATTTTACGTGCACCTACTTAAGTACGTATATTACGTACATTTAAACTTTTTACCAATGAGTTTTTATTTGGTGTTGAAAATTTAACGAATAACTCACGTTTTATAAATCGAGTTTAGCTCGACATGTTTAAAAAATGCAATCCAGCTTAATGCCAGCATGTAATCATGTTCTCAGTATAAAGATAAAAATAAAGAGAAAGAGTACAAAAAAAACCAGTACTTTTGTGGGAAATAGGAACAAATATTCGCGCTTATGATATTAAGTTAAGTAGGATTCAGGCAAGGATCTAAGTAGGTAAGTAGGTACAGTCAATAAGTATGTAAAGTACATAAAATAGAATATAAAATAAATAGAGTGGTAGATGCTACCCGGTAACTTAAAATTAAGACACGCCTGACCTGGACTTATTTAACTGGGACGTTATTTGTTTAGGTTTTTGAAACCTTATTTTAACTACAACGAGCTAATTTTATCCTTGCAAATACTGCCTACTGTAGTTGATTTTTTAATATCAGTGATGTGAAAAATTGTCGAGAAAAAATTCAACCACTTTACGTAGAGGCATCTATTAATCTCCAAAGCGGTATAGGTGTATTTGTAAACATAGCCAACGTTTGACGTTACAGCCTTAGGTTCATACATATTTAAGTTACTTAACCCCTAAAATTTAAACAGTACCTAAAGTTGTACATACTCGTAAATAGTAAAATAACAATTACTACATACATACCTACTGTTTGACTAAAATCTTCTTTTTGAATTGCTGAAGTAGGTTACCCCACCAGAGACGATTCACTATTAAAAAATAACGTTTGCTTGTTTAGTATACGCTTACGAAAGAAATCAAGTTTGCTCACTTTTAGTACAAAATTGTAATCGCTTCCAGAATGCCATAAAAAAACATTAATTTGCTTTAGAGTTCTGTTTTTAGACATTATTACGGTTTCAGGCAAGTGCCATAGAATCAACCGAATTAGTTCACTCTATCCTCCAGTCAGCCCACAGCGATGCGGTCTCATTTTGAAATATTTCACCTTTTCTAAGGTTCAGCAGGTATTTAAAACAGAACCAATTTAACTCCTCTCACCAAACATAATATCCTACATCTTCTTCACACACCAAAGGCTAAGTGGATACTTATCGTAGTCGTAAATCACCAATGATTGATGAATCATGCTAAGCGTTCGCTTATCTTTGTCCTAAAACTGTCAAAGGGCCGTGGAATTTGCACCTCCCCAGCACCGGAGTTATTGGGTGATGAATAAATTGTGATATAACTTGTTTATTTTCGTAACATATCCAGTTAAACCGCGTATCAATTTCTAGATCTTGCGCGAGTTGGCCATTTTTATCATCATCGTCATTTCAGCCATAATTCGTCCACTGCTGAACATAGGCCTCCCATTTAGACTTCCATAAGAACCTGTTGGAAGCGACCTGCTTCCAGCGTTTTTCGGCGACCTTTGTCAAGTCGTCTGTCTGTCTGTCTTGTAGGACGTCCTATGTGGATGGTATTTTTTTAACCATTTTAATATACATTACGGAGAGGTTAATTTGATACCCCTTCCTAAAGCACTCCATCCGCTGATCAGAGCGAAGATA
Source organism: Adoxophyes honmai (assembly GCA_005406045.1). Taxonomy (NCBI): domain Eukaryota; kingdom Metazoa; phylum Arthropoda; class Insecta; order Lepidoptera; family Tortricidae; genus Adoxophyes; species Adoxophyes honmai. Next base: position 7,235 of record BHDV01009331.1, on the reverse strand, counting down.
AGAAAGAGCTGAGCTACTAAAAACACCTCGGATTTTTTCCGCCTACCGTTTTGTTGCGCAATGGGATCGCGGACATTCTACTACGACAATCCCCGGAGTTATTACCAGTAATTACCTACTACTAGCAGTATACCTAGTATACCCGAGTAGTATATCGTCATCGTTCCCGGACTAGCTTGCGGGCCTGCGGACCTCTTGTCCTAGAGGGTATTTGCCGTGTACTTTTCTTCGACTTGAGGGTCGCAGCTTCTTGCGAGTAGAAAAAGTTAAATTTTACCTAACACCGTTTCAGTAATCAGTATCGTGTGCTCTGTACAAAATTAGGTTAGGCACAGCGCATCCCATAAGAATAACCGTTTTTAACCTGCTATCCCACACTACGACTGAACATTTGCATTATATAAATAAACTAGGAAAAACCTATAATTTCTGTGTGCCTTAAAGCCTTGTGCCTGTAAGTAGATAAGAAACTGAAACAGGCAAGAGGTTTACAAATAGATTATTGAAATGCTGACAAACTTCAGAGTTGCTTGAAACTCCATTTTTTATTGCACTATGTAAGAAAAACTAATATCAAGTTTCCTGTCGATATTGGTTCATATTCATAATAAGTAATGGAGACAGAAAGTAGTTTCTCCTTAGATCTGAATTTCGCTACGAAATATGACATTCAATACGATGGTCCTCTAAAGGTAAAACAAAACAACCGCAAGCCGCAGCCTTGGCCCGGTCAACTGAAGCTCTACCTATACAAACTGAACTTTCAAAGTCTTGACGAAAATTCGTAGCACTCGTAGCAGATGAATGTCGTAGGCGGTGGCGTAGCTACGGCGTAGAGCAATCTGCTACGCTTTATTATCGTTGGCGCTTATCAAGACGTTGATAGAAAGCAAATGTGATTGGAGTAAGTACGTTCTTATAGCAGGTTGTATACTTTTTTTCATGTTTCTTTTAAAAAGACATTAAGTATATTATTGTACGATTAAAACATTAATTTCTGGTATGTTTTAATGCACGTCTTGTGTTTATTAAAATTTAGATTATTTTGTGAAAATAAATATGTTTGGGAATCATTCTTTTGGTGAACGGTTGGCATATTTTAAATACAAAGCTCGCATGGTTAGCTTTAACATGTTTGAAACTTAATTTACGAAATGATTTAGCCAAGCTAAATTTAATTAAAACTTTGGCTCCAATTCTGTTTTAGTACATCCTAGACCTTGAAAAATAAAGACCCAAAAATAGGGAGCTTTTATCCCATGAAAATAAATGACTGCTTTTTGTTGTAGCAAACAATGTGTCCCTGTTATACCTCTAAACTAAAACCCTAAAATTAGGCTACAAGTAGCTACGAACCGCGAAATAGTTATGGTTCTGTCTTAGTATTCGTGTGCCTAACACTATGCGGAATACAGGCGTAATATATGTTGTTTTTCGAGTCGAGGAAAAAGAAAATACAAATTAAAATATTTATTTTGTGTAAAAAAAGTCGCAGGCAAAAGTTGTATACGTTATTAAAATTATCAAGAGTGCCAGAGTGCCGATCGACGAGGAACATAATATCGTTAAATATCGAAGTATCTCGTGTCAAAACACACGTGATGAAGATATCCGAATTTGCATTTTCCTTTAAACGATGTTGCTGAAATTTTGACAGGTACAGTCAGCGCTGTTCCAATGAAATTACGGGTTATTCAGTTGGAAGAAAATTAGCTTAAACGTGGGTTAACGTCAGTAATATGTAAGTAGTTAGAGCTAATAACGAGCATTTTAGGAGATGGAATCTGTTTTGACATCCTAAATTAAATCGACTTTTAAATAGGTACTTATTTAGAGGTAGGTAGGTTAACTAACTAATTTAGGAATCGAGAACAGGGCAAAAAACGATGAAGATACAGATGATACTGAAGTTTCGGGTGACGTCACTACGTGGTACAATTTTTACCACGGCGCGACGTCACAAGCCCCTACTCCGGAAGTTTTATGATGTTTAATTGATTGAGAAACAAAAAACACTTGTCTCATATTTTTCCGTAATCCAACTAACACTATAATACTAAACGCTGGCATGAATTCAATTAATTTCGTATTTATCGTTGGCATTTCTGTATCATGAGTAGTATTTATTGAATTCACGATTTTTATCTATCGAACCAAATTCATTGTTGTATTATGTCTTTAAGACAGTGAGTACACTATCTAAGTACATACTCCGAAGAATATTGTGTAAAAAATTCAATTGATTTACGTCGCTACATGATACGTGACCGTCTGTACAAATGCAAGTGTCCAGGGCGCCTGAAGGGCCGCCGTAAATTTCAGTTTTTTACACAAGTCAGTTATCCAATTCGACTATACTGCAACAGCATTCCGTCGGCAGAAATTGCAGGCCTTGTGTTCACACCCGGTTGCCGGGTAAATATTCGGGCGTTTGAACCGCTGTCATTATTCTTGTACGATGCGGACAGGTCGACGCACTTGTATGAGTTTCTATACAAAGAATACTACAATCCGTTGCGTGCGATACGTCCGATGCGTACGATACCGACAAGTGGACGCTTAGCATTAGTCGCCTCTTACGACATCCACGGAAAAAACGGAATAGTATTGTATTCTTCAAACTCGACACCACACGAGAATTATATTTCTAACTTGTTAAATGTGATAACCAGATTTAAATGTTTTCACTACTCTGTACAGAAAGTGGTTTATTATTAACCTTAGTTAGGAGTTGTTTGATATAATTATCACTCGCAATTAAAATAGTTGTTGCCTATATATATGTAGGCACGTAAAAAGCTGACGCAATATAGCATTTCTGATAATTGTCGAAGCGAACGAGAATAAATTAAGTAATAGGTATTTACGGATTATGAATTATTATTGTAAGTAAGTAAACTGTGGGTAAGAAACAGTGGCGTAGCTACCAAGGGGCTAGGCGGGGCAGTGCCCCGGGGCCCTCAAGCTCAGGGGGCCCTCGAACCGTTTCTATCAAATTCTGGGGGGGGGGATGCCACCCATGCTAGCTACGCCACAATAATCAGTTTACATAGGTGTGGGGCCCCATTTTTTTATTTGCCCCAGGGCCCTGTGTTACCTAGCTACGCCACTGGTAAGAAAACGTAAGAATTTTATCTTAACATATAGACTTTAAGCGACCTTCATGGCATCCGCAATCCAATAGTGGCTGCCGCCGCACCGCCGGAGGGACTTGGTCCAATTCACTGTGATTTATAAGATAATTATTGCGGCCAGCAGAGGTAGTCTCACTAACATTTGCCATACACTTGCTAAGTACAAAAGCTGACCTTTTAAATTTCGAGTAACGCCATTACGTGGTACAAATTTTATCACGGTGTGACGTCACAGGCCCTCACTCGAAAAGCTTGATGATCTATACCTTTGTCGACATTTAATTACCTAAGTATTTAATAAACCAGAAAAACACGTGTCTCATATTTTTCTACTACTTTGAATGTCATATTTTTAATCTAAGTAGTACACACATGTCAATTAAATGTGCATATTGAACCAAAGTGAATCCAACCATTGGGTGTGTGTGAAAATCTATTTACAGTAATCTATCTAGAAAGTAACTACTTAAACCGAAAACAACTTAGTGTTTCCAGTTCAATAAAGACTAGTAAAAGAATATCTAATCAACTTGAATTTGCAGAACAAACTTTTGTATTTGACAAGCATTGATAGGTATACAGCCGTTCATGTAGTACAGAAAGTCTGAGGTGTTTAGTAACAAAAAATGAATAGAACTCTTTGTTAAATGGCGTGGAATCTGATTGACTGTCCAAACAATGGAGTTCAACGCATGAAAGCAGAATTAATAGCCACTATCAAGCTCAATACCATTGTCTAGGATGAAGGCAGTTACCAATAGATACTTAAGCGACATCGCAAGTGGACCCGTCTGCTCGGAACATTAACTGGGGAGTACCGCGGAGGCTAACATGATGGCTGTACTAGCAACTCAATTGTGTTAATCGTGCTATTATCGGATTCGAGTCATTCGAGTGACAGCGCACGAACCGAAATGTGACGGATACTATGACGAATAAACGACTGATAAAAAAGTTCTCAGGGTACGATGATGGGTTGTGATTATTTACCTACCTCGTTGAAAAATATGGAGATACAAAAAGACGAACTATCTGTTTATTTGAAGGAGTTTAGGATTGTAAACTTTGTTTTTCCTCAGGAGAGAGAATTTCTGTTCTTATTCTCTATACATACCTATTACAACCTATATTTATTGATGGACGATACGAACGCAAAATTTATGTCTGGTTTTGGTGCATAATCGATCGTATGACAGAAAACTGATCAGATTTAAAGTTATCTGTTACCATAGGTTTTTCACGGTGGTTATTGTATAATTTTTTGTAGGCATTCGTGGGATTAATAGAATGAGATTCTTTGAGCTGTAACTCGGTATATAAAGTGACATTAAATACCCCCACGCGTTGCTTGGGTGAAGCCGACCGATCGCTAAATTTTCTGCTAAATCAAATTCATGCTTATCGACTTTCCAAATAACTGATGAACTTCGTGAATAATTCAACTCTTATTAACATTTTGCTTGTCACTTTGAGATAAGCAGGTAGCAAATGTGCGAAATAATAATCCCAAGAAATGTTTCACCTACGGGATTTTCAGCCTGTATATACCTACTTATTTTTGATAATGCTGTGTTAGTTTAAGTTAGCTGTTTACACCTTAACTAAGGTATCTTAATGCTATAATTATTACAATAAATGTGTACGTTTACTATTTCAATAGTAAAGTTAATAAAGGAGGAGAGGTTTCACCAGAAAAACTTATAAGCTGCTTCGTAGCCGTTTCGCACAATATCCATTCACCCTTCGCAGCCGTTGACTAAAGGTTACATCTGACGGAGACAAGAAATAAATTTCCTTACCTATAAATTCAGTTCAATAATCTTCTCCGAAATAATACTCAGTAGATACTAGAAGTTTTTCTAAGGGTCAATTCCCACCAAAAGAGCAGCGCAGCGCGGCGTAGCGCAGCGACCCGCTCCGTGGAATGAGAATTTCAACTTTATTTTCATTACAATAAGACTTATTATCGCATGAGAAACTCTAACGATGCGCGCGCATACCCGCGTATCCATGGTGATAACAACGCATTCCATAAACGAAGCCGTGCGACTGCGCGAGCCTTCGCAGGAATGCCCGAGGATGCTCGAGCAGTCGCGACGGCCGCTGTCAATACATATGTCAATATGTCAATAATTATGTAAATTCCAGCGACTTCCTACGCATTCCAGCGGTTTCTCGAACAGTCGCAGGAATCGTCGCGCATTCTCCACGGAGCGGGTCGCTGCGCTACGCCGCGCTGCGCTGCTCTTTTGGTGGGAATTGACCCTAAAGGTTCTTCTGAATATAATGAATAAAATGTAACAACAACACGATACTGACATGCCGCCGTACATATCTGGCTTTTTGGAGGCACAAAGGGATTTGGATAGAAGGGATTAGACGCCGCATCAAATCTCTCCTTGTCGGAGCCGTCTGCCCGGGATTGCTTATAAATCATGTTCAGATTCAACCAATCACTAGAATGGCGATAAACCCACGCGAGGCGCTAGGACAATTATAGTAGATGGTTCTCTAATACGTCATACCTAAATCCCGCAGACTTTAAGCTAAAATCTCGAACCATTGCCATAGAAATTCCAACCTACTTACGAAATTACGTTTTCTGTAAAAAAGTTTCTGCTTCTTTGGAATTGATATTTAAAAATACATACTGAACAATACCTATACCCTGCTAACAGGAAAATTTCCAGTCTATTTCACTTATTGTCAACCTGAGAGTATGCAGATAGGCAATTAGACGAAAGAGCGAAACACGCTTTCACCTAGGTAATTTCATTGAATGTTTCAGTTTGAGGCGTTGTCAGGTGATTGTCGTCAAGTATCAACTCAACGGCGAGCTTTTGACACCAAATAAACCGATTCAACCAAGAAACAGAAAAATGTAGCAGGTAAAATGTGCCAGTCACTCAGTGATAGTAAGATTGATGTTCTTTCGATGAGTACATAGAGGAGTCTGTTACAGGTAGGCAAAAGTTATTATAGCATTCAATGTAGATTTAAGTAAGTAAAAACTCTTTATTTTGCAAAAATATAAAGATAGGTTGCAAATAAAAAGTACAAAGGTGAACGTATCCCAAAAGGGAACTCTGCCAGCCAACTTTTGAGTAGTAGAGACGGCAGTTTAGGGATCCACAAATACAGAAATACCAAATTTAGTAACGACATGTTGAAGTCATTAATCAGCTGATTGTGGCGGCCTTACACGTTATAATATTTATATTATCTTAAAATATATTACGTCAGTTGCGTTAGTAACTGGGACGAAAAAGATTCTGCAAATGTACACTAAGTAGTTTTCAGAGTCGGCGCTAGCAGATTGCAAACGAAAGACAAGCAGCGGACAGCTGTTTGAACGGGTGAAGCGGATCAGACAACTTTTACTGCGCTAAGTCCACTCGAGCTAAAGTTTTTGGCGATCCTTACGTCAGACGAGTTGAGTTGCCCGACTTTCATTAACATACTATTTATTTTGTTCACTGCCAGGGCCTGTTTCATAACGGGTTAAATTAAAACGGAGATTTTTATAACAAAATCTACTATGGAAAAACTTAACTTTAACTAAAACTATCTAACATTATACTATTCAATAATTACATTATGTATTATAAAAAAAAGTGTACAAAAAACATAAAATGGAGATCACAAATTTCTTATTTAATTTGTAGGTACAATTATTGTTTTTTTTTTACTTTCAATCTAACTACCTAGCCATGAACTATTTCACGCTTTTTAAAAAAAAAAAACACCTAGTTTGATAAAAAAGTATTTAAAAATGAAATGATGTCTGATTGCAAACCTTTAACATGAACAATTGAACATGTACGAGTAGTAGTTGAGTAACAATGAAAGGATGAGAGTAGTTAAGGTAACATCCCTACTCAATATGTATAATTAAATAAATTTAGAGATATTTAGAGGTATAGCACAGATACCACATGAACATTATAGCATATTTGTGCTTCTAATTGCCACCGATTAATAATAATGAGGGCCTGATGAGAAACTGCTGTGCTACGCCATGTTCTTGTAATTAATTAATAACATTATGAATACGATGATTAACACGTTCGCTGCGATATTAGGCCTATGGGCCTAATACGT
>BHDV01009322.1:378926-395618 GCA_005406045.1 Adoxophyes honmai | reverse complement strand
TTGAACATGAAAAGGTTTTTATTCACTTTAATGCCCGTTTTTTATTTATTTTTTACCATCTAGCTATTGTGTCAACTTACCCAGGACAGGTACCTGTTTCAACTTACCTCTGTATTAGGAGAGTTGAAACACTCTGACTTGATTTGAAAAATGTCATTTTTTTAATAGTTATCAATACTTATTACCATTTTAACTGAAATCAATGGTTAGATTATTAAACCTGTCTAGTGGTATGTTTTACATAGTTCTAAAACGTATAGGGAGGCAGTTATGACCAGAATTGTAAATTTTGTGTCAACCCACCTAGGTCTCCCCTATCTTATTCAAAACCAAAAATAAAATATACCCTCAAACCTAATTCAAAATCTGTGAACCAATGACCAAAGTTACAAAACTTCTATTTAAATCCAACTTTGTTTGGAAGTCCATAAATTGTATACCAAAATTACCAAGTACGGACTATACATGACCGCACATTAAATTATGGTTTGGGCTAACAATCTGTACCTTCAAATTACTGAAAATTCCCAAGTTTACTGAGTACTAGAAGTGCCGTAAAACGCCATTAACTAAATTAATTTTAAAGTCTGTGGTAACTAAATTATGAGAATATTACGATGTTGTTGCGTAAATTGCAAGTTAAACTATTATCCAGGGAGATTATTCGTCTAACGGCTTGACGGAGTTAATCGATCCAGATTATGAATAAAATTATTCTCGAAAGCATTTTTCATGACTTGTAGTCATTGTAAGTAAAATACGAATATCTCAGTTACTGCAATGGAGTTCGACTATGTGCCCATAGAATGAAATACACCTATAGACATACCGTCACGCCTCTTTTCCACTGGGGTAGGCAGAGACTACTTCACTCCATCCACAATAATTAGTCTCTTCATAAGGTAAACGTCCCTGTGCTGGACATTGACCCAATGCTTGGCGCTTGTAACCTTATATCATAGTAAGACAGGTGACAGATAGGTGCCATCTATTGGGCGTTGGGTACTTTTACCCTACATGCTGGTCGGTTTCGAGTACCTACTCCTGACCTGACCTGTTTCAAAAATGTTCCCGATTTAGTCAAGTTCTTTTATGATCTGTAAATATCCTACGACTGACAATGATGATGACGATCAATTGTTATGTAATAGGAATTCCACAATACCTCTGAACTTAAAACCTGAAAAACATACATATCGGGGATAAGTTAGCCTTTGATGAAGCTGTTATCCTGTAACTTATTTTTTGTGGATTACAGACTCATACAACACAATTCGACATTGGAAGTAGATTTTCTGTCTGCTCGACCTACCCCATTTGGGAATACAGGCATGGTGAACTGTATATATGTATAAATTCAGCGTTTTTCTAGCCAAATAACAAAGCCGTTCTAATCTTTTAACTCCGGTCAAATAACCAATTACCAGTACCAGCGTTTAAAACTGCCAAACGCTACTGCAATTTATCGCAACCAATTAAATTCTACACTTATTCCTTTGGAGAAAAAATAAAGGAGTACGCAACGCGTGGAATTTTTTCTCGACCATTTTTGTAAAAGAGAGTCGGGGAATGGAAAATAAGTTAAGAAAAGTGAAACAGTAATTTTGCCTATATAACGTTGTCTCCCCTGCCTGCCCCATATGGAAATACAGACGTGTTTCTTATGTTATATTATTACCTACATATATTCGTCTATGTAATTAAATACCTAAGTGGCACCAATCGCTTTGCATTCTTACTTGCATCTTATGCACAAACATATTCAACACCTAGGTGTTTAGAGAAGGTGGCGGGACGACCTGAATACTTTTTAAGACTATTGGCAGGTGCATGCTCAAGATAGAGAAGAGTGACAGAAGAAAAGGCAGGTCTTTACCCAGCAGTGAAATATACTATTAGGCTAAAAAAAATTAATCACCTGAAACCTAAAATGCTCTCAAAGTAACCCTCATTTCGCGTGATGTTTAGTGTGAAACTACTTTACATTCAACACAACAACACGGTAAGCGTTTTAACATAACAAAACTGCAGTAGAAGTGTCAATTCTTTTTCAGGACGACTCCTTTCTAATTCCTCCATGAACAGCCAGCCTATTAAGAAGGTTCTGGTTTCATTAAGTCAAGGAAAGGTATTTTGAATTAAGTGTGGACTGCACGGAATTCGGAGGCTGTGTTTTAGAAAGACTGTACTTTCAATTTGCTTAATTTTAGAGGGTGGTAATCTTATGCTGGTGCAATCGGGATCGCTACCACTATAATGCTTTTAAAATCTAAGGAGTTCTATGCTAAGGCATACACACATACATACAAAGGAAACGTGATATAGACATAATCATGATTAAGACTTTTTCACGCTTCAGTCACTTCTAGTGTAATTTTAGGTTTGAAAACAAACGTAAGAGGTATAATAGAGACAGGTTGCTAGCCTGTTGCCTAAAGCATACCTAAACCTTTCCTTAGCTGCCTCTTACGACATCCACGGAAGAAATGGAGAGGTGTTATTCTAGACTCGACACCACACAGATTATGATAGTTGGATTAATTACCTTAGGAAATACACGATTTCCAGCGACTTCCAGCGTATTTTCTGGGTTTCAAAAGGTACAATAGTGTCCGGTTGCTAGTTTAAAAAAATACCTTATTGTCACACATGACTGGGTTAACATTAATGCATCCCGCCATAATTATGTAGAATTATCCAAATCAAAAAACAATTCACAATACTATTCTATAGTTAAACTACTAAGCTGCCAAAATTGCTGACTAAAACGAAATCTCTAAAATACCCTAAAATTGTCTCTTTCATCAACTTGTTACATTTTTAAACTCAGCAATTTGCCTTAACGAACCATTTACTAAAATTTTCTGAGCATACTAATTTCGCAAAATCTGCTGAACTGACGTTTCGGGGAAAGAGTTCAATGAACTGCTGATCAGCATAAATAAGCGGCTCCACTGTTGTCTATTTATACTTAGATTGTCAGCACACAATAAAATTAGGTAAGTATAATGTGGTTAACCACAAATACATTCGTATAGAGGTGGCCTCTTATTCCGAGGTTCAAACTCCAGGTACTTCTGAATTTTTCGGAAAATTATGCTCGCAGTTACTTACACCATTTATAACTCAAGAACGGCTGAACCAATTGTGCTGAAAGTTGGTGCGGAGGCAGCCAGAACCAGGAGACGGATATAAGTTACTTTTGTCCCGTACCTGGCGAAGTGATATAAAATGTAGCATCACGTCAGACTCAGACTAAAACCTCTTAGACGGAAGAAAGTTCGTCGGATCTGCTAGTTAGACATAATAGTTATAGCAAAGACATTAATAAATCAAACAACTAAACTCAAGTGCACTACCACCATAGTTTTACGTGCATACGCCATCATTTTTATCGACAACCCTAGCCGAGCGTAGAAATGAAAAATTAAGTACATACACCTGGTTTACTTCTGTACGTATTTCTCCTACTATGTACCATTCCACCAAAAATTACGATAGTTCATCCTAGAAATCTACTCGACAACATACAAACCCAAACTCATCTCACTCAATACAGACATAATTTTCTCCAGCAAATCGCTACCCCGGGGAGGGAAAACGCAGTATTTAATAAAAATCTCTTCTTTCATCGCGACACAAGGTCACCGAACAGAACACTCGTCAAAGAAATCTCTCCTTTGCAATAACGCTTGTCACAAATGAGTCGTGAGGGACAAATTTCCTTTAGACATACGTCAAAGTACTTTTATTCGACTGTGCTTCCAATATCGTTCGCAGGTAGGCAATAAAACAGAAATATCGTATAAGATGCGAGCAAGAATATTTATTCGGTTACCTGATTTAGATTTATGTTTGCAGAGATGATATTACTGTACGACGCAGGGTAAGAGCCGAGTTGTGCGACAGGTGAGAATAAGGGAACTTAGTTTAATAATTAATGTATGGCAGGGAGTTGGATATGGCAGGAAATAAAGTAGAATAAATGGAGTTGATACGTTCTTTGAGCGTAAGTGGCATTAATGTTACCGATAGAGTGTGTAATAGCGTGATTAAAGAGAAGTGTGATCTGAAAGAGGATATTGTACCAACTGCTAAGCAAGGGCGCGAGTAGAGATGTGCGCAAGATAGATTATACCTGTCACTGTTTAACTAGAGACGTCAGAAAGTGACAGAATTGAGAAAAGAATGTTGCGTCGGTTTAAACACATGGAGAGAATGAATGAAAGAAGGATGTGTAAGCAAAAGTTGCTTACAAGGGTGTGTAAGCAACTTTACAAGGGAAGCGAGAAAAATCAGAACTTCCCGAAATCATCGAACGTGTATGATGAGATGTATGAATGTGAATAAAACGAAAGAAGTATGTCAGAATAGAAGCTAATGGTGATCTGTTATCTTAACCAACACTGCTAGGAGGGCGTGATGTGTATGGATGGGTATAGTTGCATTGGATTTAAATAAAAATTTGCAGTCATGCGGACAAGGAAACATTCTTTTTCGCTTAGCTTTTTATTCCATTTTAGATTTGATTTTTTTGCATCACTGGATCTGGTTTATACAACATTTTCAACCTGTGGCGACTGTTATAATTTGTAAATATGTGTACATAGTTTTAGTTAATATAATAAGTAGTTCTGTCGGCTTCCTGTTTCCGGTAGAGCTGGAATCGGAGGTGACAGATGTCACGCATGCGCGAGGTCTCTTCTGCATTGGCTCGCTTACGTGACGTTGCGTTTCACAATTGCTTAGTTAAAATATATATGTAAATAATGTGTAAAGTGTGAATAAACTGTGTATATAGTGTTTCAATGACTTTTTATTTGTGGAACTTTATTCTCCCACAAACCTAAGGTGTGTCTTATTTAGTTTACACCATTATTACTATTTTTGTTACTACTTCTATGAATTATTCATAGTATGTTGATGAACATATGCGTAAACAAATGCGTTAAGAGACAGGAAAAGTTACTCCCCTTGACAGGTCGTTGGTGGGGAGTTTACCCTGTTCTGATTTATGTTCGGATTAATATAAAGGTTGTGAGTATGGTTACATTGCGTCTCCATACATGTCATATTTATATTTATTATTTACAGTGTTTGGCGACGGGACTGTTTGAGGGTTTTTTTTAATGTACAGTCAGGGAAATCGGATGTTTAGCAGATTGAGATACTTCTAAAATTGGCCTTATTACTATTTCCAGCCAGTTGCATGACATAAATACTCAATATTGAACTTCATGGTGAAGTTGGTCCTGTAATACGAACAAATTATGAAGGCGGTCAACCTGCTAAACATTCAGATTCCCTGACTATACCTATACGAGAAAATGGGACATTTCATGCTAGAACGCTTGCAGAAGCGAGGCCAAACCTGTATCTTAAGTTCGTTTGATTTAAGATTAGAATTTTAATTTTAAAGAAGATAAAAACACATTAAAAAACACATCGAACGTAAGTCTTCATTTTAAAAAGACGTGACACCAAAATTGCACATAGAACGATCAAATTGACGTATTTTATTACCCGTTAGTGTTACGAATCCTTGATACATTTGTTCTCGGAACTATTTGTATGCAGCTGACGAACTAGATGTTTGATATGATCTGCGGTGTTATTCGCTAACAGTGAGGGGACTTCATCACTTGATGTCATTTTAACAGTAAAAGGCGTCTTGCCACTTGAAGGGTTAAAATGAACTATTATTTGGTATGGTAATTTGACAGGTTGATGCTGTATTCTTCTGCGAGTTCAGTGTGTATGCTAGACAATAACACCACAATGAGAAAATTCTGTCTCTACCAGACTAGTAATCAACGCTACTACGAGTATTAGTAGGTACGGGTAGGTACACATGCTAGAGCATGCTAAAAAGCTGTTGGGTATGTTCCTTACAAGCATGCTTACGAGGTCATGTTGAGCAAAAATCGCGATTTTGAGCATACTACGAAACAACAATTACTTCAAAAGGGCATGCTTCCGTGTTAGTAAAGTGGGAAAAAGTATCGCTTCAGTCGCATCGGAATAGGGACGCGTAATGATTTGTATTGGTGCTGAGGCATAAACCGGTCGAACGTGTGGAAACGACAGGGAATAACTGTTACCATTTGACACTTTTTCTATTGTTTCTGTCAACTGTAACTGTCGTTGAGACGCTAGTTGGCACGCCATGACTTTGTATGCCTTGCACAAATAACAGTGGCTTAACAAATATTTCCCATATACTCGTATAGGCAAAGCATACATACATGACTGGACACTATCCTGAGCTTTGCTCTAATTGACATAGTGAGCAAGCGGTTTTAGAAAAACGCCACTCCTTTTCTTCCGTGGATGTCGTAACTATAGTACCCTTTATATCTAATTGAAAGCAAAAAGTGCCAAAGTGGCCATGACTATTCCACGTTTTGTGGCCGCTTCTAGTGTATTTTTTTTAGGTTTTGAGTTGGCAGGTACAATAGTGACAGGTTACAAGCCTGTCGCCTAAAAGATACATACATACATACATACATATTCTCACGCCTGTATTCCCATGAGGGGTAGGCAGAGCACATGAATTTAAAAATCCAGTGCCACGTTTAGCAAATTGAGGGTAACCAGATGGTCAAACGTGATATTGCAGTGACAGGTTGCTAGCCCATCGCCCACAATACACTAACCCTTTCCCAGAGTCGACTCTTACGACACCCACGGGAAGAAAGGGGGAGGTGCTATTCTAACCCGGCACCACACGGGGCAACCTGCAACAAAAAGATACCTTAACCTATTTCCTTAGTTGCCTCTAACGATATCCACGGAAGAAATGGAAAGGAGCCATTCTATCACGACACCACACAGAAACGGTAATAACAATTATTATCTATACTTATACCTATATTTTTATCGTCTTTTAAACGACTACATAATAATAATATAAAAGGTAATAAACATACAGGTGTACTTCATAAACTGTTTCATTATTTGTTTCATGGCGAATGTTACATTCGTCCAATTCTTTTCGCCCAATGTTTTCGGCTTTTCTGTCAGAACATTTCGTATTTGGAATACCGGACTTCAAATACCCAGGGGACCTCCGAAGATCTATCGACGTACTTTATAGAAACAAGTCTCCCGTGACCAGGGCCTGTACTTCACTCAGCGAATCAGCATTGCCATTTAGAGGGGTAATTTACCCTTTTTGTGGGAAGTTTTCCCTATTGCGGTGACAGGGAGAAGGGGCAAGATTTTCTTTGTCTTTAGTTAATAACTGTCTTCGTTTAGTTAGTAGGATGATTTAAGTTTGTAATCTTACTGACTTAAAATGATTTTAGTCAAGAAAAAAAGTCGAAAGGGAAGGCATGTGTAGCTGTGGATGTCACATAGCTAATGATGATGATGATAAGTCAATAGTTAGTCGCGAATAAAAGTCGCGATCGCTTCCTCTGTGTTATGATGTTTCAAGTAAGAGTAACTATCATACCACAGAGGAATCTATTGACATACATACATACATACATCAGGCCTGTGTTCCCAGATGGGGTAGGCAGAGCGCATGACACGCTACATAGACAAAATTATGACTATTTCATGTTTTGTGACCACTTCTAGTATATTTCAGGTTGCCAAAGTTATAATGGGGACAGGTTGCTAGCCTAAAATATACATACATACATATTCTCACGCCTGTATTCCCATGAGGAGTAGGCAGAGCACATGAGTTCAAAAATCCAGTGCCACGTTTAGCAAACTCAGGGTAACCAGATGTTTAAACATGATAAACCTAAAATATACCCTAACCTATTTTCTTAGTCTCCTCTAATCTTACTATATCCAAGGAAGAAACAGAGAAATGTTATTCTAAACCCGACACCATACAGAAATAGATTTTTGAATTCCTAACAAAAAATAATACTTTGCCCGTTAAAACTCTAATCTAGAGTTATAGGCCTGATAAAAATTTAATTTGCAATTCGATTGCCAGTATCGAATCGATGGAAGTTATCGATGTTTTTAATCGGTAAACCGTAACAGCGGATGGTTAACGTAAACATCACGGTTCATTGCCGGTCGCGGCAAATTAGCCGCGAGTCGAGCGACGAAAAAACCGGTCAAGTGCGAGACGGACTAGTGAAGAGGGTTCTTTATTGTACAACTAGCAGACCCGGCGAACTTTGTTTCGCCTAAGAGGTTTTCGACTGAGTCTGCCGTCACGCTAGGTTCTATGTCACATCCCGTAGAACGGGATAAAAAGTATCTTATATCCACCAATTTTCAGACAAATCTTTTCAGCCGTTCTTGAATTATAATCAGTGTAATACACGACTTTCTTTCATATATATAGATCATGCATAACCCCGAATGGGGTAAACAATGCATAATGGAACGGTAAAAGACAAAACCATGACAGTTACACTTTCGTGTCCACGTGTAGTGTCTTATCGTGGCCACATCTAGCATATTTAAGGGGGTACATTAGTGACATGACAGGTTGCTAGTCTGTCGACTAAAATATTAATCTATTTCGTTTGTCGCATTTTATGACCACGGCTTATTATTAAGCCGTGTTATTATACACGGCTTAATATAAAAGTATTATATTAAGCCGTGATAGCCCAGCGGTTCGAACTGTGGCCTCTCAAGCAGAGGGTCTTGGGTTCAAACCCCGGGCTCGCACCTCTGAATTTTTCGGAATTTATGTGCGATATCAAATTTGATATTTATCACGAGCTATACGGTGAAGGAAAACATCGTGAGGAAACCTACACACAGCGACGAAGTAATTCAACGTTGTGTGTGAAGTTCCCAATCCGCACTGGGCCCGCGTGGGAACTATCGCCCAAGCCCTCTCATACTGAGAGGAGGCCTGTGCCCTGCAGTGGGACGTATATAGGCTGATGATGATGATGATTTTATGACCACGGAAGTAATGAAGAAGTGTTATTTTAAATCCGACACCATACTGGACCAAGGATCTTCATCAAAACAGTGTTTTACTTGTCAGTAACTGTAATTCGTGAGTCGCCCAAAATATACCTTAACCTTGGACGCCTCTTACGATTCCAGGGAAAAAATTAAGAGGATTCAAAACTTACACGCCAAAAAAAGGTTTTTCTATTCACGTTTTAAGGCACGGGACCCTAAAACGGAGGTCGGATTGTTTCAATTAGACTACGCAGCGGACTGGAGTTTTATTTGGTTGACGTTGTAACAACCCAACTTGGTTTAAAAGGTTCCAAAAGTAGCAGGTGGTCTTGTACCTTTTCTTCCCTTTTAAGCCCTTACTTGAAGGACTAATTAGTATGACAGACTAGAGTACTTTGTAAAGAACAAATCATGTAATGAAAAAAAACTTTGGACGTGACACTACTGTGAGATTACTAGTAACTCATGTCTTACATCGACTTTAGCTCGACATGTTTCGGGTTACAACAAAAGCCATAGCTTCTTCGGCTTCCAGATGACTACGGTCTAGTCCGGAACTATTCTCATGAATCGTAATCCTAATGGGTTCCGTACCCGAAGCGTAAAAACGGGACCCTATTACAGTTTCAGTCTGATGCGTCTGATGCGTACTAACGCGTCTGATAGTGACTCGTATTTTGATCGTAATAATTTAAGGGGCAGCGCACACGACAGACTTTTTGCGCGATCAAGTCTGCGACGCACAAAAAGTCTACGTGGATTGTATGTAATGTGCGCCGGACTTTTAGCGCGTCGTATGCGTTACTACATATAAACATAGGTTCTATTTAACAGGCTTAAAACTCCGTCGCGGGTAGTCTGTCGTCTGCGCAGAGCCTAAATGGATTTAGTCCCAAAGAAACTGGAAAACTATTCAAGACTATTATTTTACAGTTGATGAGGTAAACGATGAATCATTTATGGTGCTAATAAGACATTCCGTCATCTCTATGCAGGCGCGAGACTTGGTCATAAAATAAATTGCATAATTATGCTCAAGTGCAAAACCAGTCAATAGTGTTCAAGAAAAACGGCTCGAAGACGAATCGTTAAGGATGTGTCCATATATTATGTTAAATTCTAGAATATATTATTATCTTCCTTACTAAGAAATACATTGTTTTATACTTTGATTACTGTGTATATGAAAATGTATCATATTATTAATTTATGCAAATATTCGTACACATAAGTTCACCCCTGCATTCCCAAATAGGGTAGGCAGAGTATATGAAACGCAACATAGACAAATGTAACGTCTTATAGCCACTTTTAGGACAATTTTTAGTCTTACAAAATTCTTAATCCGACTCCATACGGCAAAAAGTTAAACAAAAGTGTTACTAAGTACAATTGTCACAAATAATTAATTTCTAGAAGAATAGGGCAATTAAAGTTTTGCGCAGAGCATTAAGAAAATTGACAATGGAATTTTACTAGGACAAATCAGTCGAGAGCAAACTCGAAGAACGTATACCAACATCGGCCGTGTAAAAAGGATCTAAATTAGAAGTATCCGAAAGAAGATGTAGGTATGTGAATGAAGCGAGAAGTACGCCAGAATAGAAGCCAATGATTTGTTACCTCTATCTACAGGGAATAATGCATAATGTTTATGTATGTTATGTTACAGTGGCATAGCAATAGCCAATGTCAGCATATCCTTGACAAGTGCAGCGACGATTCACTGCGACAAGGTCAAATGTACAATAAGTTACAAAATTTAATACCAGTGTTTAAGTTTCCCTGGTTGTTGTTGGGTGTAGAATTACAATTCTGATAATGAGGATATGTTTAAAGGCGACTAAGGAAATAGGTTAAGGTATGCTTTAGGCGACAGGCATTAATCTGTCATTTTATATACACACAGTACATAAACCTCAGTAACCATAACAGTAACAGGTTGCTTACCTATCGCTAAAAAGCATACCTTAACTCATTTTTGAAGTAATTTTATTCTAAATCCAACAGCACATGGGAAATTATTAGTTAATACCAAAATATCAGTTGATGAACCGCTCTTCAAACTGCACTCCATGTTTAGCTTAGCACGACATAGCGCGAGTAGAGTTGCCCGCGAGATAGTTAATACCTGTCATTGTCTAACTAGAAACATCAAAAAATAACAGAGAGATCCCTCGATGTGCAAATTACTGTACCTACTAAACCTACTGGCTGCCCAGTCCAGCAGTGTATAATTGTAATAAATTAAAACATTTCAAACCAATTGAAATCCCAAACTAGGCAAAAACGGATAAAAATACTTACACATCGGTAAATACATACTTACATACCCAAGACTCCAACAAACATCCGTGTTAATCATACAAAAATCAGCCCCGACCGGGAATCGAACCAGAGACCTCAACCTTTGCAGTTAGAGTCTCTAACCACTGGGCTATCCGGCTAATTATGCAGGTCGTGATTGAGCAACAGGATACTCTGTGAAGACCTGTACACGATTATAATCTCAAACCGCAAATTACTGTGTAAATGCAGGCCATAAATAGACAGGCACGAAATGTAAAACCAGAGCTAGTATTAAAACTTAGGTCATTTTTTATGTAGAGACGAAATGGGATGTTAAGAAATAATTAGACAGGCAATTGTTAATTTTGACAGTTGTTTTGTAAATGCATTTTTAGAGTTTCGTAATTCTATAGAAAAAAGGAATCTTTGTAAGATCACTTTGATATTTGTTTGTCTGTCATCAAGACTTTTGTTAGGAACCCATGGTGAAATAACATACTAAAATGAAAGAATGAGAGTGAGAATGTATTTTTTGTCCACGAAGTTAACTAAGTTTGTATCTACAAAAAAATAACACCGCTTAGGTACAGTTAAACATAGAAATGAAATATAGTAAAAATCTGCGGCTTAAGGCCTTTTATTAACCGACTTCAAAAAGGAGGAGGTTCTCAATTCGACCTAATTTTTTTTTTTTTTTTTTTTTTTTTTTTTTTTTTTATTTTTTTTTTGTGTGTATGTTACTCGATAACTCGAAAACCCGTGGACCGATTTTCAAAATTTTTTTTTTAATCGAAAGGGTATAACTCGAAATTGGTCCCATTTGCACGACACCAGGATCTGATGGTGGAATCTTGGAGAAATCGAGGGAACTCTTCAAATTTTATATGGAGATGTACGGCGTTTTCGGTAATTTGTTGATGAAGTCAAGATTTTACATTCAGTAAACAGAATACTTTCAAAATATTGCTAACTAGTTGTGCCCGCGACTCCGTCCGCGTGGAATAGTGACAAATTTCCCCCGTTTTTCCTACATTTTCCACTGTTTCTTCGGTCCTTTTGGTCGCAGCGTGATGTTATATAGCTATATATAGCTTAAAGCCTTCCTTGATAAATGGTCTATCCAACACAAAAAATATTTTTCAATTCGCACCAGTAGTTTCTGAGATTAGCGCGTTCAAACAAACAAACAAACTCTTCAGCTTTATTATATTAGTATAGAATTGAAGTCGGTTTTTTTTTGTTTAAAATTATTTATTTAAACTCCAATCTATATCGAAAGTCCTTCAGCATACTTAAACTTAAATTTAAAAAACGACAATTACAATTTTGCAGTCCATTAAAGTCAAAATTTGTCAAAATATCATGTTTGACCATCTGGTTACCCTCAATTTGCTGAACGTGGCACTGGATTTTTGAATTCATGTGCTCTGCCTACCCCTAATGGGAATACATACATACATACATATTCTCACGCCTGTATTCCCATGAGGGGTAGGCAGAGCACATGGATTCAAAAAAAATCCCGTGCCACGTCTAGCAAATTCAGGGCCACTTCAACCATCTGGTTAAGATGGTTAAACGTGATATTGCGGTGACAGGTTGCTAGCCCATCGCCCACAAATACAGGCGTGAGAATATGTATGTATGTATTAAATTTGTGAAAAAGTCAAATCAAACCTAAGCCGTTTAAAATATCACATTCTCCATCTCCACATTTTTTTTTGCAAAGGGCCATTAGACCATAAAATATCATAAATTTGTATTTTACATCGCAAAAGCAAGCTTCTATTATTTGCTGTTGGTATTGTAGTCAATCAATAGGAACAACAGAAAAGTTTAGTTTGTTTATCAGTCTATTA
Organism: Adoxophyes honmai; assembly: GCA_005406045.1. Lineage (NCBI taxonomy): Eukaryota > Metazoa > Arthropoda > Insecta > Lepidoptera > Tortricidae > Adoxophyes > Adoxophyes honmai. The sequence continues at coordinate 382,572 of BHDV01009322.1, read as the reverse complement.
TATTTGCTAGTATACATATTTTTGCTAGATATCAAACAATGTTCCACAAAATAATAACCATACGGAACCTTTCAAGAGCGTGTCTGACTCGGTACTCGCAAATTGTCTATGTTATAAAATCACAACACTATCATTTAACTACGGAACCAAATTACACATACATCTGATACTTTTATCTTTGTCGATCTTTAAAAACTACTTCCGTTATTAATTTTAATTTGTGCTTTTTGAACGCAAGCGCACAATCACGTCCAATTCATAAACGTTACGTAAAATACAGACCATTTAAATTACTATCAGTGATTTTTATTCTGTAACGTAACTAACTTTAAAAACTCGTCGACGAGTTTGATGTACAAATTGCACCAAAAATTACTGCATCTAAAGTGCAGCGCAGACAATAGACTTTTTGTGCAATCCAGTCTGCGGCGCACAAAAAGCCTGCGTGGATTGTATGCATTGTACGCCGGATTGTTTGCGCATCGTGTGCGTTACTGCATATAAATCCATAGGTTATATTTTCACAGACTAAAAAGTCCGTCGCGGATATTCTGTGGTCCGCGCAGGGCCTAATACAAAAAAACCTGTGCACTTTGTACTGATAATAAAGAGACTAGGTATGTAGTTCAATTTGAATCAGCGCATTGAATCCGTGCAATTTCGGGGCACGTCACTAGTTAATGATAACAAAGACAAAACGCGTACTTATTTCCGAAAATTCGCTGCAACGAAATTAAATGACGTTTCAAAGTATTGATGACTGAAACAAAAGACAACTCTTCAACTTTTTGACTTGGTCCGATTGTCCTTTATTGTGTCCGGCGCACAGACTTATATCGAAATAGATGCCTCAAGTGTATGTACTTCGCGTGCCAAAAGGGAGCGAAAAGGGAGAGCTATGCTATGCACTTAGATTAGGTTTCACTGCCTAGAGACAGGACAACTTGAAAAAGGCGGCGTCACCTTTGAATCTTCGCTCGGACTCTTCATTCCCATTACTAAAGCGCTCATGTGACCTTATAGTAGCCAAAGAAAAAGTAGTACGCTTGGTTTCATACAAATGCGGTATCTACATACATACATACATATCTTCACGCCTGTATTCCCAGGAGGGGTAGGCAGAGCACATGAATTCAAAAATCCAGTGCCACGTTTAGCAAATTCAGAGTAACCAGATCTGATGGTCAAACGTGATAATTGTGGTGACAGGTTGCTAGCCCATCGCCCACAATACACCAACCCTTTCCCAGAGTCGACTCTTACGACACCCACGGGAAGAAAGGGGGAGGTGCTATTCTAACCCGGCACCACACGGGTATCTATTTGGATATAAGTCTGTGGTCCAGCTATTTACCAACAGTCGACTGTTTTAGTGGAGCAGCAGTCACGCCATGTTGTTTTCCGGTCATTTGCTCGTTAATGGGGCATCGGATGTCAGTCACATGACCACAGATTATAAGTAGAGTAGATGTGGCAAGTACCAGAAACCGTCGAGCATGTATATAACATTCATACATGCTTCTCTAGCAAACAGTTGGAAAGGGTATAATTAGTGACATGTAGCTAGCTTGTTGCCTACATGTCAATATATTTCCTTAGTCGCCTCTTACTACATCCACGGAAGAATTTAAAAGGAGAGGTGCCATTCTAATCAGACACCACATCCTATCTAACACCATGATAAAAAAAATGTTATAGCCTTCAAGTAAACCCTTATACCTGTAAATTGAAAAAGAGCCCTCGGCGGGCGAGTACATAATAATGTCTACGTCACATTTTAGTCATTATTATGAAAATCCCTCGTACATTCAACCTGGTACATAAATCATAATTTAACGTATTTTTTAATTCCACGGCAGCATCCATGCGTCGCAAATGTGTTTTACATAAATTATGATTTATCTAGGTACATCCATGTCATAATGTTCGTACTGTACGCACAAAAGCAATAGCAAGTGGCCTACATTATGAGTTGTGCATAATTGTGGTAACATTGTATTGTTCATATTATACAATTAAGATTCAAATTCTTAGAAAAGATGATGATTGAAAGAAGAAAACAAATCATTTCAGTGCAGCTTAGCGAGCCTGTGGAGCCGAATCAAAATTATATCGTCAAAATGTTATTGTATTGTAAATATTCAGTTATTAAATTAAATTTAAAAAGCTAATTCACTGTTACTGTCTGCGGCGCGTAGAGCGACCAATCGTGGACTCAGACAGTGATTGATGATTGGTTACTTGGTGGTCAGCTAATCGGTGATTGGTTGGTTCGCACCGCATGCGGCGTCGGCGGTAGTATGACAGTGCTTTCTGAAGTCAGACAAAAAATCTTAAACAAATCTCATCATCATCATTTCAGCCATATTACATCCACTGCTGAACATAAACCTCCCCTTTAGACTTCCATAAGTACCTATTGGAAGCGACCTGCATCCAGCGTTTTCCGGCGACCTTTATTAGGTCGTCTGTCCATCTTGTAGACAAATCCTACACAATTAAATCAAGAATAACAGCTACCAATATATCCTCATCAGTCCTGGCCTGTCAAATAAGTTAACCCCAGGTTTAATTACTGAGATATCCTAAATAAACCACTCCAAAATTAGAAGGACTGATCAAATCTTCGCCAGGTCAGCCGTTTGCCTATAGTTGCCGTTAAATATTAACTGACGTGATTAAACGTAAACTGTAGTCAAATTAAGTAATGTTAACAGAGTTATAGGAGGGTTACCTGAGAATATTCACTATTTGGATTGGTTGTTAAGATGGATGATTCCCATTACGGAATATTGTACAATTTGTAAATCTTTGTATTGTGTCATGGCGTATAGATTGCCAAAGTAGGATCAAATACTAACGTATCTACACAAAATGTTTTTTTTTATTCGCGCAATACTGAAGAATAAAATAAAATTTCTACTATTGCACGGCAGCGAGCGTTGGGTAGCCTAGGGCAAACTAAGCATAAAAGTATGAATGCGGTTATAATGAGGGCGTCAAACAAATGTGGGAGTTGTATAACACTACTGAATGATAGAATAAAAAATAGTATGATAAGGGATTGAGTTGGTGTGAAAGTAGATATAGCGTCTAAGGTTGAAAAAAGTAATCTTAGTTGGTATGGTCATATTTATAGAGAGGATGGATGAAAGAAGATTTAATAAACAGACATGTAGCTAGCCTGTCGCCTAAAATTATACCTCAACCTAATTCTTTAGTCGCCTTTACGACATCCACAGAAGAAATGAAGAGGTGTTATTCTAACCCCGTCACCACACGGAACATACACACAACATTACATACAATACATATTTGTTTTGAACAATCGCTAACAATGCGACACAATCACGATAACCCTAACCATTACGCAGTCTACAACAAAAGCAATATTATTAGCACTTTCTATTATTATATCGGAATCCGGACAGATACATCGCTATACCAAACACTATTGTTCACTAATCGGGGCTATATTGATGGAACCTATTGCACAAATGAAACGCTCTATGCTATTGTTTGGGCAAAATACTCGCTACCGTGTAGGTATTACTATTATATTTAGAGATGCACCGACTACCACTTTGGCCGACTAGCCGACTAGCCGACTAGTCGGCTGTAAAGAGGCCGACTAGTCGGCCGACTA
>BHDV01009322.1:361911-373925 GCA_005406045.1 Adoxophyes honmai | reverse complement strand
ATATAAAGATAATTATCCGAGCCAAAGGAAAACCATTTTCTCGTCAAAGGCAGTTTCGCCATACAAACCCGGCTATACCCTTTATGCAACGTTAGCATAATGCATACGAAAACGTGCAGTTTAAGACTTAAGATTTAAACACGTATTTTAAATCTCACGTATACCACGTATTGGGCTTACAGTCTCCGAAATCTAAATTGACAAGATTTTAATTAGTGGTTTCCATGAAAAAACAAATGCGTGAACCCTCACTATTTAAAATTTTGCTAAATTTACTTTTTACCCGTGTGGTGTCGGGTTAGAATAGCACCACCCCCTTTCTTCCTGTCGTAAGAGGTCGACTCTGGGAAAGGGTTAGTGTATTGTGGGCGATGGGCTAGCAACCTATCACTGCAATATCACATTCAACCACCTGATTACCCTGAAATTGCTAAACGTGGCACTGGATTATTAATTTCATGTGTTCTGCCTACCCCTCTTGGGAATACAGGCGTGAGAATGTGTATGTATGTATATAAAGTTGCTCGAGCAACGCGCGCGCAGACGCGGCTCAAAGACACGGTATCTCAGAACAGTTGGGATCAGAGTGTCTAGTGTAATGAAGTTGGTCAAGAAACGCGTCGATGTCGTTTGCATATTAAAGCGAAGATTTGTATGGAGACGTGTCGAATGCGGCAGTTGTGCAAACGTTCCGCTGGAGGCGCTATCTCAGTCTTCATACAATTTTGTGTTAATTGGCAATCGAAATCGACGCGTTCCTTGACCAACTTCATTACTCTAGACCAGTGATTCCCAAAGTGGTCCAGGTGGACCCCCAGGGGTCCATGGGAGACACGATGGGGTCCACGCTGGAGTCGGTAAAAATAAGTCAATTAAAGAATTTGGTGCTAATGTAGCTGTAAGAGCAGGGGATCCACCAAACCCCATAAAACTTTGAAAGGGGTCTATGAGTAAAAAAGTTTGGGAACCTCTGTTCTAGACGCTCTGCCTGAGCGCTGTTACCGGCCGTTTGAAACGCACAACTGTGAATAATTTTGCAACCTTTTCAAGAGTAACTACTGGAACTGTGAAATTGTAACATGTAATTTAAATCAAATTGCCATGAAAGTGATTTCCACTAGTTTATCGGAAAACATTGTACATGAATATGGGAATTTGTTACACTTAAATATAACAATCATGCCAAGGTCAAAATCGTCGCAAGATATAATGTCGTAATTTAAATAACGATGACAGTGAAATAAAAACAATTTTACTTATTATTATCAAAATATAAATCAAACAACTGAAACAACTACACACAAGTGCCGTTACCACAATAGTTTTTGTGCATACAACTATATTTGACAACCTTAAGGCGAATGCTGAATACCTAAGGCGCTGATTCACACATATACACTAATGACACAAGTAGCACCATTGGTAAAAATCTAAGCAAAAATGAGACAACTCGTCCAGTAACACACAAACACGCATTAGGCTGGGTTCACAGCTGTCCGGGAGACCCGTACGGGCTGTTGCTACGGGCGCCCGGAGCGGGAGCACAAATGAGGAACTAGAGCATCGTTTCACAGCGACCCGGATTGGTGCGCACGGGACCCGGACAGCTGTGAACCCAGCCTTATACGATCGGAAATTAAATCGCAAGCGCCAATGCTAGATAATCGCTTTATTGTTAGTCAATCTCTACTAGATACACTAAAACGCTAAACGCTAGTGTCTATGGTAATTAATACATTTCATATTCAGTCAGTGTAACTGTAAGATAATAAAATAATCCTAATAGATTCTAAGAGCACTTTTATACGTCTTTTTTGAGTCTACCAGCGCTTCAGAAAGACCATCATTGCCAGGAAGAAAGCGCCGCAAGAAACTTAGTCGAAAGTTTTTTTCTAATACAAAGTATTTACATAAAAGGTAAAAAAAGAAACAGGTTATGAAGAGAAACAATTTTACTAAGAGCATGTGTCACTAATCCATAGGCCAAATCAACGCGTTGGATGGAGGTTTCACACTATCACGTTCTGTTTTCAAAGCAGAGTGGTACCGATGCAAGATCGCCCGCACCACTCACCCCGGGTCGCGTCGATCTGGCCCTGGGCCGAAAACTCTTGCAGTAGTTTCAAAAATTACAAGAAAATAACAGCAATTCACAACTTATATAATATTCTATACGGTTCTAGCTTACGCATTGTTGTTTGTCTCATTTTATTACCCATCACATTAGGTAGCTACGCGGTGTAAGCGGTAGTAAATTTCATTGTTTCGAACTCCTAAATTGATTAAGCATGGCTCGTACGTATTTAGAGTTCCGTATAGGTAAAACTGAACCCTCAATAAAATACATTATAGTACATAACGACTGTATTCCCAAATGAAGCGGTCAGGGCACACAAAACGTTACATAGATGTAACCGTGACTATGTCACGTTTTGTAGCCACTTCTAGTATAGTTTTTTGGTGTTAACTTGTAAGTATTGTGTAAAAGTTATTCTCGTTTTACTATCAAGTCTTTATTCTCAAAGAGATTGCGTAAAACTTGAAATAATATCAAAATACTTAAGTAGTCTTTGGGGAGCTGTGGAAAATTAAACTTCCAAGACAAGTCTGGTTAATAGAAAGATAAGGGCCGTGTATGTCGTATTTTACATAAAGACCGCAAGGGAATAGAAACTTAGCGTCGACCAAGAACCGTGAAAAGCAACAAGTGTGTCTCACAGTTTAAGTTTTCATCCAAATCTGTATTATTTTGGGCTTTATTCAGTTTTTGAACATATCAGCTACGTTAAAAAAAACCACCAAGTGCAAGTCGGACTCGCGCACGAAGGGTTCCGTACCAAAAAAGCAAAAAAAAAATGGTTTTCGTATGGGAGCCCCCCTTAATTATTATTACTATTTTGATTTTAGTATTTGTTGTTATAGCGGCAACAGAAATACATCATCTCTGAAGATTTCAATTGCCTAGCTCTTACCGTTCCTAAGTTACAGCCTGGTGACAGACGGGCAGACAGACAGACAGACAACGAAGTCTCAGTAATAGGATCCCGTTTTCACCCTATGGTTACGGAACTTCAAAACCACCAGTAAACATAGTCGAAAACTCTGAATTATTACAAGATTTTATACGGTAGTGAACCAGGTAAAATAAGTATACCATGGAACCCTTAGTGGATAAATCCGAGTCACATCTAGCCAATTTTTTTTTACACTAAGTCCTCTACAGTAGTACTATTTTAACAAACTCATAGGGCCACAGAAACGAACAATAGAGTCACACATAAGCAAATTCGTTCAGGAATTGTGCTGGTAACAAAATAAATTCATCTATTCCAAGAAGGCTTATGTGTATTTTGATGACACTGTATTAGTACTCTAGTGTGTAAGGATTACGTGTCAAATTGCAATGACTCTGTGAGGGAAGTGAGTCATTTTAGTAATGAATGATTTTTGTGTTTACTTGCTCCGTTGCCCCAGATTGTAACGTTTTATAATAGCAATTTTAGTTTAGAGGTTTTTGTATAAATTATTACATACACTTCTAGCATAATTTTAGGATTAAAACAGATAGTAGAGGTAGAATATTATAATGACTAGTTGCTAGTCACTCGCCTAAAAATTAAAATTACGTATTACATTATAGCCATTTCGGATGGAAAATAAAGACGACGCTGGTAATATAACAAAGAAAGAAAGTCGCCTCTTATGACATCCACGGGAGAACTGGAAAGGTTTCCAAAATAGAAACGTGTAATGTATCATACAAAATACACAGGAAGTATGAAAGACATAACATGTAAGTATAATATCATATTTTATTACTTAACATTTATTCGCAGCCCGTAGTGCCATTGTTCCTTGCTATCATTATTTACAAGATTACGGTATAGGGGCTTAATCGAAAAGCAATTCAAACTCAGCATGTTACTAACTAAATTAAAACGAGAAAGAATTTTAAACTCTGTAATTTTGGACTTTGCTGATGTTGGAGAAAATACTGTCAGTCTAAAATGGCAGGCGGGACAAGTCTACCGCATCCACAGAGGTGGGCACACACAGGGCCCTGCGCAGACGACAGACTATCCGCGACGGACTTTTTAGTGTGAAAATAGAACCTATGGAAATATATTCAGTAACGCACACGACGCGTAAAAAGTCCGGCGCACTGCATACAATCCACGCAGACTTTTTGTGAGCCGCATAAAGTCTGTTGTCTGCGCTGCGCCTTGGTGGGTGCCGGAGGACGGCCAGCGACGTCGAGGCAGGCCGAGAAGAAGATGGCGGGACGACTTGGACTCTTTCGCGAAAGACACTGGCTTGGTAAATCACGTGAGACCGAATGTTATGGTTAAGGGGAGAGGTTTTTGCCCAGCAGTGGGATACATTTATTTTAATAAGCCAATAAAAAAACAGTCTACCTAATTGCTTACAAAAACATCTCGCCCGATTCCTTGCGAGGTAGGCAGAAACAAAAGATCACCATTCGCTTATACTTCTCTCATTTCTACAGTCATCCTTCTCGTCATACAGGCTTAACACTGCTATCTGGTCGATATTTACTTAAAATCAACTTACTTTGTATAGAAAATATGACACAAATTACCATATCTTTCGATTATGGTATACACAATTGGTGTTAACGCTGCAATACTGTTGTTGTTGTCCTATAACTAGTTTCATGTAATCGTTTTATGTGGATTAAAGGTCTTGTTACGCGTGGTGTTCAGTTTAGAATGACACCTCTCCATTTCTTCCGTGGATATCTTAAGAGGCGACTTAGGAAATAGATTAAGGCTTAATTTAGGCGACAGGCTAGCAACCTGACACTATTGTATCTTTGTACTTAAATCGTGAAATACTTAGTCGTGATTGCGTCTAAATAGCGCTTCAAAGGTGATGCCGCCTTATTCAAGTTGTCCTATCTCTAGGAACTTAAACCTAATCTAAGTGGTACAACACTAAATCAAATCGCGTCAAAGGAAGAGTATTGCTCTCCCTTTTGGGTCCCTTTTGGCATGCGAAGTACATACACCTGTGTCATCTTTTTCGATATAAGGCTGCGGGGCTCGTTATAGTTCCGAATCGGAAATACTCCTCACTTGTCACCTATAACGGTCAACCTTCCCAAGAGACTAGACTATCGAAGTTATTACTAGCCCTAGGTTCGATTCCCCGGTGTGATCCGGTCATTGAGTTGAACGATCTATCAATTAGCAAGTTGCATGAATTGGGAATTGATAACTTAATTCCAAACTTCATGAATATTCGAGAAGTTTCTCGCGCGTATCTCGCGTGCCGAAATTTCTTAGCTAAGGGGTTTAAGGTTAACCTTTGTGTTGAGGTTAGAATAACGCCTTTTCATATCTACCATTACCATGGCATCGCTGTTCCTGCAAAAGTCGCCACCTTTTTTCAGGCCGTGGTCGCCTTCACCCGCCGCCCGCGGCCGACAACGGCGCGCCGCCCGCGGCGTCTGAATAATAGTAGTAAACGAAACGCCGCACGCGGCGGACGAAAACTACCACTCACGAGCATTCCCGAACATACCATTCAGACGCCGCGGGCGGCGGGCCGTTGTCGGCCGCGGGCGGCGGGTAAAGGCGACCACGGCGTTAACCAACTTTTCAGGAGACACAAAATAGTAATTTAAGAAAAGTTAGTGTTTTAAATTGACTAAGGAAATAGGTTTAGGCATGCTTTAGGCGACAGGCTAGCAACCTGTCTCTTTTAAACCTCTTCCATCTTTGCAAACCTAAAGCTATGCTAGAAGTGGCTGCGAAGCGTGATAGTCATAATAATGGTTTTATCAATGTCACGTTTTGTGTGCTCTGCCTACCCCATTTGGGAACACAGGCGTGATTGTATGTATGTATGTATATTAATATCGTAAAGCGGAAGAGTTTGTTTGTTTGTTTGAACGCGCTAATCTCAGGAACTACTAGTTCGAATTGAAAAAAATATTTTTGATTTGGATAGGCCATTTATTTATAACATCACGCTGCGACCAATAGGACCGAAGAAACATTGGAAAATGTGGAAACAAACGGGGAAATTTTGTTTCACTATTCGGACACAAATTTTCTTTTTCAAAATAAAGACGGAGTCGCGGGCACAGCTAATAATATATATAGAAGATGCATCTTATATGATGTACATGTAACTTTCTTAATGTAAGCACACATACACAAGTGAAACGAAAACACTATTGATAGAAGTCCAAGAAAGGCGGAAATAACAACGACTCGGTTACACACAGGCACGTATTTTACGCTTGTCAGTCAAATAAATAAATATTCAGAGCCAATGGTGTTGCGCCAAGAATTAATCGAGATTTCTAGAAATCTACATACAAACATATTCTCACTCCTGTATTCCCAAGAGAGGCAGGCAGAGGACATGAATTCAAAAATCCAGTGCCAGGTTGAGCAAGTCAGGGTAATCAGATAGTTAAACGTGATGTTGCAGTGACAGGTTGCTAGCCCATCGCCCACAATACACTAACTCTTACCCAGAGTCGACCTCTTACGACACCCACGGGAAGAAAGGTGTAACCCGGCACCACACGTGTAAAAATCTAGATCTTAAAAATATCTAAGTCAATGGTAAAGAACCCTTCTTGCGCGAGTCCGACTCGCACTTGGATGGTTTTTGGTTTTCTTTTTATGATAACAGATTTGTCACAATTTTTCATCTGTGAAAAAGTCATCGTTTTGTCTATGTAGCGTTTTGTGTGCTTTGCCTACTCCGTTTGGGAATACAGGTGTGATTGTATGTATGTACGAGTATGACGTATGTTTTCATCTGTAAACATACTTTTGCTGCGTGCTAATTCAATGAGATGCACTCAGTATAATGACTAGGAAGTCATGCATTTTTTACTCGTCACACTGATTGACGTTGTCACGCATACTCATTAGTTATTAGTTATTAATTAATTTGTGAGGCCGAAGTAGGAGTGTAATTGTTTTATAAATTGCAAATGGATGTGTTGGCGAATACACTAACTATACTACTCAGCAAACATTTTGTTAATACATACAAAACTATCAAAGTGAAAAATAACGGAATTAATCACGTTGTTTATACCGAGATTAGCTCGACATGTTTCGGATCAATCCGTGGCCCATCATCTGGAGCTACGCGCCACGGCAGCGGACAGACGCGCACTGTGGCGCGTAGCTCCAGATGATGGGCCACGGATTGATCCGAAACATGTCGAGCTAATCTCGGTATAAACAACGTGAGTGATTCCGTTATTTTTCACTATGAGTGAGTCTCACGGTAGGTTTATGTTTAAAACTATCAACGTAATATTACGAATATGAACGACGAAATGAATTATTTTCTATAGTACGTTAAACATGTCACAGACTGCAGATACGATAATACTCGTATTTTATCATTAAATATCAACAAATACTTGACGGTAAAAATATAAGTTATCTGCGCTGTGTGTGTTAGCTCATTGAATTGTATAGGGAGCGATATTGACAGATATCCGTTCAGATACAGATATCTTGTCGTATCTGCTTAGTGTTTTTTGCTTGCTTAGTGTGTTTCAGGTTTTAGTTGTTTTTTTTAGAAACAATACTTTCTTCCAAGTTTCCTGCGGCGTATTCTTCTTGGCAATCATGGTCTTTACGAAGCGCTGGTGGACTCAAACAAAAAATTAATAATTGGAGAGCCAAAAATAACTCCGAAGCGATCTCTTCCAGGAAACCATTATCATGGAATGATGTACAGGTATTTTTAAAAAACGCGACGTTTTTCCTTCTCTGAACCGACTGTACAGTCAACATCAAAGATATGGTTACACTTTAGTACCTTTTCTATTTAACGTCATATTTGAACTGTCACATGCAAATTGTTACCATAATGATAAGCGTCCACAGGTCCGCATCGCACGCATCGGACGCATCGGATTCAATAAGATGTATGGCGAAATGCGATGCGTACGATGCGGACAGGTGGACGCACTTGTATGAGTTTCTATACAAAGAATACTACAATCCGTTGCGTGCGATACGTCCGATGCGTACGATACGGACAAGTGGACGCTTAGCTTAGCAGACCACCCATGACAGCCGGTTTAGTTCAGCAAGGTGCGAGTTGTGATGCGCGCAAACTATACCTGTCACTGTCTAACTAGAGGCGTCAGAAAATGACAAGCAGTCAAACCCACGCGCGTGTCGTCTCGCAAGTGTTAATGTGCTAAGCATGCAGGTTGCTAGCCTGTCGCCTAAAATATACCTTAACCCAGGGGTTCCCAATCTTTTTCAGCCTGTGGCGCACCAACAAGTTTAAAATTTTGTCACGGCGCCCTATCCTATGTGTATTTGAAAAAGATACACTACAAATAGGCTCAGATAATGGTAGTATTTTGGTTGAGAGTGTAAAAATAAAAATGGTTTCGAATAATGATAAAGAATCGACTCACGGCGGCGCCTCTCAATACTTTTGCCTTCAAATACCACTTGAAGAGGTTGTGGATCACAGATATTTAGATGTTCATTTATTTACATAATTGTATATTTAAGGTTTATGTTAATTATTATGTGATATACTGTCATACTACATTTATTACAATCATAAAATTTGTAAATGGTGAAAATTTATATTTGTTATTACCTAAATTGCTGCTCCTCTCTACTGCTCAAAGGTTGACTGGTAGAGATCCCTTTTGGGATAAGTCCACCTTTGTACATTGTTTTTGTTTTGAAACCTGTCTTTACCTTTTTATTTTATTTTGTACAATAAAGAGTTTTTTACTTTTACTTTACTTTTTACTTTATCAGGGCGCCGCGGCGCACAGTTTGGGAACCCCTGCCTTAACCTTTTCCTGAGTCACCTGTCACAGCATCCGCATCATGAACCGCATAATATTGCACTAAAACCGTTTCAAATGACAAATATCACGATACATCAATTTCCTTGCCTGATGACTTGTGATAGTATAATGCCATGACGAACCTAAATTAGCATAATAACCGTCGTCCTAAATCAGTTTAATGGCACTAACAACAGGATGCGAAATCATGCCTAATGAAACCTAAACTAATGATGATTCATAATGCCGATCACATAAAACCGTGTATTTGGGTCTAGAATAACTTCTCGCCATTTCTTCCGTGGATGTAGTAAGAGGCGACTAAAGAAAGTTTAAGTATATTTTAAAACAGGCTAGCAACCTGTCACTTTTACACCGCTAACTTAAAACCTAAAAAACGTGCTAGCAATGGCCACGTTAGTCATGGTTTTGTCTATGTAGCGTTTCGTGTTCTCTTCCTACCCCATTTGGGAATACAGGCGTGATGTATGTATGTATGTATGGATACCAGAAGAAAATGTCTTCGCAACTGAACCGTCAATAACACATTATGATATTTGTACTCTTCATAGTCCGACTGTTTCCGTGTGGTATCGGGTTTAGAGTAACTCTTCTCCATTTCTTCCGTGGATGTCGTAAGAGGCGACTAGGGAAATAGGTCATAGTTATATTTTAGAGTACATTCCTAGCAACCTGTCACTGTCATACCTGTCAGCTTAAAACTTAAAAAGTATGCTACAGATGGCTGTGAATACTCATGGTTTGTCTACGTAGCGTTTTGCCTACACCATTAGGAAAACAAGCGTGAAGTATGTATGTATGTATTAAAATAGAAGTTAAAACATTCTAACCGATGTCGTTCTAATGGATCATAAATCGGTAAGCGAGTTATCGGGAAAAATAACCACATTCAATTTTCATGCTTACGCGGATGCACTAGAGTAGTGTTTCGCCTGAGTTAGTTATGGACGCGTCTAGAAAATACTATACATAGTTCGCGCATGCGTGCGCGAAACTTCACGGCGTATGATCACGCGCACAGACTTAAGTATATCGAAATAGATGACTCAAGTGTATGTACCATCGCGAACCGGGATCGTTGAGCCACTTACCTATGTCTGTAACTTGGTCGTGTAATACTAATCCAATAGCAAACATCTAGTCGGTCACATCGGCTATTGATTACACGTCTAAATTGCGAACAGTGGCAAGTGGCTCAACAATCCCGGTTCGCGACTGTACTTCGCGCCAAAAGGGAGAGCAATGCTCTTCCTTTGACGCGATTTCATTTAGTTTTGTACTTAGATTAGGTTTAACTGCCTAGAGACAGGACAACTTGAATAAGGCGGAACCTTTGAATCGGTTTCATTTGGACTGTCAATTCCCATCACTAAAGCGCTCATGTGACGTTACAGTAGGTAGAGAAAACCGGCCAAGTGCGAGTCGGACTCACGCACTGAGGGTTCCGTACAAACCGATTACAACGCCATCTAGTGACAGATTTTCGAACTAATGATAAATTTTAATTTTATTTATTAAAAAAAAACTACTTGGTAGATTTTGTTCAAACCAATTTTCGTTGATAGTTTTTATGGTAATGTACATCATATATTTTTTTTAGATTTATCACTCTTTTATTTTAGAAGTTAGAGGGGGGGGGGACACAACTTTTTCAACTTTGGAAGCGTCTGTGGCGCAAACTGTTCACTTTAGAAAAGTATGATGTTAGAAACCCACACGTATGGGTTTGAGGAAAAAAAAATTTTGAGTTTCAGTTCCATGTAGAACCCTAAAAAAATATTGCTTTTTTTTAAATTTTGTGTCACAATCTTAATGCGGTTCACAGAACACATCTACTCAACAAGTTTCATTAGCATAGTTCTCATAGTTTCGGAAAAAAGTGGCTGTGACATACGGACGGACGGACAGACGGACAGACAGACAGACATGACGAATCTATAAGGGTTCCGTTTTTTGCCATTTGGCTGCGGAACCCTAAAAAGTGGCACGCTTGGTTTTCATACAAACGCAGGAACTCGCGGTATCTATTTCGATATAAGTCTGTGATCAAGCGTATGACTGCGATCGCCAACCTCGGTGCAATAGTTAGTATCTAGGGCAATAGATACCCTCAATGGCTTTGAATCTATCGGGTTTATGTCCTCTTTCACGCTTCGCAGTCACTTCTAGCATAATTTTAGTGGGAGCAGATGGAAGAGTGACAGATTGCTAGCATGTTGCCTAAAGCATACCTAAATCTATTTCCTGTGGGTGGCGGAAATGCAAATAAGTTTACTTACCTTAGTTGTCAGGCTAGCAACCCGTCACTATTATAATAGGTACGTCTTCCATCTGCTTTAAACCTAAAATTAGCTAGATGTGGCTGCGAAGTGTAAATTGCGGTATTTTTTAATTACCTATCGACGTTTCGGCCGCGTTACAGCGACCGTGGTCACGAGTTGGGATGTGATTAAATCCCGCGTAAACATAAATATGTGTGAGAATCACGAAAGTTTAAAACAGTATATAAGTATAAATTGGTTATGATTTGTCTGTTTTGTGTGCTCTGCCTACCCCATTAGGGAATATGGATGTGATTGAATGTATGTATGTAAATTATTTCAAATTTGGATTCACAGACCTGCTGTGCAGCTGGCGGTGCGAGCTGTTGAGCTGCAATTTTTATTTTTAATTTTTATATGTATTCTTTATAAAATTCGCCCTTCAGGCTCATTTGAACAACACTGGTCTCAAACTCATATGCATTTCACTATGCAGTAGTCGCATAAATGACTCATAAGGTAGTTAAAATAAGATTACAAGCTTAATTACTATTGTCTGTATTTTTATTTTAATGCAAATTATCTAAACATCAGTCTACGATGTAAAAGGAAGTTGATGGAGTCATTAGTTTTTATGTGACCTTGGTAGAAGTGACTTCGCCAGTTAAGAAAACATGATTTGGTTGATTGCTTCGCTATGTTCTAGATGAGCTATGTTTATGACATAATTTAAGAAGATTAGGTGATTATCCTTTGAGATGTAGTCGATGGGAAAGGTTAGTTGGACCAAAGTGAGATTATAATGAAGATATTATTTTAACATCTATATAAAAGGAGAAACTGACTGACTGACTGACTGACTGACTGACTGACATATCAACGCACAGCCTAAACGGCTAAACGTAGGC
>BHDV01009322.1:346804-357216 GCA_005406045.1 Adoxophyes honmai | reverse complement strand
ATGTAAATTGAATGCAATTATTAAAAATGTCTTATATAATTACAAATGGACATGTTTTTTTAGGGTTATGACAATGACCCTTTTAGGTTTGTATAAAACGTATTTGCTTAAACGTTGTAAAAATGTGATTGCAAACAATTTCACTTATGTTTGAAATAATATGTAATGTTAATATCTATAAACGACCAAACCAAACCAAAAAAAAACATGATATGTTTTGACGACAGGCTAGCAATCTGTCACTATTCTACATTTTTACTGAATACTTAGGCGCCCAAAGTTATGCCAGAAGTGGCTAGAGATGTGAAATAGCTGTTTTTGTTTATGTGTATCTACTCTGCCCTCCACGTTTGGGAATACGGGAGTGATGTATGTACATTGAAGAGTTCCCTTCATCGGAGAAAGGGCCACTAAAATTCTTACCAGATTATTTCATTGTCATCCAATTCACACTTGTTTAAAACAAAATCAACTCAATCGGAAACCGGAAAATGGGTCAAATTTAAATTTAACATGCGAGCTTTTATTACATACAACAGTACAGGTAAAACTCAATGAGCTTGTAATGATAATAAAGGCCTGGAGAAATAGGTAATTTGCCTAAGTACGCAACTAGAAAATTAATTAATATTTCAGGCCTAAGGACTACAGATTTCATGATGAAATTGTGAAATTAGTGTTTGGCGCGGCACCTGACACCTGAAAGGAATTTTGTTAGCTCAAAATTGAATTGGTTAGTCGGTCAACTGAAATAATTTGCGCTGAAATTTGAGAGCAGATATTGCAAAGTTGTTAATATTAATTTCAGGACGTTTGGGGATTAGCTAGGTTAGCAACGATGCCGTGTGCTAGAAATTACTATAGAACTAATGAGGAAAAACTCGGGGAGTCGGAAATAATTACAAACCTCAATAAAAATATTTTTAAACTTTACGCTAACTTTATGTTATTAAGAATATTCCGGCCGATAGCGTTTTGTTTTTAAAACAATGTTTTTTTCTTCCATTTCTTAATTTTAGAGATACAGACTGACTACCAGGGCTTAGTATTTTTCATCGACACTTTGGGATTTCGATTATTAGAGACAAAAATTCCTATTAAAACCACTTTACATTTCTGTCATCTCTACTCACCCCGATTTATGGTACGGTACGGCGACCATAAGTACTTACGTTTTCTTTTCAATTCAAGTAGCTTACAACAAACAAACGACCAAACCAATGTTAGGACATCACTCTTTCACCACGAGACCTCAAAAACAATAGGAACACTCCCGAAGTATCTTAAAAGATGAGGCATAATGTATTCGGCGACGCGTTGCAACCTAAAAAGGCACAAAACAAGCCTCCATTGTTCCCGTGCCTATTCTGTATGCAGAACCAAACGCTACCATTAACCACAGTCACGCCACCCGCATACCAACTCAAGAAAACACTGTTTCTAAAAAAATATTTATTACGATACAAATAGGATATAGTAGGCTAGTCTAGATCACGGCGCCACTTCGTTGCCGTGGGGGATGCTGTTGTCCTTCAGGGTTGAATCTTCGGTCGGTTCGGAAGGCGTCGTCGGCTCTTTTCGGTCATCTTCGGTTGTGATGGCAATAGCAGTCGTCGTTTGCTCAGTCTTTTCCTTCTGATAGGCTGTTCCAGTCTCTTTGATAGGGACCTCTCGATCTGCTGATTCCTTGGTAGACTCAGCGCCATTCAAGGGAGCGTTGACGATCAGGAAACCATCGTTAAATAGTTCAGCAGTCACATCCGAAGCGCTGGAGTTAGCCGGCAACGTGTAAGTATGGAAGAACTGGCTGGCAAACACATCGTGGTCATCCTGTTTGGCTTCATGCGTTCCCTGCACGAAGATAAAATCACCCTTGACTTTAACTTTCAGGTCATCCTTCTTATAGTCCTTCACGTTAACAATGACTTGGAACTTGTCGTCATCAGCCACGATCCGAGGCCCAATATCCGCGAAGCTCGGGAAGAGCCTCCAGAGGGGTGCGAAGAGATTCCCAAACATGGGGAAGCTGAACCAGGGGGAGTCGTCGAAGTCATCGTCAGAGATAGTGGTGACGGGACGCGGGACTGGCTTGTCAGTGGTCGGGAGAGCGCTGACGGCGGCGAGGACCGCGAGCGCCGCAAACAATCGCGGAGAGAACATCCTTAACGTGTGCACTGCGAGACGGTGTCGTAATAACTGACGTGCGTGCGGGCATCAGAGGCTATATAGCGGGGTGGGGGCAGCTGAGCGCGCGCGCAGCGGCGTCGCCGGCAGAGTAGTTACCGCAGACGTGCGGAGGTAAGAACTTATCCTTGGCCATTGTTTTGCCTCTGGGAGGATGTTGCTGCTAGTGTGTTTTGATTCGACCGATTCGTTCAAACAAGCGTCCGGTGTCTGGCAGATCAGGCTTTCACTTCCTTTAGTCTGTTGTCTTAATGCAGTTCGGTGGTCGTCAATCATCGGGATTTTTAATTAACATCAATTTATTAATCAGTTTCAAGTAGCTAACTGTAACAAAATTAGTTTAAATCTGAAATTGCCTAGTGATAGTTACAGAATTTTGGATAAACATTTGAACGTTTTTAATCTAATGTGAAACTTTTTTATTTAAAAAGTCCGTACTTAGTTTATTTATTTCCAAATGTAATTAATTAAAAGTGAGTTTTATACGCTTGTAAATACAACATTTATATGAAAACATGCGTAGCGTAAATTATATTTACTTATAACCTTTGAAACCTAAAAATAATACTAGAAGTAGTGTTTATGTAGTAAAGTTTCACGAGGCCCATTTAAAAACACAGACATGACGTATTTAAATTCACAAATTACGTTGCGGCTCTCAACCTCCGAACTCAAACCCACACCCTTCAGAGCGTTCAATGTTCAACTTACCCTTCCACCGTCACGAAAGCCCCAAGCCATAACTTATAACAAACAGAGTAGCCACTCTCCCGTAAACGTCTTTGATAACCTTGACTCTAGCTTCTAGAGATCTCGCTGCGTTAGCTTATTCTGCGATAAAGTACTAAGTCGATACGTGACGATCCCTGTTCTCGTATAGCTGACGTGTTTTAAAAGCGAAGATTGATTTTGAATTGGAATGTTCTGAACATAAAAGTACCGTGAGACTCACTCATAGTGAAAAATAACTAATTTCTCACGTTGTTTATACCGAGGAGATTAGCTCGACATGTTTCGGATCAATCCGTGATCCATCATCTAGAGCTACGCGCCACGGCAGCGGAGTTGAGTTGAGTGCGTGTCTGTCCGCTGCCGTGGCGCGTAGCTCCAGATGATGGATCACGGATTGATCCGGAACATGTCGAGCTAATATCGTTATAAACAACGTGAGTAATTCGTTATTTTTCACTATGGAATGTTCTGGAAATATTTGGGAGACGTTTTCCTGTTTCTTTTTATGACTTAAAAGAGTAGCACTAAATTTTCCTAAAATACGCTTGTACCATCGAACCAATTGATTCCTGACCCACCATAGAACCTATTCACAGTGAACGTTATGGTGACAATGCATTGCTTGACAAAGGAAATCTGTGTGACGTTTATTGTGACAACGTTCTGCGGTGGGTCAGGAATCAGTTGGTTTGATAGTACAATAGTACAATATGAAACGTTAGACGGACAAAACGGAAGCTATTTTTCGTTCCGTAGCCACTATAGCAGCATTAAGTTGGTTATCAAAGTCTAAATATAATATAATTTAAACGACAGGCTAGCAACTAGTCACCTCTTAACATAAAACCTAAAAAAATGCTAGAAGTGGCTGTGCAATGTGAAACGGCTGTGGATTTGTATATTTTTTCGTGTACTCTGCCTATCCAATTTTGGAATACTGGCGAGGTGTTTGTAATTTTTATGTCGAACATTAAATTTTGCATATTACATACACAACGCTGTATTTCCAAATGTAGGCAGGGCACACAAAACTTTGACAAACCTATGACGACTTTACGTTTCTTAGCCATGTTTAGCATGATTAGGATGATTAATACTACTTAAGGTTGTTTGAAATATTTTCGCGTATTCTATGACGGTACGTGAGTATGTGTCACCGTAAGGAGTACGTGTACTCGTCTTAAAACAATCATGGAGTGAGTCATCGCGACAGCATGATTAGAATCATACATACAATACATACATACAATCACGCCTATGTTCCCCAAAGGGTTAGGTAGATCACACTAAACGTTACATTATACTAGCTATGCCCATTTCCATTTCCAGACAAAACCATGTTTATGACTATTTCACGCTTCGCAGCCACTTCTAGCATAATTTAAACAGATGAAAGAGGTATAATAGTGACAGGTTGTTAGCCTGTCTTCTAAAGCATACTTAAACCTATTTCTTTTGTCGCCTTTTACGATATCCACAGAAGAAATGGACATGTGTTATTATATCCCGACACCACACAGGTTAAGTTACTTTCATACTTAATAATTATGCTCTACATTCTAGCTCAAGGTATACAATGATTCCAAAATGTTATATAGTAAGCCACACAATTCCACTGGCTTCATACCCGCTCCTAAATAAATATTGATTACATAATTATCATTTTAACAAGCTCAAGATATTCTGAAAGGCCTATTTCCCTCAAATAATGCATATTGACTTATCAAAGTTCCCTGAATGATATGAAACTTGTGATTACTATCGGGATGGCAATCATAAACTTCAAAACCCTTGGGGGATGGACTCAATTTCTGATAAATTCAGAATCAACAATACAGCCCAAAATACTTAGGGAACATTAATTGATATTATACAATGGCTTTTTGTGTGTCAGTAGGTACTTGATTTTTTTTTCGTGTAGAGATATATAGGAGACTAAAAGATAGAAAACGGGCCAAGTGCGAGTCGGACTCGACTCGCGCATTAAGGGTTTGTTGTATGGAGAGCCCCTCTTAAATACCTTTTTTATTTTTACTATTTTATGTTATAGTGGCAATAGAAATATAGAATCTGTGAAAATTTTAACAGTCTAGCTACAGCAGCTAGCTGTTCTTGAGATACAGCCTGGTGACAGACGAACGAACGAACAGCGAAGTCTCTACAATAGGGTTCCATTTTTGCATTGCTTTTGTTGAAAAAAAATCAATAGTTCAATAAGAGAAACATCACACAATTACGCTCATAATTCTAATATCCTTCCATACAAGTTTCATAAAGTTGCCATTATTGTATAATTATCTTCATAATAGGTATGAAATCACCATCCTTTGAACGTGGTTTTCCAATAGCTGGTAACATCATCATTCATAATGCACAGTAGGTTTTCCTACAAAGGTACTATGCTTTGTCTACATTCAAATCACATATTTGCTATGTTTTGATGTAATAAGCGAATAGCCTACATTAAAATATATGTATTGTGTGCTGTGATAGTGCTATAATATTAAAATTATAACGTCTATATCGATATTGTAATACATTCTAATTATTAACATCAACACTCGTTATAAGCACACTAACACACTAATATAAAAAAACTTTTCATCTTAGTTGAAATTATAAAATGATCAACATTAAGAAATCTGTGTTGACGACTGTCTAGCTAGACTAACGGCAGACAGATGAACATACAACACACACACACACATTATCAAACTTATAATACTCCTTTTTGTGCACCGGGGGTTAAACAGGACTTCATCCAAGAGAAAGTGATTCTAACTTCGACAAAAAGAACTTCTCAATTCCCAGAGTTGTTATCAAAACAAAAGTTCGCAAACATCAGTTAGAGCCTCACAAATCATACTAAACGCCAGCTGTCCTAATATTTCAGGCTCTGTGAAAGTCTGCACTCCACAACGATATGATTACTACGAGTCTCTAGTATCGTACTCGCTATTGATTGTAGAAAAGATTTATATCGAGAATTTGAAGGCCCTGCGCAGACGACAGACTATCCGCGACGGACTTTTTGGTCTGTGAAAACAGAACCTATGGAATTATATGCAGTAACGCACACGACGCGGAAAAAGTTCGGCGCACAATTCATACAGTCCACGCAGACTTTTTGTGCGCCGCAGACTCGATCGCACAAAAGGTCTGTCGTCTGCGCTGCGCCTAATGGTGTAAAGCGAAACTCTTCGTACAAATCGTTTACGCTGTCTCTAGCGAGTCACTATAAACTCATGGTACTATACAGAGTGTCTCAAAACCTCTGAAGTTTTTTCCTCCAAATATTTATGTGAAAAAATAACTAAAATCAAAAATATTGCCCATTCTTTTGTACCCCGGCTCTTCGTCAACCGCGCAGCATCGCAATGTCGAACGACTGCAGGTGCGTACCTACGCAACGACAAACGGGACTCGCGCACGGGACGTAAGGTAGATAAAATACGGGGCGCAATGACTTGAAAAGCGATGAAACATTTATCTCCTACAAGGTCAATAGTGTTTTTTTTTTCGAAAATATGTTACAGGGATTGTAAGAGGCGTATACCCGGCCACTGTTTAAAATATTTTCGCTTATTTTATTATTACTTTCCGGCCACAATGAAAAATTTACAATATAATGGTACAGAACAATCTCGATGTAAAAAAATTGAGTAGGTATATTCGTTTATTTCAGTATGAATCAATCTCACAGTAGTTTATGCTTAAAATATACTATTATTGCAAATGAACTTAGATTAAATAGATTATTGCACTCGAAATCAGCGAGCATGTATAAAGAGTTTAATGAATTTGGACAAGTTATAGGTACTATGGCATGGAATTGTACTATTTCATTGCATACATAAATTAAGTTACTATTTATTCAAGCCATCGATAAATTTTGATAAGTTCATCAAAAATTATTTGTCTCAAATATCTGTTATAATATATGTCTTTCTTTCTTTTTTGTTTTTTTTCTAAACAAGATCATGCAAATAAGGATGTTTGTATTATTATGTCCTTGTAATAAAAATTACACACAATTTCCTCACACTAACAACCTCCACATCCAAGGTTCACCGACAAAATAAAAACAAAACGACACAAGAATTTAACGATAATTAGGTACAAAATAAGCCCGCACCCTTTATTTATACTCGTTGTAAATTATAAACAACGCCATTCCGTGTAAAACGAGTTTTTGCGAGGTATATCCTCATTCCATAGCTGTGATTTAGGGGGTGGCAAAAAACAAAGGGATGTGCCGAATAAATAATACCTGTCCGATAGCGTTGAGAGGGAAAATTGCAAGGTTTTTGTATAAAAGTGTAGCATTGGGGAGCCAGTGAGTCGAAAATCGGGCGCTCTGCCGGTAAATGAGTAGATTTATTGCGTGTGATATAATTGTATACTCGGAAGGGATTTTTAAACATTTTTATATTAGATTAGCTGTTTTGGAGATTGGTTTTGATAAAAAAAATGCAATTACGTAAAGGCGTAAAGGTAATACTGTAGCGCCCTAGCGTGATCTGTTGTCAAGCAGCCGAACTACTTACCCGGTGAAGCGCCCTAGCGCCACCTATCGTCGAATGGTCGAACTACTTACGGACGTCCATGGTATACCCGATATACCGCCAACGAAGTTTCGACGTTCGGTTGCATAAATACAAATTCCAACTTCCTCTCTGCGGGCTTAGGTCCGAGGGTCCATCTACCTGCATAGTGATCTCTTTATTGGAGATTTTCCCTCAAAATACATAACATCTTGCCTGTCTTTTGGAATGGGATAGGTAGAGCCCTCATAGGGGATAATCTATACTAATCTATACTAATACTAATATACTAATATATACTAATAATATTATAAAGAGGAAAACTTTGTTTGTTTGTTTGTTTGTACGTTTATTTGTTTGGTTGTAATGAATAGGCTCAGAAACTACTGGACCGTTTTCAAAAATTCTTGCACCATTCGAAAGCCACATTATCCACGAGTAACATAGGCTAAATTTTTCTACACTAATCTACAGTAATATTATGAAGAGGAAAACTTTGTTTGTTTGTAATGAATAGGCTCAGAAACCTACGACCCCAAAATCCGAAATTTACGCGAACGAAGTCGCAGGCGGAAAGCTAGTGTTAAGTAAAGACATTAATGAAAGAGATAACAATAGTGACACCCAGTTGACGTCCCTATTAGCAACACTGTGAAACTGAGTTTCATTTCATTTCGCTGCGTTCGAGTAGCGTCGTTTACAGTTACTAACTGGTTTGTAAGGCTCAATTCACACCAGAAGAGCAGCGCAGCGCGGCGTAGCGGAGCGCAGTTTCAGTGTCATGAGAATTTCAACTTTATTTTCATTACAATAAGACTTATTATCGCATGAGAAACTCTAACGATGCGCGCGGATGCCCGCGGATCCGTGGGAATTCCAGCGCATTCCATAAACAAAGCCGTGCGACTGCGCGAGCTGTCGCGAGAATGCCCGAGGATGCTCGAGTAGTCGCGACGGCCGCTGTCAATACATATGTCAATATGTCAATAATTATGTAAATTCCAGCGACTTCCTACGCATTCCAGCGGCTTCTCGAGCAGTCGCAGGAATCCTCGCGCATTCTCCACGGAGCGGGTCGCTGCGCTACGCCGCGCTGCGCTGCTCTTCTGGTGTGAATTGAGCCTAATTGTAATCACTAATCAGTTCCGTCACTTTCGAGTAGCTCCTTGCTAAGTCTTTTTTCTAAACCAGATTCCGTTATGGGGATGACACTGCAAATAAAAATAGGCTCCTAAGAGCACTTTTACACGTCATTTTTGAGTCTACCAACGCTTCGGAAAGACCAGTATCGCAATCGATCATGACTTTCGCATTAGAATACTCATGATTATGAATAAAAACCCACTACGTAGCTCTAAATAGGGTATAATCTAGATAAACTTTACAGCACGCAATAATTATTTATGTACGGTCGGCTAAGGAAGTGGTCTACCACTTTTGACAAACGTTTTCTGTGAGATCAAATTATCACTAAGATTGACATGACACAAATGACGTCACGTAAATACAATAATGATAAGGGAGCATCGTCACTTTCATAATCTTATGGAACGGGGAAATCGACCTTCTTAAATTGTTTCATTAGGTTCAAATTAACATCGATCTTTTAGACAGTTTTTAGATAGTTCACGTTTTACCCTAAAATTGGTGAACGTGGCACTAGATTATTAAATTCATTTTCTCTACCTACCCCTGTACAAGGGACTCTTGAGAACACAGGCGTAAGAATATGTATGTATAATGTAGGTATGTATGTATGTTTTAGAGTTAAACCAATTTTTCAGCCTACTGTACATGAAAACACGTCACTTTATGTCAACCGTGTCATTTTATTTTTGGAAAATACGAGTGATAACGACGCGTGAATCATTATCACCTTAGATGGAGTTTTTTTTAGAATCACGTTCGTTTTCTGACATACTTCGTAACAAATAAAGTGTTTCGTAAAACTATTTCGTAATGAAGTGATTATAGATAGCGAATTTAATGAAGCAACTTTTTTGAAACGTCTGTGCTTCAACATTTTTAACTCGCCTAATGTATACAGGGTGACTCAAAGTAATGATACGAAATTAGTGCTTCTTACTTAGTTTATGCAAAGCATTATGAACATTAGTTCACCTTTAAAATTACATACATACAATATTCTCACGCCTGTATTCCCATGAGGTGAGGGGTAGGCAGAGCACATGGATTCAAAAATCCAGTGCCACGTCTAGCAAATTCATACTAACCAGATGGTTAAACGTGGGCAGATGGTAAAATTAGCCCGATAAAATTTCGAATTTTCTTCATACTAAGGTGAAATGAAACCACGATCCTAATGTCACGGTCATGACTGTGACACTTTAAATCTAATACGACTAATTAAAGAAAATGAGTTTGTGCATTCCATTGTCTCGCATTAGTTGAGTAAGAAACATTTTATTTTGTATTTTGCTTCTTTAATTAATTTTAACACCACCACATTTATAACAGCTCTCCATTTCTTCTGCGGCATCGTTAGAAGCGGCTAAGGAAAAAGGTGAAAGTAAGTATATTTTAGACGACAAGCTAGAAAGCTGTGGCTATTGATATCTTGAACATAAAACTACCGTGAGCCTCTTTCATTCTGAAAAATATGGATTACTCACGTCTTAAATCGAGTTTGGCTCGACATATATTGTTTTGAACTAATCCGTAGCCCTTCATCCAGGAGCCGCGGTGGCTGCTGCCAAATGCGCTCTGTATGCGGACAGTATTTTACGACCATTTTCCATGATCTTTTTTTTTTTTTTAATTTAGTTCATCAATTATACTTCCATTGCAAAGAACTCACGATATTAGACTTATTTATTTAAAAGAATAGCGTATTTTTAGAGCCTCAGCCACAGTGTATTAAAATGGCTTAGTTGCGGTCATCCCTATTTTATGTAATTTTTAGATACTCGATTACCAATAAAAGCATGTATT
>BHDV01009322.1:311698-344045 GCA_005406045.1 Adoxophyes honmai | reverse complement strand
TATTACAACAAAACACATCATAATCTGGTCCTAATAGAAAATCAATTATTGATGACCGCAACTAGGCCATTTTAATACACTGTGGCTCAGTCATCCTCGCTACTATTTTCTTTTCATCAAGATGATCACCCGCGTGGTGTAGAATAACACCTCTCTATTTCTCCCAGGATCGCAAGAAGAAACTAGGTAATTTAGATTCAGGTATACTTTATTCGATAGACTAGCAAAATGTCACTAATTGTACTTCCTTTACACCAAAAATTATACTAAAAAAATGTGGCTACAAACGCAAGTAAGTCGCACTTTTGACTATGTAATATTTTGTGGGCTCTACCTACCCGTACAGACGTGGTGTAGGTATGTATATCTGATACGATATTCTTTAATACTCTTCTGGTATTTGTGTTTTTAAAGATACACCCTGTATTTGCCATATTTTGTAACCTAACGATCCACACTATTACAGTAATTGTTCTCATCATCATTGTTAGTCATTTAATTTGTTTTGAATTAAATAATAAATCAGCTTAATTAAGTTTTTTATTATTTTTCAATACAATAATGTATTTTTAACATGGAATTAAAGATGTCATTAGTAATCGAATTTCCATTAACGAGTAGTTTAAAAGGGCTAGACTATGACGCATTCTTCGTTAGTCATTCACGCACCTTACAACAAAACAAGTGTATTTAACAACAAAAAGAAAATTTTATTCGGAACTGGAAACATGGACGCCAAAAACAATTCCAATATCTCTTTTGCAACAACAAGTGAAGAACGAAAAATGGTAGATCTGTGCCTTGAGGCAGAAGATACTGATCTTATAGATCGTAAAATGGTAGATCTATGCATTGAAGCAGAAGTTATTGATCTTATGGATCGTAAAATGGTTGAAATCTGCCTTGAAACAGAAGATGTCATTTTCGTCCAAGATACATCGCAAAGATCCTGGGAGATTACAAATTAAAGGAAAATGTGACCACAAAATGCCTGTTGGCCTAGTTGATGTTGAAGAATACAATATCAGGAACCAAATCGATGTAAGTATCATCATCTCCGACCAACCAAAACCCAGTCACCAAGGAGATATTTTTGAGGAAATGGCGTTGGATGAGACGTGTTGCGAAGACCCAATAACCATCTATCGAAGCAGAGTCTAACGTAGCAAGATCCGGTAAAAGAAGACCTATTTGTTTGCCCTTGTATCACTTGGCGGCGCAGTCAACAAAGAGGAATCAACTGGCCTGGAATGGAAGGAGCTAGGAGCTGTGCGCAGGATCAGGATAATTGGTAATCCCTGTTATAGAAATTTGTGTTGTACATTGAAAGACCACATTGTGAAGAAGAAGGAAGAAGTGAAGAGGAGGAGAGAGAGAGAGAGAGAGAGATATGGTAATATATAAATATGTAGAGAACTCGTTTAGAAATAGATATATACAGGGTGTCCCATAAATCGCGACCAAGCCTGACACCGGAGGTAGTTCAATTCAAGAGCTATCGAACCAACCTAACATGACCTCAGTAAAAGTTGGACGGTTTTCGAGATATTGGCAATTTAGTATTTTTTTCGAACTTCGCCCGTTTTTCACCTCTCAAGTGCCATAATTTTTTTAGATAGCTCTTTATCCTCATCTTTTTTATTGTTACATAATCACAAATAGTTAAATTTAATAATAGCAGTGTTGTTTTGTTAAAAACGTGCGAGAGATATGAATGAAACGTAATTGATTGTCATAATAAATGATCAACCAAAACAATAAGTTGGCCTTTGATCACTTGCCCTGAAAAAAAATACTAGACCGTGCAAGAGGTTATTACTTTAAAATCTTGCGTAAGATATGCCAATTTCAAAAAAGTATAATACTTGATGGTTAAGCTGGTAAATTGAGAGATTTTGGAAGATCTTGCCAAACGTGCCATTAAGTTAATTGAACGTTAACTATCGCTAATTGTTTGAAATAGGTACCGTACATTGTTAATTATTATCTGTTACATGTTATTTTTAAGATTCCGTAACCAAAGGGTGAAAACGGGACCCTATTATTGAGACTTCAATGTTTGTCTGTCTGTCTGTATGTCCGTCTGTCCGTCTGTCACCAGGCTGTATCTAAAGAACCGTAAGAGCTAGGCAATTGAAATTTTCAGAGATGACGTATTTCTGTGGTCGCTATAAGAACCAATACTAAAATCAAAATAATAATTATTATTAAGGGAGGCTCCCATAGAAAAAAAGTGATATTTTGGCCGTTTTTAGTAGTCGTCATTCTGCGAGCTGTAATTTTCACAGATTAAGTGTTTGTTTTGTCGCTACAATTTACTACAAATACTAATGCTTAAAATGATAAACAATGTCAAAGTGCCATTAAACTTGATAAAATGTAGAACCACGTTAGTCGCCGCTTCTTGGTGGAAATAATTTTTAAAATTAGAAATATTTTACAACAAATGTTCAAATTGGCATCCTCTGACCCGAATACACCATCCAATCCATCTTTGAGAAACGTCGGAGTCGCGCACGATGGGTTTCGTACCAAAAACGTCCAAAATATCACATTTTTTCTATGGGAGCCTCCCTTAATAATTGTTATTATTTTGATTTTAGTATTTGTTGTTACAGCGACCACAGAAATACTTCATCTCTGAAAATTTCAATTGCCTAGCTCTTACGGTTCTTTAGATACAGCCTGGTGACAGACGGACAGACGGACATACAGACAGACAGACAAACAATGAAGTCTCAATAATAGGGTCCCGTTTTCACCCTTTGGTTACGGAATCTTAAAAATACCATGTAACAGATAATAATTAACAATGTACGGTACCTATTTCGAACAATTAGCGATAGTTAACGTTCAATTAACTTAATGGCACGTTGGCAAGATCTTCAAAAATCTCTCAATTTACCAGCTTAACCATCAAGTATTATACCTTTTTGAAATCGGCATAACATACGCAAGTTTTTAAAGTAATAATCTCTTGCACAGTCTAGTATTTTTTTCAGGACAGGTGATCAAATGCCAACTTATTGTTTTGGTTGATCATTTATTTCAACAATCAACTACGTTTCATTCGTATCTCTCGCACGTTTTTAACAAAGTAACACTGCTATTATTAAATTTAACTAATTGTGATAATGTAACAATAAAAAAAAGAGGATAAAGAGCTATCTAAACAAATTATGGCACCTAAGAGGTGCAAAACGGGCGAAGTTCGAAAAAAACACTAAATTGGAAATATGTATCTCGAAAACCATCCAACTTTTACTGAGGTCATGTTAGGTTGGTTCGATAGCTCTTGGATTGAACTACCTCCGGTGTCAGGCTTGGTCGCGATTTATGGGACACCCTGTATATGGATTTAGTTATACTATTATGTTCTGAGATTCCTATGTCCCTGATGAGGGGTAACAGAATGTGATGATGAGGTATCATCATTTCAGTCTAGCCGAGTCCATTGTTGGACATAAGCCTTTCCTATTGCACGTCATTGCCAGCCTTCGAAAATCATCACTCCACCGAGTCTGAAGATGTTCTACGCTATTGTCTATCCGTAGTTTTAGCTCCAGTCTACTCAAATTGTTATCAGTTTTTTCGGTTATAAAGCCAAAGTTGCCAATTAATCGTGCTAACGCGGTGGGCTATGTCGAAACCTTTTTCTCTGTCGGATTACCTTTTTACGAATATCATTAGTAGTGTTGTACACAAAATACAGGGTGCTTCACGAGGAAACCGCATAACTTCACCAGCGTATAGCTGAGGTCATAACAATTAAAAAATGTTACGTGAACATAGGTCGAAATATGACTTTTTTTTTTACTTTTCATACAAACTCAATAAATTGATATTGGTTCACCAGTAACACAATGTTTTAGGAAGAGCTGGCAACGCACAAACACGCTGGCAGAGTCACAAAGACATTTCTTGTCAAAAATAAATAATTTTCAAGTAAAATACAGTGAAAAGATCCGTTTGCAAACGTTAATTACTGGCAAACTAAGCCGAATTCAGCTTACATTATATATATGACATTATAGTTTCTAAATATGGTCAGGAACACGGTGGTAAAGTTATGCGGTTTCCTCCCGAAGCACCCTGTATAATTGTCACTATTAGGTTAAATTATCTTACAGTCAAAGTACTTACTGTTTATTTTGGGACTAATAAATTAATTATCGAAAGGACACCTTGTTTCATTTCTAACATTTCCTCCGTGTGATGTCTTAGAATAGTAGTTTTATTTGTAGTTGTCATTGGTATACATACATACCTACATACATACATACATCACGCCTGTATTCCCAAGAGGGGTAGGCAGAGCACATGAATTCAAGAATTCAGTGCCACATCTAGCAATTTCAGGGTATCCAGATGGTTAAACGTGATATTGCAGTGACAGGTTGCTAGCCCATCGCCCACAATACACTAAATCTTTCCCAGAGTCGACTCTTACGACACCCACGGGAAGAAAGGGGGAGGTGCTATACCTTTGGTATACCTTTTATCTAAATTACAACCTAAACATTAATCCATAACGGGCTAAAAACGTGAACTTATAAACACTTATAAAAACCGGCCAAGTGCGAGTCGGACTCCCGCACTGAGGGTTCCGTACAAACAGATTACAACGCCATCTAGTGACAGATTTTCGAACTAATGATAAATTTTAATTTTATTTATAAAAAAAAAACTACTTGGTAGATTTTGTTCAAACCAATTTTCGTTGATAGTTTTTATGGTAATGTACATCATATATTTTTTTTAGATTTATCACTCTTATATTTTAGAAGTTAGAGGGGGGGGGACACAACTTTTTCAACTTTGGAAGCGTCTGTCGCGCAGACTATTCACTTTAGAAAAGTATGATGTTAGAAACCTCAATATCATTTTTGAAGAGCTATCCATAGATACCCCACACATATGGGTTTGATAAAAAAAAAATTTTTGAGTTTCAGTTCCATGTATGGGGAACCCTAAAAAAATATTGTTTTTTTTTTAATTTTGTATCATAATTTTAATGCGGTTCACAGAACACATCTACTCACCAAGTTTTATTAGCATAGCTCTCATAGTTTCGGAAAAAAGTGGCTGTGACATACGGACAGACGGACAGACGGACAGACGGACAGACGGACAGACGGACAGACGGACAGACATGACGAATCTATAAGGGTTCCGTTTTTTGCCATTTGGCTACGGAACCCTAAAAAATCGACTTTAGCTTGACATGTTTCAGTCTAGTCCGTAGCCCTGCATCTAGAAATCACGGTGTCTTTCTAGGTTTAGCCCGGCAACCCCCGCAAGGCGAGTAGAGCGAGGTTGACTTTCTGTCATTTTCTGACGTCTCTAATTAGACAGTGACAGGTATGATGTTCTGCTACTACTGTCCGCGCGATTACAACAAGAAAGTCACTAAAAACGTAAAAAAAACTAGCACAAAAGAAAATACAGTTACCTGCTCATTGAAAATACATGAGCGTTCTCGTAACTCAAGTTTCAACATATTCAATAACTTGAGAAGAACTTACAGCGATAAATCTATTCAGTTCGATAAGTTCCCAACTTGTCATTCCCTGAATCTCATTGGATAAACTCTTCGTATAAACGGCGTCATATGCAAATATTCCTCATTAGGCTCTCATTCACGGCAATGGGGTATTTAAAATGAGAGAATGGATGAAGCAAGGGTGTCTAAGCTTACAACAGAAGTTTGTTAAAACAAGTCGGTCGAGGTTGCCCTGGAAGAACGTTTGACCAGATCGGCGATGTTCAATAAATACATACATACAGCCACGCCTCTTTCCCACAGGGGTAGGCAGAGACCACTTCGTTCCACTTGCTACGATCCTGGCATACTTCAAATATACATGGCGATGTTCAAAGAGGCCAAATTAGAAGTTACTGAAACCGACGAGCATGTTTGATCAGAGAGAGGAATGTAATGAAGTGAGAGAAGTTTGCCAAAATAGAACCAGATGGCGCTCTGTTGTCTCTACTTACCCCGCAGATAATGGACCTCGATGGCTATTATGAGTTTTAAGAAAATTTTAAGTTAAAAACTCTAGTGTTTACCACAAGTCGTATGCTGGAAAATTTTATCTTTCAATATCTTAAACTAAACTAACAGTTATTCAGTAATAAACATATATGTATTTCTAAGTTATATTAAATAAAAATAAATAGATTTGATTGAACTGAAAATAAATTGAATGGCATTTTGTCCTTTGTCTGCGCCACCAACCGTGAAAAAATAAACAGCTGTCAAATATTTGCTGCAATTTGGCGGGAGTGGTTATGAATTTATTTATCTGCGGCGGTTACACCGAAGCATGGTTGCAACCTCGTTGTAACTTTTATAGAGCAAAGGCTCTAGCCGGTAAGCGCTCATTGATTCGTGGACTTGATTTATATTTTATGAATAGTATCCTTACAAGCTTTTATATTTTACAATTTTTCTAGCAATATATTTTATTTTATGTGGAGAGTGGAGAGCTTTAATATCTGAATTCACACTTCGCCGTAACACCTCTCCCATACCTCATTTATTGGGTTTTATTTTTACTCTCGTAATTTTAATATTTTTTTCCCATAATAATAATGTAGTAATAATAAAAATCCTTACGACACAGGTGTAAAAATAATAATAGCTCGCAGTACTTAGACTCATCTGATGACTCATTTTACGCATGTGCATCAAAAATGGCTATTTAATTATTTTTTAGGAAATGTAATTACTTAGTAATTTAAGAATCGACAATAAACAAATATAATTAAAATTTCTAAATGTTTCTTGTTGTGTACAAAAAAATTACTGACTCTTAACGTCCATAAAGAAATAACAACACGCAAAAGCAAAACGTTGCAATTTCAATGGAACGCCTACATTCTGTGGATGATTTGTTCATTACAAACACTATTTGCCACATGGCAAATCTATGCACAAAATACTCTGTGCTACGTAAAAAATAATGCCGTGTGGTAGCAGATTCTAAAGTAACACATCTACGTCGTAAGTCAAGACTAAGGGAATACGTATAGGTAAAGGTACAAGTACGTTATAGGCGACGTGCTGGCAACCAGTCAAGCTTATACCTTTTTAAAACCCAAAATTTTTGCTGGATGGAAGTTATTACGCAGCGTGAAAGTCTTAGTTTTGTCGGTGTAATAGCGTTTGGTTTGCTCTGCCTACCCCATTAAGGAATATAGATTAATGCGTCTGGACATTTACAGCCCGGATATTTTGATTTATAATTTTACCATGGCAATTCATGGTAGAGCTACTGAAATACGGTAAATTTATGTATTCGAAGAAAGTCACACAAATTTCTTATTTATTTTTATTAGTAAGTAGTTGTGCAGTACGCGTTCGATTCAGCGCCTAGTTTTATTTATCACAGTATTCTATTACACGGTCCCACGTTGTTGATATTAATTTTCACCTGGCGTTTTATCATACATACCGTCATACACATACATACCTTTACGGCTCTTTTCCACAGCAGGAGGCAGAGACGACTATGTTTTACTTGATACGACCCTGAGATACCTCTTTTATTTCGTCAAGTCACTACTTACTATTTTTTCAATAAGGCGTGACGTAAAAAGCAGATGTTTGATAACTGAAGATTACATATTTGTATCATTTTATTATTTTAATAAACCAATAAACACTTAACTTCTTACACGTTTTTTTTTTCATTTATAATTTACCCCACTGGCCAATTAAAATAAAATATTTCAACAATCTCTAATTATAAGTACTTAAGTCATCTTTCCTCCATGACTCAATCTAAAAAATGTAAACCAGTAACGGTAAAATGAAACGGATCTACTCACGTTTTTATATCGAAATTAGCTCGACATGTTTCGGTCCAATTCGTGACCTATAATCTGGAGCTACGCTCACGGCAGCGCGTCAGTTCGCGTCTACCATGCATGAGTGAGTCTTACGTTAGTTTAATGTTTTAAACCAGTAATAGACTTGAATGTAAAGTTCAAATGTAAACTTCTGTAAAAGTGACTAAAGCTAAAAAATATTAACTAATTCTAGCGGTTAAAAAGGGCCAAGTTTATAAATAGAAAGCCGTTATCGGATGCTCTGTTTATTAAACCTCATAATACAAAATCCGCACTTCGCGCAAGCCATCTCGACAAATCACCCATGCCTATAGTCTTCCATAAACATAAAATAATTTTAATCTCCCCACCTCTTAACATAAAAATAATCAGGGCCATAATCTTTACGGCCATATAAAATTACTTTCACCGAAAATGGATCCTGCAGCGTAGGCACAAAGTCTATATTTACTGGGCCGAGTGTTTCATAGACTGAGTTTATTATAAGCATGGGTAAGACGGATTTTCATAATGTCCTTGTTTGTTCTGGGCTTTCAAATTGCGTTGAGTGTTATTTGGAAGAGATAAGTAGGAGGAAAGTCATTAAAATTGAAGTAGGTTTAATTGTTTACGGTGATAAGTCGGGCGCGCTTTTTTATACGTACTTATAAGGTACTGATATTTTAAT
Organism: Adoxophyes honmai; assembly: GCA_005406045.1. Lineage (NCBI taxonomy): Eukaryota > Metazoa > Arthropoda > Insecta > Lepidoptera > Tortricidae > Adoxophyes > Adoxophyes honmai. The sequence goes on along the minus strand of BHDV01009322.1, from coordinate 335,524 downwards.
AAAATTTAATGGTGTTTCACATCACAACACTTAACTTTTTCAAGAAACTAGCGGACTTGGCGTGCTTTCTTACCGCCTTTGACGTTCTAATTGAAAGAAAAGGAACCAAATCTTTAGTCTACAATGTAACCAAGTAACCATGCACTATTATAAAACTATAAGTAAATACGAATGTAGCAAGTGAACGAATACTTGCTACATTAGTTAGTAGGCGTTTTATAAAACTTATTTTAACTTAAAAAAAAACTAGCACAAAAAAAATCTTCTAATGTTGATCAGTAGATCAGAAGATACGCGCTTACACGCTTATATGTAGACATTACACATTATTTTCCACCATTAACTAAGGCTGCCTTTCCACCAGAGATGTGCTATGCAGCTATGCTGCGAAGATGTATAGTGTTAAGCTGCGCTACGAAACCCGTTTCCACCGGCCCTATGCTATGTGCACCCATGAATATAATTGGTGGATATCAAACGCATCCGTATCATCGTAGCATAGCACATCTCTGGTGGAAAGGCAGCCTTATACTGCTGATCCTAATTCGCTTGGAATCGATTCTCAAAGCGGTTGACATCACCTAACCTAGATGCTTATCCGATTATGTCGCAAGGATCGATTTTATCACTCAGTTTAGGTTAGTGTGAAGCACACAAGGTTAAAATTACAGTAGGAAGTATACTGAACTTTTTAATACTGTAAGGCTCAATTCACACCAGAAGAGCGGCGAAGCGCAGCGACCCGCTCCGTGGAGAATGCGCGAGGATTCCTGCGACTTCTCGAGAAGCCGCTGGAATGCGTACGAAGTCGCTGCAATTTACATATTGACATATTGACATATTGACAGCGGCGGTCGCGACTACTCGAGCATCCTCGGGCATTCCCGCGACAGCTCGCGCAGTCGCACGGCTTTGTTTATGGAATGCGCTGGAATTCCCGCGGATCCGCGGGCATCCGCGCGCATCGTTAGAGTTTCTCATGCGATAATAAGTCTTATTGTAATAAAAATAAAGTTGAAATTCTCATGACACTGAAACTGCGCTCCGCTACGCCGCGCTTCGCCGCTCTTCTGGTGTGAATTGAGCCTAAGGAGGAAGACTAAAGAAAGAAGGCGCTGCATTTCATTCATCATCCGAACGTTTTCCATAAATGGCTTAAATTCATTCACGTTTATCAATTCAATTTAAGTAACGGTAATACACAACACAGGCGTACAAAAAACAACAAATAAATTAGATTTCATTATTTTTAATCGATAATTACTATAACGGCAGTTTTAGTCTGTGGAAAGCTGACCCGCGTCAGTTGACGTCACTGTTATGGATCAAGTTTTTGAGAGTTTTTGTGTTGTGCGGTGCGTGCGTTTTGCGTTTTGAGTGTTTACCACTGTTTTATTTTACTACTAGCTGTGCCCGCGTCCCCCTCGTTTTTTCCACATTTTCCAATATTTCTTCGTTCCTATTAGTCGCAGCGTGATGTTATGTAGTAGCCTTCCTCAATAAATGGTCTATCTAACACAAAAATATTTTTTCAATTCGAACCAGTAGTTCCTAAGATTAGCGCGTTCAAACAAACAAACTCTTCAGTTTTATAGTTTTAAAGTTTTAGATAGATAGATAGATAGATGTCTTTATTTCCTTTTGAAAATTAAATTAGGTACATTAGAAATGTCAAAACATAATAAATTCACAAAAGGATCGTCAAATGAGTAAATAATAAAAATTAAATAAAAAGAAAAATGTCAAAATGTGAAAACAAAAACTACAATTATGTAGCTATATCATTATACAATAAAAATAAATGTCAATATAAAAATAAAATAAGAAATTCATCATACAGGAAACAGTGAATCACGCAATGTGAAATTGTCACAAATTATTATTATTATTATATAATACAATGTCAATAAAAATAAAAAATAAATTCAAATAAAAGATAAGAAATAAACATGTCATGGGTAAATAATTAATAATTATTGAATAAATTCTTTTAAGGAATAAATTGACATATCCAACAATAGTTTTTTCAGTTGGCAGCCAAATATTTGGTCAGAACTAACATTCTTTAGGTCAGCGGGTAGTCTCTCATACAATCTGGGTCCTAAAACGCGCGGGTTTTTATCAAGAAGCGCCAACCGCCGCGGCACTGCTTGCAGCCGCCCGGTCTGGCGGGTGATTCTGCCTGGGTTATTTACGCGTTTAAAAGAATCTATATTACGGCGAGTTAATAATAAAATGTCATATACATATTGAGAATAATGTGTCATTATTTTAAGTGATTTAAATAAATCTCTACACGAATCCCGTGGTTTAGCCCCCACTAGTGTGCGCACAGCTCGCTTTTGCATCTTGAACACCTTATCTGCATTCGTCGAGTTTCCCCACAAAATAATGCCGTAGGACAACAACGAGTGAAAGTGTGCGTGGTAAATCTGGACTAGGGCCTTCTCGGAAACAAGCGGTTTTAGTTTTTTCAATGCGAAGACTGCACTGCATAGCCTTTCGCAAAGTTTTTCTACGTGTTGCTTCCAATTTAACCGATAGTCCATCGTAAAACCCAAAAACGCGCTCGAGTCACATAATGGCAGTGGAATATTTATTTGTGGGGTTTCAATGTGATTTCTGGCAGAAAACAATATTACATTGGATTTAGTGTTGTTCAGGATTAGACCGTTAGCCGAAAACCAACCGTACAGCTGATTGTACACACTATTCATCCTATGCTCAAGTTGGTCGCTCGCACAAGCCCGCACTATAACTGTGGTATCATCCGCAAACAGCACAACCTGACCATCACGCACAGACGCCACAAGATCATTAATAAACAATGAAAAAAGGGTATTTCCTAAGGCATTTTTCTTTCCACGGACTTCTGAACCTGCTTACATTAAGACCTCCGTTATCATACTGGACATAACCTAACACATTTGACTTGGGCTCGTTATTTTGGATTACAAGTAACGTTTCTGCTCCTAGATTGCCTAAATAGGTACAATTTTTAGTCATGATTAATGGATGAATAGCCTATTAACTGACACAAATTGCATTGCTTTACACCAAGGCCCAAGATTGTGTGGACCCATCCCAGTCTCATTTAGCACATGACTGTGATTCAACTCCAGTTCCGAAAATTACACAACCACGATTTTTTCCAGCTTCCAGCTGGTCTCTTAACACCCACTTTGCCTAATGCCCAGTCACAATTTTTTTGCAATGTGTAATTTTATTGATCCACTGGGTGACGTACTCCAATGTGTTACAACCGCGTCCGTTACGACCTCGTTACCGGGATGCACCTAACCGCCCGTAATGCGCCCTGACCTGGCGTCACATCCTTACATTACACCTTGCTAACGGCTATTACACTATTACATGACCTAACGGTTATTGCTGTGTTACCAGCTAAGTACCTTTTTAGCACTAAAGGCTGAACACGTTGTCTTGCAATAGATTTTAAGGGACTAAAAGACTGCTAATGGTGGCTGCTCGTGGTAACCATAAAACAATGGCGACAAGGTTCAAATTTAATTGAATTTGACCCTCACGATCATTTCGACTCGGTTGGATAGGGGTTGTCGTAGTAGCTAATTGTGTAGGGTACTTGAAAGATTGTACAATGTGGGTAGACTTAAGTTAGTAAATAAATCAGTTGTTCTTGTCAAGCAAACCTACGTGACGTATTATTTACATTCCCAAATACTACAGGGGTAAACACAACACTGTTTTTAATATTTTAGCTCTGAAGTCACAAACCAAACGAATGATCTATTTTTAAGCTATTTGCTTTCTCTTATTTCCCACTAGCTTTCCGCCCGCGGCTTCGCCCGCGTGGAACTCGGTTATATTGCGGTATAAAGCACAACTATAAGAAAACTTCTCGTTTCAAACGACACACATCGCCATCGATCTATCATCTATCGATCGATATCGATATATCATCGATTGATATCGATCTATCAAGCAAACTATATTTTTGTTTTCCCTCGGGAACATCAATTTTTTCCGGAATAAAAAGTACCCTATTATTTAATCCGGACTTCTATCTTTATGTCTGCAAAATTTTAAAGCAATCGGTGCAGTAGTTACGGCGTGAAAGCGGAACAAACAAACAAACAAACAAACAAACAAACAAACAAACAAACAAACTCACTTTCTGACTTATAATATTAGTAAGGATTCTTCGATTTAACTCCGTGCTTATAATTTCTACAATTAATTGCACTTTCTCTGAAACAATTAACAAAAAAAAAATGTTTCGTCAAAATTAACATTATAATTTAAAATTTGGTCCTTCGAGCCGGTTTTTTTTTTTTAATTCATCTTCGCCGAGAGCTACGAAAACATACAACCTGCTTTAAAAATTAAATACGTCGCCTACAGTGCTATTCACATCACGTGTTTTTGTCTGACGTACGTACAGACACAAATTTAGCTACAGTAAGACCTTTAAATAGAAACGCCTAAATTAAGCTCCCAAAATCGCTCAGTACACCAATGCATTTACGAAAACCCTCCTATCTATCGTTCTGACAACTCTCATTGTGTGGCATTATCTATCCTGGCACTATTCACAGCATGCCCAGACCAAACTATGTCCTTTCTCTGTGTAGTAAGGTTCATTTTAGTGGCAGTAGGTATTCGTTCACACTTAGCTTACTAATTGAGCCAGGCAGGACTAACTAGCTGTGTAATGGAGGCAATTTATATAGTGACACGTGGAATTGTCCCTGTCAGCGTTGGCCTGGCTAGAAAAACACTACTTAGCTTTATTAGGTTAGTTGGCCTGTAAGATGGGACGAAAATGTTTGATCAATTGGAAGGGAATCGGCGTATTTTTTAGGATTTTAACTAGCAGAGCTTTTTAGGGTTCCGTAATCAAAGGGTAAAAACGGGACCCTATTACAGAGACTTTGCTGTCTGTCTGTCCGTCTGTCCGTCTGTCACCAGGCTGTATCTCACGAACCGTGAGAGCTAGAGAGTTGAAATTTTCACAGATGATGTATTTTTGTTGCCGCTATAACAACAAATACTAAAATCAAAATAATAATAATAATTAAGGGGGGCTCCCATAGAAAAAAAACGTGTTTTTTTTCTTTTTTTGCGTCTATTTAAATAACTGTAACAGATAAATACTTGAAATGCTCACAGAAAATTTAATTAAATATTTACTTTAAAAAAAATAGTATTTAAGGGGAGCTCCCATACAAAAAACCTGATTTTTTTGCAGTTTTTGGTACGGAACCCTTCGTGCGCGAGTCCGACTTGCACTTGGCCGGTTTTTCATGTCTTCTGTGGATGTCGTACGGAAACAAAGGAGGTTTAGGTGTGCTTTAGGCGCCAGGCTAGCAACCTGTCACTATCATACCTCTTCCATCTGTTTTCAAACCTGAAATTATGCTAGAAGTGGCTGCGTAGCGTGAAATGGTCATCGTCATGGTTTTGTGTAAGTATGTCACGTTTCGTGTGCTCTGCCTACCCCATTTGGGTAGGTAAGTGGAAGCCAAAAGGTTCGATGTATTTGTTTACAGGAAACAAAAAAGATTTAGACAGAAATACCTAAGTCTAATGGTGTATTAATAAAATTTTGTCTTGAAAGTTATTGTGTAAAAGCTACTGGAACTAATGTTTATGGCATATAAAGATGCTTACATACAAACAAACAGTCACGCCTCTTTCCCACAGGGGTAGGCAGAGACCACTTTGTTCCACTTGCTACGATCCTGACATACTTCTTATAGATACCCGAGCTTATTTGTATGTACTACTTACGCTAGGATGTTCGTAGCCCCATGTATTTCAGTGTCGATGACTCTTAATTCATTTTCCCGTAATTGCGTCACGTGACGGGAAATTATATTTCCGTCGCATTTTCAGGTAATACTCGTTAATGGTTTTAACAATGGACATTGTTTTCGACACGTCAACAAGTTCATTTCACGGAATATTCGTGTCCGGTTGTTCCTGAGGTAGTGAATGAACAGATCATCGACGTAACTCGTATTTTTTTTATTTTATTCAAACTTCATTATTTATAAGCAGAACACACGAAAGGTTAAGAATACCTATAGAAAAAACCGGCGAATTGCGATTGGGACTCACGCACGAAGGTTTCCGTGCCAAAAACAGCAAAAAAAATTCTGTCGGAGCCTCCATTAATTATTATTATTCTTTTGATTTTAGTATTTGTTGTTATAGCGGCAACAGAAATAGATCATCTGTGAAATTTTCAACTCTCTAGCTGTCACGGTTCGTGAGATACAGCCTGGTGACAGATGGACAGACAGACAGACAGACAGTGAAGTCTCAGTAATAGGGTCCCGCTTTTACCCTTTGCGTAGGGAACCCTAAAAACCATGACTAAGTAGGTACTGTTTTTTCAGAACCTAATCGTCTTTTTTATTTATTAAATTACATCAGTTATTTTAACGGGGCTGATATTCATGGAGCGAATGATTTTTACTAGCGCATTTTTGTCGATTTTAAGTTAAAACGTTTAATAGAGACAGGGTGCTAACCTGTCGCCTTCAATATGCCTTTCCTTAGTCGTCTCTCATGAAATTTCATCGAACGGAAAAAATGGAGAGGTAGTTTTCTAAACTCTTATTTTAGGTAGTTCAATATTATTATTTTTAAACAAAACACTCCGCCTCTTCCCTGGGTGAGAATGACAAACTAATCACACCTTTGCACAAAAGCAATTTTTTTGAAGAGGTAAGACCAACACTTTGATACTCAAAATCGTCCCTGTAAATAAATAGAATCCCTCCTTTCACGTGCAAATATTTCCTTATTGGTAGTTTAAATAATAAATAAATATCACTGGACAATTTTTACACCAATCATCTAGTCCCAAAGTAGGCAATTTAATGCCTGTGTTATGGGTACTAGACAACGGATAAACTTACTTATATATAGATAAACATCCAAGACTCGAAAGCAAACATTCGTATTCATCATACAAACATCTGCCCCGACCGGGGATCGAACCCGGGACCTTAAGCTTCACAGTCAGGTTCTCTAACCGCTGGGCTATCGGGCCGTGCAATATCTACATTTCTTAATATTTTCAGTAGTATTTGAGCGTAGTGTGGTCTGAAGGAGGATAAAACCAGGCTATCCTGAAAGGAATGATGTGTTGGTATTGGGCATAAAAGAGAATGAATTAAAAAAATACGTGCAAGTAAATATGGTATATTTTTAAATCGCAGCGGTGTGCTCTGAGAGTGGCTTATGTACAGCAATGGATAGGCAGGCTAATGATGGTATTTCGCGTTACATTACTAAATCTTCCGTCACACAGGGCCTTCAACAAGCGATCGAGGTGACGCGAAGTCGTATTTTTTTTGCCTACGGCATATTCATCTCAACTGTTTCATTATTTTAGTGCAAATTTGTTGGATACAAAAGTCGAGCGGATTTGTGAGTCGCCAAGTTACTCGGGCGCAGTATTTGAGCCGTCGCGACAGACGCGCGTCATCATGACGCGTCGCGTCTTTTCGACTTCGCGTCAGTGTAAGTAGAGCCTTACGCCGCTGAAATCTGGAGTTCGCCTCACGCGATGTGCACGCGATGCTAGCGCCCGGCCAGCGGAGCGCGGCGCTGTGACGTCACGCCACGGCCCCGCTAAGAGCACGCCACGCCCCCGTCACGTTTAACCTTTAACTATGACACCAAACGATGTGCACGCGATGCTAGCGCCGGCCAGCGGAGCGCGGCGCTATGACGTCACGCCACGGCCCCGCTAAGAGCACGCCACGCGCCCGTCACGCTTTGACCTTTAACTATGACACCAAACGATGTGCACGCGATGCTAGCGCCCGGCCAGCGGAGCGCGGCGCTATGACGTCACGCCACGGACCCGCTAAGAGCACGCCACGCCCCCGTCACGTTTAACCTTTAACTATGACACCAAACGATGTGCACGCGATGCTAGCGCCCGGCCAGCGGAGCGCGGCGCTATGACGTCACGCCACGGACCCGCTAAAGGTGAAATCAGACGGTTCATTCCGATGAACGTTCATCCGAGTGATTGCTTCATTTTTCTAGTGAATTCATTCGACAGTTTTGTTTCATTCCGTGTTCAGACGTGTCATTTCGAGTGAATAGTACCGAATGAAAGGCGAAAATGAAAAAAAAATGAACCGTCTGATTTTACCTTAAGAGCACGCCACGCGCCCGTCACGCTTTAACCTTTAACTATGACACCAAATGCCAGAGTGTGGCAATAAACCGGTTACCCGTGTATTTGCCAGCGCTGCCTGTAACCAAACATCATTTAGTTTAGGGTCGTCCCGCGCCCAATAAAGCTGTGGCCGAATGTATCAATAACGTTGAGAACAAGCCAGAAGGGACTATCCGGAAGGTGTTTTACTGCCATTGACGCATATACGTGTTTTTGTAACGTCCATGGGCGTTGGCGGGACACGCTCTAGTCGCGTCGCGCGCGGGATAGTCTACCTGTCACTTTCTGACGTCTCTGGTTAGACAGTGACAGGTATTGTCTATGTCGCGCGTATCTCTACTCGCGCCCTATCGTGCTAAGGGGGCTGAGTTAAGTTTGACTCTGAGAGGTGGCAGTGAATGCATTCATTCGTAAATTCCTTTTCTAACAATAAAAAGTGGGTGTCTTTGTGCCTGTCTGTCTGCTACATTCTCCTGTTTTAGCTGCTGAATGATTCTAATTTCATTAACGACAAGTTTTTAATGAATGTGTGTCACCAGTGATGACATACAGCACTGAAACGTGGTCTTTCACTATCGGCTTTATCTCAAAGCCAGTCGCTCAACGAGCAGTGGAGAGGTCTATGCTCGGGGTGTCTCTACGGAATCAGAAATGAGAAGACCCAAAGACGAATTGAAATCACCGATGTAGCCCACCGGATTAGCAAGTTGAAGTGGCAATGGGCAGGCCACAGCATGCAGAGCAGATCGCCGATGGGGTCGAAAAGTGCACGAGTGGAGACCACGGACCAGCAAGCGCAGCGTAGGACGTCCATCTACAAAATATAAAGGTCGCTGGAAGACGCTGGATGCAGGTTGCTTTCAACAGGTACTGGAAAGCTTTTATAGAAGTCTAAAGAGGATACCTATGTTCACCAGTGTACACTCAAAGAATTTTGATTCACTACTTCTCTTGATAGATGGAAGTAATTAACTGTGCAAAGGAGTCTCATAGAAAATCCCCGAAAAAAAAATTCAATAATCGCTCCCCGCTCCTAACTTGGCAAAACCACGACAACATCGGCCTCCCAAATCAAACAGGATGCGAAGGTAAATCGCCAATACGCTGCCGACACGCACGAGCGATTACCCACCCTCCGCCCACGCGCCAACGTCCAAATTCAATCAACAGGACTCTAACTATACCGATAGCGTAATATTTTTGACTTACACGGAAGTCAACAGTGGTTATTGAAATGTATGGACTATTGCTGTCGTCAGACTTTGTTAACTGACGTTGAAAGACAGATTCCTATTACTACCTGCATTTGAAGCATTGAGGATAGAACCTATAGAGTACTAATGTCATCTTGGTTGTTCGGAAATTATTCCGCAAAACAATTGAAGTGATCGCTGTGCTCTTATTGGCCGGTCCAAGATCGCGCGTAACGCTAGTGCCTTTTTCTCTACGGTTATTGGCTCTGTACAGTTTCTGTGACAGTGACGGTGACGTTTAGTATGTTGAAATCAACAAACTATTTGCGGACCGGGGTTGCGAACATTGTTTCTCTGTATGTTCTATCCTCTATGATTTGAAGTTATACAAGCTGTAACCTCCGGGTGAGCTTGTCAGTTTTAGAAGCTATGTGTTTTCTGTATGGTGTTGGATTTGAAATAGCTCCTCTCTATTGCTTTTGTGGATGTCGTAAGACACAAAAAAAGTTTTTTTTTTTTAACTTGAAATTTCTGTGAAGCTAGAAATAGTCATGGTATTGACTGCGCGATGTTTTATGTGCTCTACCTACCTTATTTGGGACTAGCTTTTGCCCGCGGCTCCGCTCGCGTTAAATTCGGGGTGTCACAGAAGAGATAGCACACATACCAATTTTATAGCTCTCTACATTGAAAACTTCCACTCCTCACTTCAGGTAAATGGGGGGTATTGAAGAGACAAAATGTAGCTTATGTCGCTCTCCATGCCCTAAACTATCTGTACCTAAAAAATCACGACAATCCATCGCTCTGTTTAGCCGTGAAAGACGGACAAACAAACAAACAAACAAACAAACAAACACACTTTCACATTTATATATTGGTACGGATTAATATACCGTAGGAACGAATTATTCAAAATTTATTTTGTTCAAGATTTCGTAGTTCATAATTCATAATACAGAGATACTGTAAATTAAATTTCTGTTTTATTCGTCTTGGTTTTGCTTACATAACATTTTGCTCTCCCTACCCCATATAGAAACACAGGCATAATAAATGTACATCTTACTAATATTATAAACGTGAAAGTTTGTGAGTATGGATGGATGGATGGATGGATGTTTGTTACTCCTTCACGCAAAAACTACTGAATGGATTTTAATGACACTTTACAATAATGTAGCTTATACATCAGAATAACACATAGGCTACAAATTATAATGATATTCTGTGAATTATCCAATATACGACGATAATTCTCAAGTAAGTCGGGTAAAATTTACCATTTGCGATCTTTGGCGTCCGCTGTCAAAACCGTTGAAGTGGCGCGCATGCGCGGGCAAGCATGGTGCGCGGCGCGCATGCGCGGGACAGACGTCACACGTCGCTGAGTGCGCGACCCGAACGCGGGCAGACGCGTGAGGGTAGACGTCGTTGACGGTTGTGTTTGTTTTGCGAATTTTCAAGGTGCTAGCGATTTGTTAAAAAAGCTGTTATATTTGTCAAATGCGATTCAAAAATTATTTGTGTGATAATTTTAATGCCATATATTCTACGCCACGCAATCCGAAATACTTATTCTGCGCAGACGAAGTCGCGGGTAACAGCTCGTACAAACAAACAGACAACTAATTAATAGTCCAAAGCTACCATTTTAGCAACAGGCTACCAAATCCTTCACTAAAAGCAAAACTCTTTCACTTCCCCGGAAACTTAAAAACCTCATCATCAAGAATTTAAAACCCGATACCAACCCTTTCAAGCTTTCACAATAGTTGAAGAGTATTATGTTAATGCACCTTTTTCTAACCTCAAAAACATTCAGGCTTTCAATGTAAGAGGAATTCGAATTTATAATGAGTTTCTTTTGAGAAGCTTACTATATTAAAAAGGTCTCAAGACGGTATAAGCGCCTTACCGGATCCCGGCATCGATTATTAAATAGGATTCTGGGGTTGAGGTGCGGTTTACGCGAAGCACTGACCATGGCTGTACGACATACTTACATGGTTTTTCCAATTGAGGTGAGAGAACGCAAAATATAGCTACATAAACAAAACCACGACTATTTCACGTTTCGTGGTCACTTAGGGTCTCCCCACATTAGTTCGGCTCGGCTTGTTCGACCGAGAATGGCCGAACCAATTCACGTCTTGTTCGCCCTTATTGCGTTGACATAAAGCTTTTTCTACCCGCATTTTGCCGAAAAGGCGTCGACTGGTTTGGTGAGACCCTTAGGGTATAATAATGACTAACTCCCCTGCCTTCTAAAATATACATACACATACATACAAACAATCACGCGTATGTTTCCGAATGGGGTAGGCAGGACACACGAAACGTGACATAGACCGTGATTATGACGATTTCACGCGTCGCAGCCTAAAACATACCTTGACCTATTTCCTATCGCTTCGTACGACATCCACTGAAGAAATGGAGAGGTATTCTAAAGCTGGCAACACATTGAGAATACAGTACGCTTAAAAGTCATTAGGAAGAGATCCCCTAAAAAGATAATTATACATATAGGTACGCTTTACTCTTTAGTACTTTTAAGTTTTTCTGTACTTGTTTTTTTCATATGGTTTGTACAATATTATAATTGTAATTTTCTTTTCTCTTTGAATACTCTCTTATTCCTGTCATTGCAAACAATATTATGTTCACCCTTACCAAAAACCGTATAAGATCACTTACAAGCAATATTAAATTCTACTAATTTTATTAGACGCGCTCATACTCGATGTTAATAAATTGCTAACCGCGGCGCCATGTTAATATTAATTCCATGAAAATTAATCCCAAATCGTTCCGTTGCGTGCGAGTATCGTCGGCGTCGAAAAAGGCTTCATTTTACGAATTTTATCCAGTACAGCGCTATTTGTCTACATACATACATACATATTCTCACGTTGTATTCCCAAGAGGGGTAGGCAGAGCACGTGAATTCAAAAATCCAGTGCCACGTTTATCAATTTCAGGGTAACCAGATGGTCAAACGTGATACTGCAGTGACAGGTTACTAGCCCATCGCCCACAATACACCAACCCTTTCCCAGAGTCGACTCTTACGACACCCACGGGAAGAAAGGGGGAGGTGCTATTCTAACCCGGCACCACACGGCTATTGTCTAACGGACCAAAAATCTAAATTGTGTTTAATTTGACAGTTTTAGTGTCAGGTCGCTTTGAAATGTATCAATTTCGAAGCGATTTTTGAATTCAACTGTCAAAATAAACACGATTTAGATTTTTGGGGCGTTAGAGTTAGACAATAGCGCTGCAGTACTAGGCATTGTTAATAAAACATGTAATAAATATTCAATTTCATGGATATCTCGTACTTATTTAAATGTAAGATCAAATGTTTCTTAGACAAATATTATCCTAAACAATAGTCCTACCTACCTATTTGTATTATAAACAAGAGAGATTTTATTTTTTATTTTTAGTTGGTTCTATTCCCGGTTGAGACAAGCAAAAATGTTTGCTTTCAGTAAAATGAGCTAACTAAAGAATTTAGAGTAGTTCAGGGGAAGGGGGGGCCAGGGCTCATGAAAACTTTCCACCCTGTATTATGTTTTACTACTGATGGCTAAATGCGGCATTTGCCCTTTATCCGTGTTACAATCGACTCAAGCTTTCATTGCTGACTGTACCCTTTGCCAACTGTACTTCATCGTCATCCATCTTAGATTATGTGTACTAAATTGCAGGTGAAGCGAACTAACCGCTGAAGATTTCCTTGCTGTGGAGACGGTACAAGCTTACTGGAATTCTACCACCAGATTATTGCATTCAATCGACTTACAAAGTTTACAAAAAATAATTACAGTCAGTAACCTTAAGAATTTAACTTCCAAGTTCTAATAACAAACATTTACGAGGTTGAAATATCTAATAATAATCTAATAGATTTACTAACAAAAAAACAGAACATCAGGATAAAACAAAAGTAAAGCTTATAATTTAAAATCAACGGCTACGAAACGTAAAATCCGCCTACTTAATTTGTAAGTACAAGCTTGACTTAAGTATTCGTAAGAAAGGATATGTTACCCTGATTTTTATTTTTGAACAAAGAAAAATAGTTCTTTTTCAGAAGAATTTAACATGCTACGTATAATAAATATCAATACTCGTATCTTCTCAAATATTTTACAGCAACTGTACTCCGCTCGCCGAGCGCAAGGAGGTTTATAAAAGAAAATTACATTCCATTTACAGGCTCTTTGATCGCTCAGCTCAATTAATGTCATAATCTTGTCATAATCAAAAATCAGCAAAATCATACGGCTGTCTAAATTAACAAATAATGGACGAAATCTCTTCTAAAAGTCTGGATTACGAATATAAGCAATATTTGGAAATCATGAGGCCGCATCTCAGTCAGATCATGGACCAACATGTCATTTCAGTGTGCAACGCGTGGATTAGAAGGCTATCCGCATGTAAAGACGATGAGAAAGTTCTACGCAATAAATATTTACTAAAACTTTGCTATCAGCTAGCCAAAGGAATACTAGATGTGCCGTTTCTCAAAGAACCCACAGATTTAGATCTGACCGCCATCTCTGATCCAAATTTCAGCAAACTATCTTCAGAATATGATGCCACAGACTCCGATGAGATTTCTAGTACGCGGGTCATTTTTAAGAAAATGACTGGATCGGATACTGAAGTTATGTCGCAAGATATGGATGAGTTCGGAAGTAAAGACGGTAAAACGTATACAGCTAGCAGAATGAGTATTCATTTGAGACCGGAAGACGTTTATAATCAAACGCTTTTTTGCTACAATTGTCCAGAAACGTATCGTAATTATAACAAATTTGACAATTTAACGGAAGGATATGAGCATAGAACCAACAATATTATAACGAAATTGAGAGAAATAAAAAAGCAAAATATGCTTTTACATAATGAACTTCAAGAGCTTAGAGAGAAATCTGGGGACGAAGCATGTGGAGGAGATAGAGTAACGAAAGTCAACAATGTTTCTTGTAATCATTCCAAAGAAAGTAACTCGACTATGAATTCTTTGAGAGGTAAGTTGAAAGAGTCACAAGAAATTAGAAATAGTCTTGTTGATAAAATTCAAGATCTGCAAGAGATTATTGATAACTTTAATGATATTAAAAACAAAGAGATGAAGGAAATTGAGGCCAAGCATAAGTTGCATTTAACTGATATCAAATCAACCATCAATGCACAGGTAAGTCTGACTTATGAGACTAAAATCAAGGAATTAAAACAAAATCATGAGACCGAAATAAGAGAGCTCGAAATGAATCACGCAAAGGCAATGCAAGATTTATCAGCAGCAAAAGATGACAAAATAAGCGAGAAAGACAGAGTGATACAACAAAAGAATGCAGAAATAACGCAGTTGCTAGAAGAAATACGCGATAGCAAGCAAAATTTGAGCACAATTTTAGAAAAGTTGAAAGATAAATCGTCTGAAGAAAGCGATCGAAATTATAAGTCAAGAAATTCGATGTTAGAAAAGCGTATACATCGATTGGAAAAGTCGAAAAATAAATGCGTTAGAGCGTTTGAGGCGAAACTGGCTGCTTTTGAGCGGGAAAAGCATTTGACGGAGTGTTCTCTTCATCTTCAACTTGCGAGGCAAAGAGCACAGGTGGTAAGTGATGTAGCTGATGACCATCAAGCAGAAATTAGGAGGACTCTTGACAAATTAGAAGCAAAATACAAGGACATAGTAGCAAATGTGCAAGCAACGGCCATACAGCGAAGAATGCAGGACCAACTGGCAGTCGAATCCATACTTCAAGCTGCTTGCGGCATACAGAGCGAGACCTACCTCTCCGCAATAGGCCTTTCAGGGAAACCAATGCGTCTAAAGAAGGATAAGAACCAGAGCTACGACAGCGAAGTCTCATCTCTATTCCGGGGTAATAAAGTCTTCACTCATTTGCCTGGTGGTGGCAATAAGTCGTTTGGGGATGGGAGCGGCTTCGACGGAGAGCTGGGAAATATGTTTGAGAAAGCGTACGCGCCTCAAAGGGACATGGCCGACAAGTTCCGGAAATAGCCGAACTATTGTTCAACTATGTCTTTGTGAAGTTGGTGTAAATTGTTTCGGCGGGTCGGTAACTACTTAGTAAAAATATTTTGCTGTTTTATTCGAGTGGTGTCGTTTCATTTATGGTAGACTAGCGTGGAATGCATTTATCACTGCACCACAGAAACTAATACATTCTGTGTTATGACTTACCAGTGTTTTGACCCCCGTTTAATACGAGCAACTGTATCGACGAGAGCGCAACTTAATTTAGACAGGTATATTTCCTAAACTAAGAGTATTTTTGAGACATAAGTTTAGTTCAGACTGGGCTAAAATTTTAGTCGAGTAGCTAGTAATTTAGCAATTAAAATGTGTTTGAACAATAAAACTCGAAAAAATTCATTACTCACACACGTTTAGTTATTAAATTGCTCGCTACTCGACTAAAATACTAGCCTAGTCCGAACTAGCCCTTTAACCTATCTCCGTACTCAGTTTTGTCACAATCAGTTGAGAGTTAGAAGAGTAAAAAGATAACTGACAAACAGACAGAGAGAGTAGTTTTGTCATCTTAACCCTTTCCTGCCGGGGTAGTGATTTTTAAAGAATTTCCGCTTTTTAACCCTTTATAAGGCAGCGGGAATATTTTTCCCACCATAGGTTTCCGTTATTTTTTCGGCAACAAAGCGAGTGATCGGTTTTTGCGGATTGTAACAATATAGGTGGGTGTCCTATTAAAAAAATATTAGAGTCCGACCGAAACTGGTTTTGCGGCCGAAACCGAAACCGAAACCGAATGTTCGGCTGTGGCTTCAGTTTCGGCCGAAACCGAAACCGAAACCGAAACTCACGTGGTCAAATATAAATTTCCATAAAATACTGAAATTTGGTGCATTTTACCGATTGTCCATTAATTAGGACACGAAATTGAAACAATATATTAAAAGAAAAGAAAAAAATGCCAAGTGCGAGTCAGACCCGCGCATGAAGGGTTCCGCACCATTGACTAGGTAGGTAAATTAAAGGCGAATTGAGCTTAAAGCTTCTCACTAGATCTAGTTCAAATAATTTTTTTATTGGAAGTTTGCATGGTAAAGTACTTCACATTTTTTTAGTTTTACCATACCCAGAAATTAGCGAAGGCACAGAACACATCACTTTGGAAGGATCTCTCGCGCAGACTATTCAGTTTAGAAAAAATATATTAGAAACTTCAATATCATTTTTGAAGACCTATCTATAGATACACCTATGGGTTTGATGAAGAATATTTTTTCCAGTTTCAGTATATCTAAGTATGGGGAATCTCGAAAATGTACCTATTGTTTTTTATTCAATTTTTGGGCGAATATCTCAATGCGGTTCACAGAATACAGTCATCAACTTACTTACCAAGTTTTAAAAGTGCAGTTCTTATAGTTTCGGAAAAAAGTGGCTGTGACATACGGACGGACTGATAGACAGACAGACATGGCGAATCTCTAAGAGTTTCTTTTTTTTACCATTTGGCTACTGAACTCTAACAAAGTAGATAATGTAACAACTTCAACTCTTCGCCTTTTTCATTTGCTATCTAGGTACTATTTTTTGCCTGTACCTACCCTACCTGCGTAAGTAATTTGATTTGTTAACAAAATTTTTAATAAAGTTAATGTCTTAGTATTTAACTATAATAAATCATTCAAGTACAAAAACGAAATAAAACCTTACATGTAACAAGTTTCATCAAAATATAATCTCCAACTAAAGAATTTTTGCGTCGGGCGATTACACACTAGCTAAGTTATGTTGCTACAGAGCTATAAAAACGGCGCACGGCAATTCCTGAACTGAGCCACCAGCCACCACCAAAGCATTTCTGCACGAAACGAAGTTAGGCGAGCGTGCACGACAACCTCCGAAATCAGTTTCGGTTTCGGCAAAAGTTTCGGCCAATTTTGGCCGAAACCGAAACTACGACCGAAACTTGAAATTTGGCCGAAACTCGGCCGAAACCGAAACCGAAACCGAAACTTCGGTCGGACACTAAAAAATATATGTAGGACTTAAGAACGGTTGTCATCTTTTTTTAAACTGTGACGGTTACAAACTTTAAAATTAGTGAATTCCGGTATCTGCTGTCAAATCTTTATGGATCTCCAAAATACGCGACTTTCAAATGGAAACTTGCTATTATTTTCATTTAGTAATATGTAATGTACTTACAATCAGTCAAATTTTTGCTGTTGGATTTGGAACTTTTTTTTTATGGTCTTCTTTTGTGGTGGGAAATATATTCCCTCTGCCCGTGTGGACTGTGGATATTGCCGAGTTGTGGTAGTACTACTGTACTGAAACTAGTATTTATCAGACTCTATGAAAATTCTAAATATCTTAGATAACTAGTCCAACAAGTAGCGCTCGTTTTTCTGCCTCAATGTTCACCTATTGATCTCCCAGCAAGGCCAATACCTCAATGTTACTTGGGCCGAGTAGAGCCACACGGGCAGAGGGAATTTATTTACCACCATGTTTTTTTTATTTTTTTTATTTTTTGTTTTGATTTTCAGACAAACAGTAACAAAACCAATCTGAAAACATATATAGTTTTATTATATCACCTCCAGATGCTTATGCCTTATAAAGGGTTAACTTTGTTTTCATATAACTAGCGGTGCCCGCGACTCCGTTCGCGTGGAAAAGTGACTTCCGGCAATTTCCCCGTTTTTTTTTTCACATTTTCCGGTGTCTATTAGCTTCTATTAGTCGTAGCGTGATGTTATATAGCCTAAAGCCTTCCTTGATAAATGGTCTATCCAACACAAAAATATTTTTTTGATTCGAACCAGCAGTTCCTGAGATTAGCGCGTTCTAACAAACACACAAACAAAACTACGCTAAAGGATCGTCAGGGGCAGCGTGCAAAAAGTGATTTTGGGCGAAAAAATGTAGAGTACCGTAAGGAGGGAAAGGGTTAAAGATTATTTAGGATTTTTTTCGCCTTTGAAGTGTGTGGCCTTAAAATCCATACCTACACAAGTAATAATTAAAAAAATATTGGTAGCAACAACTACCGAAATAAATATTCACATACATACATACATACATATTCTCACGCCTGTATTCCCAATAGGGGTAGGCAGAGCACATGAATTCAAAAATCCAGTGCCACGGTTAGCATATTCAGGGTAACCAGATGGTTAAACGTGACATTGCAGTGACAGGTTGCTAGCCCGTCGCCCACAATTAATACACTAACCCTTTCCCAGAGTCGACTCTTACGACACCCACGGGAAGAAAGGGGGAGGTGCTATTCTAACCCGGCACCACACGGGATAAATAAATAAATATTCATAAATATGATTTGATGATCTTTTCTGTAAATTTCACTAAGTCGATTAGTTACCAAAATTATCTATCTATACGATTATCCCGATCTAGAATGGAACCTCCCCGTTTCTTCCGTGTATGTCGTAAGAGGCGACAGGCTAGCAACCTGTCACTATTCTACCTCTTCTATCTTTGCAAACTTTAAACTATGCTAGAAGTCATAATCATGGTTATGTCTAAGTCACGTTTCGTGTTCTCTGCCTACCAACATAGGCGTGATTATATGTACGTATGTATGTATCGATTATCACTTCTTTAAAAAGAGTTTACCTTAGAAGCCTACAGTACTCAATATTCAACTTTCAAACGCTATGTTCCCGTGAAACAACTCATCAATGTTGTCTAGGCTGTTTATACAGAAAATCTCCAAGTTGTTAAGTGTACCCAACTTTGCGTATTATCCCTAAAGTTAACAAGGGAAAAGTGCGAACTTTCTACCTCCGATAGTTATTCAGAAGGTTTTTAGCAACTTGTCTGTGTTGGTGTCGTTTCTATGTCGACCGCACGCAGCAGATGACGACGGCGCGACGAATCAACATGAAGTTCTACTAAGAAAGTAAGCAATATATAAGAAAGTAATCATTGTACAAAAAAACATACATACAATCACGCCTATATTTCCATATGGGGTAGGAAAAGCATATGAAAAGTGAGATAGACAAAATAATGCTTATGGGATAAGTCCGCCTTTGTACTTCGCCGTTTCATTTGTATATAATTTTCTTTTTGTATTTTGTACATACATAATTATCCTCACGCCTGTATTCCCGGGAGGGGTAGGCAGAGCACATGAATTCAAAAATCCAGTGCCACGTTTAGCGATTTCAGGGCAACTAGATGATCAAACGTGATACTGCAGTGACAGGTTGTATTTTGTTATTTTCCTTTTTTATAATTACGTTTTTACTTACTTACTTATGACTATTTCACGCTTCGCAGTCACTTCTAGTTTAGTTTTAGGTTTGCAAACAGATGGAAGAGGTAGAATAATGACACGCTGCTAGCCTGTCACCGAAAGCATGCCTAAACCTATTTCCTTAGTCGCCAAGAAATAGAGAGGTGTTATTCTATCCCGACACCACACGGCACAAAAAAGAACACGAAATAAAAAAAAGTGGGTGTTGTTTACGTTTTTAAGTGATTTTAATTATCATAAGTTCAAAACTATTAATTAGCGACAACAGTCGCAGTCTGACTAGGTGACGACAGGTGACGGTGATCGGCGGACATTCTAGTGTTAAGACAACATTCGTTGGCCGACAGTTTGGAACTAGCGCAGCAACCGCGTCAGGTGCATGAGTCATGGATCGAATACCGGTATTATTTTCATACATTTATACCGGTATTTAATTGCGGTATCTCAGTTGTTTTTGTAAGTTGGATTTTTTTCATTTAATGTCGTACTTTTGTAGGCTTATCTAAATACTAACTAGGAATACCAAGCTAAAATTCAAAATTAAAGGAGATATTTTAGTTTTTAGTAATACCGGTAATGATCCCAGTGCATGACTCAGTGGAATTGCGGCTTGAAAATGCATACCGTTAGTGTCGTCAACGACACGTCGTCTGTCGCTGCTGTGTTTGTGAGACATTGAAATGACACCTTCATTTTAGGGTTAGTTGTTTTGATGTGAGTACTAACATGAACTCCTCTCGCTTTTACAATTTTTGTACGAAAGTAGGAATAAAACTCATACATGCGTTGTGACCGAGTGCTGTATATGTGAGCATTGAACTATGTCTGCTAGAATATACCCAGTATATAGACTTTGTGTTTGATTCTCGGATTGCGTCCACTGTGGATCTTGCTAAGATAGTGGCTATCTCGTTGTCTAGGTAACAATATAATCTACGATTGAAGGTACATCTGAATATCACAGTAAATACAGCTAGAACAGTATGTACCTCTGACATTAAATGACAATGCCTAGTAATAGTAATACATATTATGTAATTGTGTAGTCAATATGACATGTAATCATGGCTTTTTACGTTTATAATGTTATGTTTTAGGCGTCTAGGTAGATGCAAGATGCACAACAGTGACAGGTTGCTAGTCTGTCGCCTAAAACATACCTAAACCTATTTCCTTAGTCGCTTCTTACGACATTCACGGAACAAATAGAGTAAGAAGATACGGGTAATAAGACCACGTATTTACCATTAGGAGTGAGTCTGATGGTAGTTCTTGGTAGTTTTATGTTTAAAGATAGCAAAAGCCTAGGTCGGACTAGGCTACTAATTTTAGTCGAGCTGCAAGTAATTTAGCAACTAAACGGGTCTGAACTCGTGTTTAATTTAGTCGTGCTTTATTTTTCAAACACAGTTAGTTACAAAGTTACTCGCTACTCGATTAAAATACTAGCCAAGTCCTAACTAGGGTTTAGCTGTCTTTGAACCTTAAACTACTATCAGACTCACTCATAATGGTAAATTATGTGAATTATCCTGTCTGGTGACCCGTGTGGTGTTGATTTGTAGTACCTCTCTATTTATTTCATGGTCGAGTAGCGAGTCTACTAAAATACTAGCCAACTCCAAACAAGCCTGCGTGGATTGTATGCATTGTGCGCCAGACTCTTTGCGCGTCGTTTGCGTTACTGCATATAATGGGGATGATGACAGGTTTAAAAATATATCATTCTAATTAGTCCGTAAGTTACATTATGGAAAAAAATGAGACACATATTTTTTAGTTTATCAAATAATAATTAAAAATCGACAAAGGTACAGATCATCAAACTTCATGAGTGGGGGCTCATGACGTCACGCGAAACTTTTAGGCTCTGTATTATCGTCATTTTTCGTCTGTCAAATAAAAGAAAAAATATGGGTACAATATTTTTTCGTAGTCTATCTGACGGACTAAATAGTTTTTTCTAGTCATCTAGCCTATTCCATAGGTTTTATTTCCAAAGACTAAAAAGTCCGTCGCGGATAGTGTGTCGTCTGCCGTAAACTGTCTACTGTGGCCTGGACCACCAGTTCCCGGACACCGGAAACGGCCGCAAACAGGAAACAGGCACACCGGAAATTGACTGCAATGGGCCGTCATGCAAATCCTAGAGACGGCGCGAGGTTTCCTGTTTCGGGGGATTGGGGGTATTGGGGGATTGGGGGATTCTGGTTTCGGGGGATTGGGGTTTAATGTCTGTTGACGCAATTCAGTGGTTACGTTTGAGGCGTTTGCCAAGCGCTTAGAGTTTCAGTGTATGATTCCCAAGGGCATTTTGACTGAGTTTCAATTCAGTTGACCTGTTACGATGCGTTATAAAATGGTGGTATACATCACCATGGGCACAGCCAGGGAGGGGTTGGGGGTTCAAACGCCCAAAAAGTTCAGATATTGACAACCGTGATTTCTTTTGGTGTTTTGGGTCGATACAAATAATGGTTACAGGTAGACAATTATGTTGTGATTGGGCGATGAATGGTACGAAACCTTTGTACCGGAGTCTGACTCCCACTTGGCCGATTTTTTTTCCTCAACCCCCACGAAACTAAATCCTGGCTATGTCCGTGTAATTCAGTGCAAATTGACTTATGTCCCTCTTCTTAAGCGTGTCACACACTAAGCAGATACGATAAGATATCTGCATCTGAACGGATATCTGTCAATATCACTCCCTTTACTATTCAAAATTCTGCTTCAGGTTCTATGGTGGCTCATGAATCCTCGACCGTACCTATGTATGTAAGTTAGCTAAGTACAAATCTTTAACTACAATGCCTTTGAAAAAAACGGCACTGAGTAAGCCAGCCGAGAAGTTGTATATACTCCGATACTCATAACATAACATACGGCATCATATTACCTTAGCGAATCCAATATTGTGAAGTTACATTTTCATCTTCAAACGACAATAGATTCGTATTGACCTTTGATATTCCGCGCGATATGCGATGTCTCGAAAGGATGGCACTAGTGTTAAATAGTTGCTAGAGTTTTTAGTAACTTATTTGGGACATACATACATCCATAACGTCTTAATTTAATTGCCTTATGGGGTAGGTAGAGCATACAGAACATAATAAAAACCATACATACATATACATACATATTATTCTCACGCCTGTATTCCCAAAAGGGGTAGGCAGAGCACATGAATTCAAAAAAACAAACGTCTAGCAATTTCAGGGTATGCAGATGGTTAAACGTGATATTGCAGTGACAGGTTGCTAGCCCATCGCCCACAATACACTAACCCTTTCCCAGAGTCGACTCTTACGACACCCACGGGAAGAAAGGGGGAGGTGCTATTCTGACCCGGCACCACACGGGTAATAATAAAAACCATGATGTTTTGAAACCACATTTACCATTATGTTAGGTTTAAACATAGGAAAGAAGTAAAATAGTGACAGGTTACTGTACGTCTAGTGTAATGCAATCGTTTGATGAATTCGTTAACGAATTTGCTTGCGAGTTATCACGGAATTGTATGGAGACGTGCAGTTGTACAAACGTTCCGCTGGCGGCGCTGTCTCAGTTTCCATACAATTTTGCGATAAAGCCAGTCACAGACTACGCATATACGATAATATTTGATCTGCGTATAAATGCCATTTTTCCATATGTCGATGTCAAAAGATACCTGACGGTAAATCTGCGTAGTGTGTGGTAGCTCATTGAATTGTATAGGCAGCGATATTGACAGATATATGTTCTGTAACAGATATCTTACCGTATCTGCTTAATGTGTGACGAGCTTAACTCGCAAACGAATTCGTTAACGACTGCAAAATCGTTTTCATTACACTAGACGTTCTGTACACTCTCACGTAAGTTGGTTTTTGCACAGTGCAAATGGAAATTTACCGTTTTGCAAAATTCAGAATATTTATTCAGTCAACTTGCCCAAAAATCAATTCAGGACATGCTTTGACATCAACTTGAAGATTTTCAATAGAGCACATTTCTATTATGAACTCTTGTTGCTCCACCATTAGGTAAATACAGGGTGAAAATGCAATCCGTAACGAAATTTTACGTACCTGTTTGTTAGTAAAACTTAAAAATATAATTTGAGTAGTTTCTCATTTTCTTTTGA
>BHDV01009322.1:251661-309330 GCA_005406045.1 Adoxophyes honmai | reverse complement strand
GTTTGTAGTATGCCCACATTCAATATTTTTTTGGGAATTTCCCGATGAAAAAAAAAGAAAAAAAAAAGTGTTTTTTTTATTTTACTATCGTATTGTGTTAGTGATTCTGAGTATCAGGAATTTTTTTCGTTACGGATTTCATTTTCACCCTGTATATCATCGAACCCCTTACCGGCTAGAGGCGAACCCCATTTTGAGAAATCCGAGTCTTGTACACAGACGTTGTGCGTTGGCCATTTTAGAACATTATCAGCAACCACACTCGGTGAACGAATGAGTTGTTCCTGTTTTATTCCTCGTAAATTTACATCTTGTAACTAACTGACAACCCTACCAACTGTCCTACAGAAGGACACAGGGACCAATTTGTAGGGCCTTTGCAAATTGAACACTGCCTATTGACGGGCGATGACACCTTTTTGATTTCATCTCCTCTAAGGAAAGAATGTATTATTGGAGTTGATAGCAATCGGGAAAGCGATCCAATAAAGCGAGGAATGTGTTATGTTAAATAAGGTGACTCTAGGTGAGAATGAAGAAGGAAAGAAACTAAATAACGCTTTTCAAATTCGGAATAGTATTTTATGCATCTACGTAATGAAGGCTTTTTTTTAAACAAATTTTTCATCTACGGACTCGTGGTCCGTACCTTGATGATTTTAGGATTATTATTTTTTATTTTTAACCGACTTCAAAAAGGAGGAGGTTCTCAATTCGACCTAATTTTTTTTTTTTTTTTGTGTGTATGTTACTCGATATTTCGAAAACCCGTGGACCAATTTTCAAATTTTTTTTTTTAATCGAAAGGGTATAACTTGAAATTTGGTCCCATTTGCAAGAAACCAGGATCTGATGATGGAATCTTGGAGGAATCGAGGGAACTCTTCAAATTTTATATGGAGATGTACGACGTTTTCGGTAATTTGTTGATGAAGTCAAGATTTTACATTCAGTAAACAGAATACTTTCAAAATATTGCTAACTAGCTGTGCCCGCGACTCCGTCCGCGTGGAATAGTGACAAATTTCCCCCGTTTTTCCTACATTTTCCACTGTTTCTTCGGTCCTATTGGTCGCAGCGTGATGTTATATAGCTTAAAGCCTTCCTTGATAAAATGGTCTATCCAACACAAAAAATGTTTTTCAATTCGCACCAGTAGTTCCTGAGATTAGCGCGTTCAAACAAACAAACAAACTCTTCAGCTTTATTATGTTAGTATAGATTTGAAGTCGGTTTTTTTTTTGTTTAAAATTATAGATTAAACTGTGCGCTCCGCGTAAAGACACAGTTTTACAATAATAATGCTCTTAAAATTAATTACAACTAGAGTTTTTTTTCTCTTTTCCTTTTTTTGTTTTCTTTTCTATTTTTCCTTTTCAATGTTTTTTTTTCTTTTTTCTTAATATATAACATGAATAAATAACAACCTTAGAAACTAAATAAATGTTAAATGTCTAATGAAAGCTTTAGAACATGGTGTGAGTGTGTCAACTAAGTGAAGTGAATTCGTTATATCCCACGAATGTTTTAAAGCCTTCTTTATTTTATTTTTTTTAGAATAACACACAAACTACGTAAAAAACGGCGACAAATCAACAATTTTTTAAGTCATAAATAATTTCGTCACACACACACAATCACGCCTGTGTTCCCAAATAGTAGGCAGAACTCACAAAATGTGACATAGACAAAACCATGATTATGACTATTTCACGCTTCGCAGCCACTTCTAGCATACTTTTAGGTTTGCAAAGATAGAAGAGGCAGAATTTAAACTACTGAAAATACAATCCACTATTTTAAACAATCATAATAACCAAAACAAGTTTAAAGCAAAAATTTAATCGGAAATTACTTTATACATACATACATACATACATATCCTCACGCCTGTATTCCCAAGAGGGGTAGGCAGAGCACATGAATTCAAAAATCCAGTGCCACGTTTAGCGTTTTCAGGGTAACCAGGAGGTTAAACGTGATATTGCAGTGACAGGTTGCTAGCCCATCGCCCATAATACACTAACCCTTTCCCAGAGTCGACTCTTACGACACCCACGGGAAGAAAGGGGGAGGTGCTATTCTAACCCGGCACCACACGGCACATCTTTCTGCTAGATAATGAAAGCTTCAAAACATGAGTGTGTGTACGAAATGGGTGAAGTGAATTTCATTAAGTCCTACGAGTATTTTAAAGCCTCATTAAGTATTTCTTCATGACACACAAAGGACGTAAAAAAACGGCGGCAAATCAACCATTTTTTTAAGTAATTTATTATTTCGTCAGATCTTGTCAAGTTGGAGTTTAATTTCGACTGAAATTTACTTATTTTTTTATTTATTAAATTACTAATTGAATATTATACTTATAAGGCGCAGCGCAGACGACAGACTTTTGTGCGATCGAGTCTGCGGAGCAATAAAATTTATGAATGGCGCGCAGACAGTTTCCATTCAGAGTTTTTATTGCTCCGCAGACTCGATCGCACAAAAGTCTGTCGTCTGCGCTGCCCCTAATAAAAAATATAAATTATTTATTAAAAGTGAATGAATTTAAACTACTTTAAAGCTACAATACGCTATTTTAAGCAATCATAGTAACCAAAGCAAGTTTAAAGCGAAAGTTTACGTACTCGTACGTTCGAAATAGCTTATCAATTTAGTTATATAATCGGTAAACTATTTCGGACTGTTACAATTTGGCCCAGGAGACTGACTTGATTTCAAATGTGTTCCAAACGATGCTGGAAATCTAAACCTAACCTATTGCAATGCTAGTCCTTGTCAACAAAATTCAAATTCAAATTCAAAACTTTATTTATGCAAATAGGCTCCTAAGAGCACTTTTACACGTCATTTTTTGATTTTACCAGCGCTTCGGAAAGACCATCATTGCCAAGAAGAATGCGCCGCTAGAAACTTGGCAGAAAGTCATTTTTTCAAAAAATTAAATTACAAATTACAAACGACGACGTTTGAACACATATTCGTGGTAGATAAACAACGTTAACATTTCTCGCCCTGCGCCGTAACATAACACTTCCATGGCTCGAAAAGCAGCACTTTCCTTGGTAAACGGATAAGACTAAACCGCGGTGCAGTGGCATATTTCCGCACCGGAAGAGTCCTCGAGTGTTGCCATATCCCACTTCCTGTGTTCTGTTTACGGTATTGAGTGCCTCGTTATAATATGAACGTAATATCATCATAAGAAGTCTAGTTATGTTTGCGGGGAGTTCATCTGCGAATTTGTTTTATGGAAACTGTAGTAGATACACGAGAAGACTGTTTTGCTTTACTTTCTGTGTATTGTCGGATTAGAATACCTCTCCTGCTGTGGATGTCGTAAGGGGTGATTGCGGAAATAGGCTAAGGTAAATTTTAGGCGACAGGCTATCAATCTGTCACTGTTATACCTTTTAACTGAAAACCTAAAAAGGTGCTAGAAGTAGTTATGTGTAATAGTCATGGTTTTGCCTACAAAGTATAATAGATCTCGTCGTGTGGTGCCGGGTTAGAATAGCACCTCCCCCTTTCTTCCCGTGGGTGTCGTAAGAGTCGACTCTGGGAAAGGGTTAGAGTACATATTGTGGGCGATATGCTAGCAACCTGTCACTGCAATATCACGTTTAACCATCTGGTTACTCTGAAATTGCTAAACGTGGCACTGAATTTTTTAATTCATGTGCTCTGCCTACCCCACTTGGGAATACATATGTATCTATGTATGTATGTATAATAGAACCCCAAGCAATAATTCGCAGGGGTATTAATCTGAAATCAATAAAAAGATTTTTCTGTTTTTTTTTCACCGTTAGGTAACCGAAATTATGCTTTTTTTCTTATCCTACGAACTCGGGACACTCGGGAATCAAATGATCTTTAGCAATTTGACGTTTAATCAGCTATGCCGCGACTTAACTAGATTTTAGCCTTTTCTCTTAGTGTGAGTTTTTTTTTTCAATAACATTGAGTTGCGTTATTTACACATATTTTTGTAAGTATTTTTTAGCTTCTGGAACTGCTTCGACATACCACAGGGCGCGATATAACGTATGCGTGTTCCATGTTTTTTTTTATCTTGGTCTAATTTTTCTACTGCTTGTGCTTGATACTTTATCTTCAAGGAACCCCAAAAGCGTCGTGTAAATGTGCCATTAAACTATCTTTTCGTGTAACTCGCGCTAAGCGCCATTAGAGAATAATGAACTAATTCGAGAGGCTCTTGAGCGGAACCCATTATTGCAGGCACGGATAATTGCTTCGAACGCTATAATTCGATTTGTTGGGGCCACAAAACTAGTGTCAAGCAGCTATACTAGAAAACGTAACCAACATAATTTTCATTTTCGATACAAGCTTTTTTTGCTGACTGTATTCTTTTTGCCAACTGTACTTCATTGTCATCCATCCTAGATTATGTGCACCGTTTATAGAGCATCGTTTCTCACCGACCCGGATTGGTGCGCACGGGACTTGCTCCGGGTAGCTGTGAAACGATGCTCTAGTCTAGTTCCACATTTGTGCTCCCGATCCTGGCGCCCGTAGCAACAGCCCGTACGGGTCTTCCGGACAGCTGTGAAACCAGCCTCAGCCTAATCTAACTTTTTTTAAGGCAGAGAAACGCGTACCCCTTAGTCGTTCCCGCGGAACGGGCATCGCGGCGACAACGCAAGGGTTATGTGGGACTTGCCCCAGAGTGGAGGGAAATAGACACTAAAACTCTGCCGTTATCCTGCTAACAGTGGCTACAATTTAAGTAGACATACGTTAACGTTCAGCAAGCTCTGCCTACCTCCTGGCCCGACACTTGGCACCGACTGTTGTAGCTCCTCACGAGTGACTCCCACCGTAACTTTGATTTTGATTCCGCACCTGCGACCGCACTTATTGAGTTAAACCGTTATTTGTCAGGGTAATTGGGGTTTGATTGATTTGAGTTACCGTAAAACGGAGTTCGTGGCGCCGTAACTGACATTCATCCATCATGCCTGTATTTCTATATGAGGTAGGTAGAACGCACGGAACGTACATGGAAAAAGGCAGTTATTTCACGATTAACTCCCACTTTTCACGTATTTTTTAGGTTATTAATTACAATGATGTACAATGTAAAAGAGGTACAATAATGACAGGTAGCTATAGCCTTGTTTTAATATAAGCTGCCGTAACTTGCTGCGGTAATTCGTCAGAACATCTGCAGTATTCTGGCGCCATATATGTCAAGGTATTGCCAGCAACTGGCGACAATCCAAATCGTCGTGATTTGTATTGCCTCTATTGCCAGTTGTAGCCACCTTTGTTTCACGGATTTAGAATGGGTTAAAAATACATATTATATCATTCATATTTATAATGTACATGGGACTTAATCACGATTTGATGTTTACCTCTCGACGTTTCAGCCGCGTTACAGCAACTGTGGTAATGATTAAATCGTGATTAAGTCTCGCGTACATATAAATAAAGGGTGTCCGGTGGCAGAATTAGGATTTCAATTTCAAATTCGCATTCGATTCGTCATTTGTGCGGGTTACACAGATACCATGTCACAGCAGACGGGAGAACAACGTGCGTTCGCTATCGAAGCGATTTTAAAGCTAATGATTTCTGCGCTGTTGCTTGTCGAAGATTTTGTTCGCACTACAGTATTCAAGGATTACGTGACGCGCCAAGCAAAGATTTGATTTGATTGTGGTTGCAGAGGTCCAGGACAACAAATTCAGCAGCAAACAGTCCGCGGCTAGGACCCGGCCAACTTCGAGGACTGATGACAACATCGAACTGGTCGCGATCAGTTTACGCTGTAATCCGCGTCAGTCGGTGCATAAAAGGGCGGCTGCTCTAGGGCTTCCGAAAACGATTGTGCACGATTTTTTTAAAAAGGATCTTAAATTTCACCCATTCAAAAATCATACTGAGTAAGTGCTTAATCCCAATGATTACAATTTGAGTAAAATTTTCTGCGAGACAATACAGCAACGATTTGGCACAGTGAACACACTCTTTCGGAGCGATGAAGCCCACTTTCACCAAAATGGATGTTCTAATAAGCAAAATTGCCAGTATTAGTCGTGTAAAGGACAGAAGCTATGTTTAAAACATCAACAGCCACTTCACAGTCTCAATGTGACGGTTTGGTGTGCATTGTCAGGGAGTGGAATATTCGAACTCTATTTTTTTGAATAATATCGAGCACAAGGCATTACGGTGAACGGTGTTTCTTATTGCATCATGTTCAATGATTACTTTCTGCCAACAATAAAAGGACATCTTGCCTACAGTTTACACACATCGTTCCAGTAAGATGGCATCACTCTTCACACTGCTAGAGAGGCCATGGCGCTTCTTCGTGAATTCTTCCCTAGAAAATTGGTTAGCAGTTTTGGTGCCATACCCTGGCCACCCCCGTCGCCGGATCTCACCCCCATCGACTTTTTTCTGCGGGGGTACCACAATGATAAAGTTTATAACACAAGTCCAGCGACCATCGCAGCATTAAAAGATGATATCGGTCGCCAGATTAATGCCACCTCGAAATCACACCTCCAGCGAGTGGCGCGGAATACTGTGGTCAGATATCGAGGGTGTGTCTGACGTAATAGTCAAAATTTAAACGAATCAATTTTTAAAAAATACAACCCGCACTTCTCTTCTTTGTAACAGTTATTGCAATAAATTTGTATCCTCCGTAGTTTTTTTTTTAATTCAAATTTGAAATCCTAATTCTGCCACCGGACACCCTGTATATGTAAGTAAGAATCGCGAAAGTTTTAACCCTTAATTTGGCAGCATTAAGAACAAAACTTGCGTTCAAGCCTCATTGCCCCGTTGACATCCTACAAAAAATAATTGTAAAAAAAATAGAAAAAGATAGTCTCGTGGTATGTTCGGCACACCGAACACTGCCAAATTAAGGGTAACCCTTACATTTATGTCTTTATCATTCTAATTGGTCCGTTAGTTAAATTATAGGAAAGTGTGAGACACGTATTTTTAGGCCCTTGGCAGACAACAGACTATCCGCGACGGACTTTTTAGTCTGTGAAAATATAACCTATGGAATTATATGCAGTAACGCACACGACGCTTAAAAGTCCGGCGCACAATTCCACGCAGACTTTTTGTGCGCCGCAGACTCGTTCGCACGAAAAGTCTATCGTCTGCGCTGGGCCTTAGTTTATCAAATAATAAAACTTGGACAAAAGTATAGAAAATTGTGACTTCACCCCCCAGTAAAAAATGTAATATTTGGTGACATCACTCGAAACTTCTAAGCGCTGTAATCTCGTAATTTTTTGTTGAACTAATAAAATAAAAAAAACTGGTGTTTAAAATTTTATTCACAGACTAAATTTTATTCTCAGTTGCCCTAATCGGCCCTGAAACTAAATAAGTACACAACCATTTAAGATTTTCACCAAATAGTATTATTAATTGCATAAATCATTAAGAATATTACCAGTTCTGTATTCCAGCCACAGCTTAACTAAAATAAATCTCAAAGTCAGCCGTAAGTCCCAGAAATAAGCTTCCACTTAACTTGGCAAGCTTCCAAATTAGCGAGGTGCCTAGCTTTTAAGCTCTCGGTTCATAATTCAGTAGTGACGAAGCAAATGAACCCTATTTGGAGGACTTAAGGTCTCAAAGGGTGGAGAATGTTCCTCTAGCGCTAGGGAAGAGCTGTTGAGATCTGCATCCTCATCCTCAATATTTCCGTCAATCATCATGTCTTCAAAACCATACGGCATCCGGAACGTTACAAAGACGAAACTATAACTATTTCATGTTTCGTAGTTGATTTATTGTCTCAGGTAACTTTTCTACATGAACACAGAAAAATAATAGACGCATACAACGCTGTTGCCAATAGTCCAGTGTTCGTTTTAGAATTATTATTCAGAGGTGTTCCTCTGCATTCCGTTCATGGGTGTCGAAAGAAGAAACTAAGAGAAATAGGTTAAGGTATATATTAAACAATAGGCTATCGACGTGTCCTCTTTTACAATAACACATCTCCGTTTCTTGCAGCCATGTTTTAGTCTACAAAGCGTTTCATGCGTGTAAAAAAGTGCGAGCAATTTGTGATGACCAGTGTATGAATGAACGAATGATCCGACTGGTTTCGGCCACGGCGACCACTTAGACGATTCCTAATCCGATTGACGATCGTGCGCCCTGAGATGATTTATGTAGCCTATCTCGGCTGCAAACGTACTCTTCCGACATTGCTGGCATGTAAACACGCCGCCAACATAGTTATAGAAAATGGCAGCAAGTGGCCGTGCCTTTAACTCGTCGCGTTTATCATCGAGTACAGTATTCCAACAACAAGTACAAGTATTCGAGTACAGTATTGAAAGAGCAGCTGCACGCAGTGCGCGTCTGTCCGCTGCCGTGGCGCGTAGCTCCAGATGATGGATCACGGATTGATCCGAAACATGTCGAGCTAATCTCGGTATAAACAACGTGAGTAATTCGTTATTTTTCACTACAGTATTCCCAATAAAATAAGTCACATCGGCTGTTACCGTCTGCGCCGAGAAGCGCAGAACGATATCCGAGAGTAGGCGAACGAGTAATTTATCTATACTGAACTTTATTTACAAACGCTCTGGGCACAATATTGCTTGCTATGCACACATTTTAGTTCGGCTACTCGACGCATTTGACGCTGGAGTGCTAGACATCTGTCATGAGTCATCTGTCTGAGACATCAATTAATAACCAATCACAACGCAAGTGTTCAGCGCGCGAAAAATCTCTTTTATCATTGGTAGATTGAAGTTTCCCGCGCTACAAAACTGATCTAACACGCAGGTACATCGTGGAGCATTCTTTCTTTGGTAATATTGTACAAGTGTAGTGTCATACTCATCCTCATTTACATGCAGAGAACACATCCCTACTCGGAACGATTGACGAATGTATCGGAGCGACGCCGCGTCGCCGTGTAATTCTGATCGTTTGCTCTAATTGGAAACAAAGGTATTATTTGATCTAATTCGCTGTCGCAAATTGGAGGATAGGAGGGATTTGAATTCGAAGGATAATTTGATTTCCAACGTGAGATGGCTGTCTGCATTAGATAGGCTTTGGCAGGCGTGCTAGGAATAGTCAGTACACCGGTGTGTTACAAATGTTTGGTGGAAACATAGAAGGCTTGTATTGGATTTCTTGAGTGTGATTACCTCACGCCTGTTTTCTTAAAGTCTTACAAAATATTACAGAGACAAAACCATGACTATTTTTTGTTAGCAGGTATTATAGTGACAGATTGCTAGCTTGTCGTCTAAAATAAACCTTAATCTGCAGGGCTATTGTTACATCGGTTTCAATTTGACAGTTGAAACCAAAATTCCAAATATCCACTGAACAAAAATCTCTACTACCTACAATTAATCTTTCCTACTACCGTGAATGGCTACAACCCTTAATTTTGTCTAATCCACGGAAGAGACGCAAACTAACATTTCTGTGAATGACTCATCAATTTCTCAAGAAATGTGATAAAAAAGTGTTTAGATTAATGACTGTAGTTCAAAAATCGAAATATACACCCAGTACCCTTCATTCAGGTTGCCTTTAGGAAAACGGGCTAACAGCATTAGTCCATTAGAGAAGAAAGACCTAGTCAGGCGGGTCTCAGATATCTGAACATTACGTTAGTATTTTTACAATTTCTTTTTACTTGTTATGAAAGTATCGTGGGTTTGGAATATACCTACCAATATTTGGGTATATTTTAGGCGACAGGCTACCAACCTATCACTATTATGATTTGTGTTTTCCATTTAAAATTATTAGAATAAAAAATAAGATTGTACAACCGACATGGTTAACTAAAGGTATTAAAAAAGCGTCAAACACAAAACGACAATTAAGATTTAGGTATTATACGTCTCGGAGTAAAACCGACAAACTAAATTATCGAAAATACTCCAACATATTAAAAAAATGTGTACATTATGCTCAAAAGATCACAAATGCATCTTATGTAAATTCGTCAAAAAATGTATGCAGAGCGACATGGGACATAATTAAACATCACACAGGTAATGATAAATTTGTAAATCGAAAATATATCGACAAAATAATAGACAATAACGAAATAATTAAAGACCCAAATAAAATTGCAGAAAAATTTAATGAATATTTTATAAATTTAACAAACGAATACACTCAACTTAATCTCAACACAACTTACAACAAATATAATCAAACTATAAAAGAACAAAATAATACCATGTACCTATTTCCTACAGACAAAACAGAAGTCCTAAAAATTGTGAAATCACTAAACAATACGCCAGCGGTAGGTTTTGATGGTATTTGTACAGACGTGTTAAAAAAAACAGCTAACGAGCTATCTCCTATACTAACACATTTAATAAATCTGTCCCTGTCGGAAGTCGTATTTCCAGATCGATTAAAACTTTCGATAGTGAAACCGATTTATAAAAAAGGAAATAGGGAGCAAATGGAAAATCATAGGCCTATATCATTAATATCAATTTTATCAAAAATATTTGAAAAAGTAGTACATAAAACATTAAGTACATTTTTAAATAAATATAACATATTAACAGAACAACAGAACGGTTTCCAAAAGGGTAAGTCCACCACACTAGCAGCATTTAACGTAGTCACAGAAATTACCGCTAATATAGATAGCAAAAAACCAACCACGGCAATATTCTTTGACATGAGCAAGGCCTTTGATTTTGTTCCACATAATTTATTATTAAAAAAGTGTGAAATATATGGAATCCGCGGAATTGCAAAAGAATGGATCAAAAGTTACCTTAGCAATAGATACCAACAAGTTGAAATCAATAGTATTAATCCAAATGGAGAAGAAGTCTCATTTATGTCTCAGGCTAAGCCAAACAATGTGGGTGTCCCACAGGGCAGTATTATGGGTCCGTTACTATTTTTAATTTTTATTAATGATTTACCTCTTGTAACACGCCACCATTGCACGCTGTTTGCTGATGATATATCAGTCATTATATCAGGCAAGTCAAAAGAAACGTATAACGCTGATATAAACAAAACTGTTAGAGACATAATGAACTGGTTAAAAGACAATAACTTAAAAGCCAACTTGAATAAAACTACATATATACAATTTAAAAACAGATCTGCAAACATAGAAAATATCTTAGTCTCGTACGAAAATCAAATAATAATAGAATCAAATGAGACAAAATTTTTGGGTATAATTCTAGACAGCAAATGTTCCTGGAAACCACAAATTCAAAATATTGCAAATAGAATAAATCGTTTTGCCTACGCACTATGGAGGCTAACAAAAATTTCAAACGAACAAACAGCATTAAAAGCATACCATGGTTATATAGGATCAATATTACGATACGGCATACTGATATGGGGAAACTCTGTAGATATCAACAAAATATTCATAGCACAGAAACAATGTATTCGAGGTATCTGTGATGTTTCACCTCTAACGTCATGTAAACCTCTCTTTAGTCGGTTAAATCTATTGACGGTGCCGTCGCTTTATATATTCGAAATATGTAACTTTGTAAAAAATTATCCAAAATATTTCACAAGAAAAAGCCAGACGTGTCGCTTTAACACTCGATACCCAGATCGTTTAATTTACCCAAAAACAAATACAAACTTGTATCGTAGAAACTGCTTTCCAATGGCCATAAATATTTTTAACAAACTCCCAAAAGATATTGTGGAGTTACCGCCAAATAAATTTAAACTTAAACTATTTCAATGGCTTAAAGATAAAACCTTCTACTCAATTAAGGAATACTTGAATCATAGTTAAATATTTATAAATAATTTATTCAATATATTTGCATGCCAACGTATCTGGTTAGACATGTCACCGAACAACGCAATCAATATCTGTAAGACCACTGTATATTACCGTGTCTAAAGCAAATAAATACATTTCATTTCATTTCATTTCATTTCATTTCATTTCATTTCATTGTACTTAAAACCTAGAAAAAAAAGAGAATCATTGATTTCGAAGCGTATTCTGTATTCTGCCTTCCCTATTTGGAGCATAAACAAAATCGTGATTATGACTACTTCATGCTGGTAGCTATTTTTTGGTTTGAAAACAGATGAAAGAGGTATGTAGTATAATAGTGACAGTGACAGGTTGCTAACCTGTTGTCTGAAGCATGCCTGGTGACATCAGATTTTAATTAGATAGAAGAGGTATAATAGTGACAAGAGCTGTACTCTCACGACATTCATGAAAGAAATTCAATGAAATAATGATTATAGAAATATCCTTGACATTGTAGTTTATTAATAATAGAAAAGGCTTGAATTCCCTGAGACTTCTAAGATATTTAAAGAGTAAGTTAGTAAGTACTTAAAAGATGAAAAGGCAGCCGACTCATTATAAACCAAAATGACACCTACGCCGACCTTCATTCCAGAGACCATCAGACACTCAAAAATGTCCAACCCCTCCAATTGGGAGCTGACAAAATTGACATTTCTAATTTACCCTGCCTCGATAAAGAGGCAAGTGGTATTCAATTAGGCAAACACTTTCCGACGGATTACTACTACCCTTTTCGGGGTTCGATTGACACCGATTGACTTTTGTTATAATTGACTTTCGCCACTTCGCCCTGACGATTCGGGGCTCGATATAAATCGATTTTCAAGTGCTTTTGCATGAAAAACCGAGGATTTCTGGAAGGATTTTGTGTTTAAGCTCAGGGCCGCTTTCTTTACAATGGCTAATTGACACGATTTCGGCCGACATCCCGATAGGAAGGGGAGTTAAAACCTTTGAAATGATTGAAAGGCGGCGAGTGAAAATGTTCACAATCAATCTCTTAATAGCTTTATTGTTAAACGATAGCGCCTAAAATGGAAATGTTTCGTGCTAAACCTTTTAACAGGTTTTTACGTGGAAATATAATCGTTTCTACTTCTGTTTCTATTACGTTTTCAATAATCACAGACGCAAACTGAACAACTGTGCGTCGCGTAACAACACTGAAAGCTGTGTCGTTATGTCGTTGTGACAATACTGTTAGTTGCCTGACGCATTAATTTGAACCTAGCTTACAAAGCTCACAATTTTAATACAAAAACTCGTTGTTTAGGAACTTTAGGAACTACTGGCAGTTACCTTCCCATATTTTTCTATTGAATATTGATTTTAAGACGCTGCATTGATAAATGCTGCATGAATAATAGAGCAATACATTATTACGGTTTTTTGCTACAATCTTGGTATTTTATTTTAGGAAGCCAAGTCGTAGAAAAACATGCGTACCTAAAGGTGCGTAAATTGATTTCTTCTGTAGATGTTGCTACTACGGAAATACTTTAAAGAACGATTTAGGCGACAGGCTAGCAACCTGTCAGTACATTAACTTAAAACCTAAAAACATGCTCTGCCTACCCCGTTTGGGAATACAGGCGTGACTGTATGTGTTATTGTATGTATTGCTAAGATAAGTGGCGTCACGTAAAATATACATGGTTTTTTTTTATGGGGTGTGGTATCCGACCGCCAGGAGAATCCATTATGGACACCGAGAAGGGGCGGCTCGGTCAGTGCCCGACTCTCACGGGCTAAACCTTAGCGGCCTGGATCCACACCCCCCATGGGTTATCGCCGATAATTTTTTCAGCGTTTTTTTCTATATTTCTTTTTTAACCCATGGCTTTTATCTTTTCTGTTCCAAGTTTACATTGGTTTTATACAATCATTCAATTTTAAATTAGAAAATAGTTACAGTTTAACAAGTCAATTA
This sequence comes from Adoxophyes honmai, assembly GCA_005406045.1. Taxonomy (NCBI): domain Eukaryota; kingdom Metazoa; phylum Arthropoda; class Insecta; order Lepidoptera; family Tortricidae; genus Adoxophyes; species Adoxophyes honmai. Next base: position 295,555 of record BHDV01009322.1, on the reverse strand, counting down.
AAATAGATTAATCAGATGAATCAATCTAATACACATGGGTTGTGTTATACATCTTAAAGTTTCGCAAAAAATGGCTGTGACATACAAACAGACAGACCCTAAAAACTAGTGTTAAAAAATAGATTTCCATACCTTTCGATGAACAAAGTCTATACTCACTTCACTCTGCGACAATAGAAGGTAGAGTGAAAGCAAACTAGCGCCAAGTTCACAAAAGCCAACAGGCCAGCCGGCTCAATAGTTATTGGATCACTCTTGATACACTCCCGCCATTCAACTGAAAGCTGAATTGATTGCAACTGAAATTGGAAATTCCATACAAAACTAAACTCGAAGCGGAACGGAAAAGAAGTTGCCAATGTTTTTTTCTTAAAAGGGCACAATTCTGGCGCTTTACAGAACGTTTTTGAATTTACTTTATTGTATTTGTTTCGTAATGAAAGAAGAGTGTGATTGACGAAATATTCAAGGCTAATTTATATGACGTACAAATATCGGTTAAAATGGTGGTAAATCGGAATGCCACAAACAATTGCGCATCGAAGTCACGAGCCCTCATAGCCAACGGGCGCCATTTTCAAATAATTTTTAACCGACTTCAAAAAAAGGAGGAGGTTCTCAATTCGTCGGGATATTTTTTTTTTTTTTCATTAGGTTTTTTTTATGTGTGTTCGCTGATTACTCGAAGACGCCTGGACCGATTTTAAAAATTATTTTTTTGTTTGAAAGGATATAGTTTCCAGGTGGTCCCATTGCCAGCATATCTTGATCTGATGATGGAATATGAGGGAAATCGAGGGCAACCCTCAAATTTTATTGACACAGGTAATGTTTTTAGTACATTTTTCAAAGCTACACCAGTATTTACGTCTGGCAGTAAAAAAAATATGACTGAGCTGATGATGGAAGGTCAACTCCTTAATGCTTAGGAGTTAAAGGATAATTCTTTCAATACTGAATGCACCTGCAGACTGGAAATTATAATTTCAGTAATTAGTGAGGCCTGCTGGTGATGGAAGGTCACCCTCATTATTAGACAAATGCTTTCAGTATAGCCCAAATTTGAAGTCGGTTTTTTTTTTGTTTAAAATTATCACTTGTTATTTTTCTTTCATTAGTCATTTGTTTTAAAATTGTTCGAAAATTGTATGTATGCTACCACATTACAATGTGCATTTATGTCTAAAGGTACTATAGAGACATTAGAGTTAGAGGATGTAGATAAAATACATCCCGCATATCTATGTATTTTAGAATGACAAAACAAATTGTATTCTTGCCTTTTCATTTCAAACTGTACTGTTTTATGTTTTAATATAATAATTAAAACTTTTGCGTTTTTAATTACAATTTTCATACATATAAAAAATTAAGTAAAAATAATCTTTCCAGATACTACCGAAGCACGAAGTCTTAGCAAATTCACTGCGATACAGTCCCTCCTAACTCCCATTAATTCCAATAGCAATTAATACGAGCATAATTCATGGCGGTCATTTGTTTCAATCTTTACGCACTCCGGAATGTGACTAATTACATCGGCCGTATATCACGGAATTATCCGACGCTCCCCGGACCTTCTACATATACCTACTTAGCAATGGTTCTCAAACTGTGACCAAGGACCTACCCAGATGTGCAAAAGTATTGATGTCTAATATAAAATACATACATACTTGTACTATTATCTATTCTGTGCCTGTGTTCCCAAATGGGGTAGGCAGAGCACACGAAACGTCGCATAGAATAGACAAAACCATGATTATGACTATATCACGCTTTGCAGCTACTTCTAGCATAGTTTTAGGTTTCCAAAGATGGAAGAGGTCTAATAGTGACAGGTTGCCAGCCTGTTGCCTAAACCATACCTAAACCTATTTCCTTAGTCGACTCTTACGACGTCCACGGAAGAAATGGAGAGGTGTTATTCTATCCCGAGAATCCCGATACCACCCGGCAAATGTGTAAAATTATTGATGTATTGTCTAGAAGAGTTTGTGGAAAAGACTCCAAAGAGAGATCTTTTCAGGCAGATGTTATGCCTGGGAACTGGTGTGTGAAAGTTACACATTTCTTGAGAAAATGTAAAGTAGTAAATGTTCACAAATTACTTAACACATAAAGGTGGAGTCGAACAGTGCTTGAATGGAGATCACGGACCAGCAAGCGCAGCGTAGGACGTCCACCTACAAGGACAGACAGCTTTATAAAAGTCGCTAGAAGTCGCTGGATGCAGGTCGCTACCAACCGGTATGGAAAATAATGGAACTTTCAACATTATGAAAGTCTAAAGGGGAGAGACTTACACGCTCACACTCCCCATACTTACATATTACTCTATTTGACCAAACCAACTAGGCATACTTTTTTTTCTATTCCAGTCACTATTATAATTTTTTTAATTTTTCAAAAATCCCAACGGTACACACTCCGGATTTGAACCCGCATCCCTCTGCTTGAGAGACCATACGTGAGACCACTAGACCACCACGGCCGCATGGAATACAGCGAAAATTCTGGTATTATTAAAACATCCTTACACAGGCGTTGGTAGAGTCCCTTGAACTCTGAACAAACGGCGTATTTGTAAATGAGTTATTCTTAATTACTTCGGACTTAGTCCGGGGAATTATTTACCGTTTAAAGTTAATTATGTAAAACAGCTGGGCCGCGATAATTGGGGGGTTTGGTAATTGACGTTTTTCGTAAAGGGATTTATTGGGGTTTCAAGTCATAAGCGAGAGGTTTTAGTTAATTAGAATCCTTGTAAATCGTATCACGCTTTGCAGCCACTTCTAGAAGTGGCTGCAAAGCGTGATATAGTCATAATCCTGGTTGTACCTATGTCTTGTTTCGTATGCCCTGCCTACCCCATTTGGGATCACAGGCGTGATTATATGTATGTATGTATGTAAATCGTATGATTTTCCATGTAAGTATATCATAAGAAGTGACTAAGGAAATCGGTTTAGGTACGCTTTAGGCGATAGCCTAACCTAACCTAACCTGTCACTATTGTACCTCTTTCATATTTTTAAGTACAAAATAACGCTAAAAGTAGATACAAAGCACTAAACAGTCATGATTTCGTTCGAATATTATTATTTATATTATGATTCGTAATCATTATAATTTTACACTGCAATGCTCTTGATGTTTCGATGTTTTAGTTTCGTCTAAATTCAGAACAAAAACCCGGACAAAAGTCATCCGAAACAATATACCAAAAGACGTCTAGCCCTTTGAGAGCTACTATGCGATGCTTCAGATAAACAGACACATACTAAGGATAAATACCGATTGGCAACACCCCTTCAACTCTCACAAAACCATTACAATTTTCGCTTGTAACTTGCATCACGGCCAACATACCCGATAAACGGGATTTGATTAATATTAGCACCCACCAGAGGGAGCCACATGTGATCGGTTGCTCGTTACCAGGGGCGAGCACAATCTCATTATAATCATCATCATCTTATACCCACAACAATGCTTGATGAAGTTTTTGTTTTGGTAAGGATTTTTCTTTATCCTTAAAACTATACAGAATAAAAGTTTCACAACGATATTTTGAGGTTAAATCAGTGGAAGTGGTTTAATAGTGATTATGTTGCTACACTTTCGTCTAAAGCATACCTTAAACAATTTCCTTAGTCGCCTCTTACGATAATCAGAATGCCATTATGAGCGTCTAGTGTGTTCAATTCGATGGTGCAGTCGTTAACGAATTCGTTTGCGAGTTGTCGCGGAATGTATGGAGACTGTCGACCGTGGCAGTTGTGCAAACGTTCCGCTGGCGGCGCTGTCTCGGTATCCATACAATTTTGCGATAACTCGCAAACGAATTCGTTAACGACTGCACCATCGAAATGAAGACACTAGACCCTCAGCTACCAACAGCAATGAAACTTTACAAAACCAGTAAAAAGAAGTGAATTAAAAATAATTTATAACTCAAATTTTTCAGCAAATTGTTTCAATTGTAATTTTAAGTTTAATTACCAATTAACGAACTCTATGGAGGAGCAGAAATAAATAAAAAAAAATAGAACAGGCAAAGCAGTAGTACGAAAAAAAAAATACTTTGAGAACGATTTGTAGCCACATCAGGATCAGCATTTTTTGAGTTACTATATTAAAAAATATGTTACTTTTACATGTCATAAGAAAAGAACAGTCATAAAGTTTCGTCTAACATAAATTTTCATTAGTGTCCGACCGAAATTTCGGTTTCGGTTTCGGTTTCGGCCAGTTTCGGCCAAAAAATCAAGTTTCGGCCCGAGTTTCGGTTTCGGCCAAAAACGGCCGAACCTTTCGGCCGCGCCGAAACTTACATCTTATCTTCGGGTCGCGCTCGGCTAACGTCGGGCGTCTCTCGCCTGACTCCGCCGGCAACTACCTAAATCAGTGCGCTTTGCTCGTGTAGACGTGTCAAAAGGTTCGCAAATGAACAATTTGTTGAAAATTTTCGGATAACTCACGTTAAATAAATCGAGTTTAGCTCGACATGTTTCGGGGTAATTCGTAGCCTTTCATCATCTTCAGCTTCATATATGGAGGGAATCGAGTTGTGTCTGAAAAGTGGATATTTGGTTTGGCGCAGTGAATTTTATTTGCAAATTGACGGAGTGGCCATGGGTTCACCGATAGCTCCTGTCACTGCCAATATTTTTATGGAGTGGTTGGAGGATAAAGCCTTAAACAACGCTCCTGTGGTTCCTAGATATTGGTGGCGATACGTGGATGACATTTTTGCTATTGTATTAAGAGATAGTTTGTCACAATTTACCAACTACCTTAACACGGTGCACGAGAAGGTTAAGTTCACCGTGGAGATGGAAAGAGACGGGCATCTGCTATTTCTGGATGTTTTGGTTATGCGTAGACCTTGTGGGAGGCTGGAAACCACGGTATATCGTAAGCCAACTCATACTGATCGCTACTTGAGGGCAGATTCACACCACCTTCCGTGTCATTTAACTTCTTTGCCCAGAACGTTGGTAAATCGCGCCTTGAAAATTTGTGATCCTCGGTTTGTTGATCGTGAACTGGGTCACGTGAAGCGTGTCTTGGAGAGCAATCGGTACAACTGGAGACAGTGCAACCGTGTTGTGAACGTGTTGGCTCGTCAGCGGCCGGAAGAGGCTGAGATGTTACCAGTATACTTTCCGTATATAAAAGGGGTAACGAATAAAATCGGGCGCTTGTTACGCTGTAGATATAGCATCAAGTCGATATTCCGCCCTCATATGCAGTTGAGACAGTGGATGCGTTCACCAAAGGATATCCTTATCCTTGAGCCCCTGAGTGGTCCCGGGGTATACATGATTCCTTGTTCATGTGGCAAAAATTACATCGGAGAGACTGAACGCAATATTTCCACGAGGTTATCGGAGCGCATACGCAGTATGAAGAAACAAGATGATAGGCGGTCAGCCGTTGCCGAACACTCAATGAACTCTGATTCAACGCACTATATCCGTTTTGACAAGGTTTCCGTACTAGCGAGGGAAAAATTTTACATTTAACGAAAGGTACGTGAAGTTATAGAGATTAGTCGACGTTCAAATTTTTATCGAGATAGTGGTTGGTCGGGGCCTCCGAGTTGGAAGACGGTTTTGAATCTTCGTACTGCGTCAACAGCGAGTGTTACGTGCTACCCTATATTTGACAATAATATAAGTGACGTAATCGTAAAATAAGAGTATGATAAAACTAAACAAAAAGTGAAGTAAAGACATTTTTTTTAACTAGATCTTGTATTCGCTTTAAGCTCAATTTGCTTTTAATTTACCTACCTAGTCAATGGTGCGGAACCCTTCGTGCGTGAGTCCGACTCGCACTAGGCCTTTTTTTCTTTTCTTTTTATATAATTGTTTCAATTTCGTGTCCTATATAATTAATACAGAATAAAATGCACCAAATTTCAGTATTTTCTGAAACTTTATACTTGACCACGTGAGTTTCGGTTTCGGTTTCGGTTTCGGCCGAAACTGAAGCCACTGCCGAACATTCGGTTTCGGTTTCGGTTTCGGCCGCAAAACCAGTTTCGGTCGGACACTAATTTTCATACTCATAAAAGCGGTATTGAAAAATGGGCTCTAAACTTTTTTAACTGTGCACATATTCGTTTTCATAACATGTGTTCATACCTACGTAAAATTGTATATCTGCTGCCTCCATAAAGAAACGTGTATACACAATTAGTTAAATACATATTGGTATCTTCAAGAGTACAGACCTATTATCATAGTATCTGTGTGGTGTCGGATCTAGACTAACACCTTTCCATTTCTTCCTTGGATGCCCAAAAAAGAAATAAGTTATGGTATGTTTTAGGCGACAGGCTCGCAACCTGTCACTATTATACCTCTTCCAAGTGTTTTTAAACCTAAGATTATGCTAGAAGTGGCTGCAACGCATAAAATTGTAACGGTTTTGTCTCTGTCACGTTTCCATTTATGAACACAGCTGTGATATTACATAAGTATGCTTAATATGTATGATATAATATAACAATACTGCTAAAGAATATAAAGTACAACATAAATATACATTACATAACAGTTTCGGTAACCCCGGAGTAGGTAGTTCGCAAACTTTGCTGCACCGCTTAGTATAATTACAAGCAACCGTCTACAGAGTGCTCTGTAATTGTCCTTGCCACACGCTGTGCCAATCTAGCTGACACTTAACACCCGTGGAGTACTTAACCATCAGAAGACGTCAAAGACAACGACAACTGCCTAAGGGTCTCCCCACATTAGTCGACGACTAATCTAAAAAAGCTTTATTTCATCGCAATACGAGCGAACAAGACGTCAATCAGCTCGGCTACCCTCGGCCCACACGAGACGAGACTTATGTTAGGAGACCCTAAAAGTAGGTATGTAAAACTATATCCCGAGAAAAGTGTCGTCATTTTTTTATTATAAATATCACTGGACAATTCCTACACCAATCACCTAGTCCCAAAGTAGGCAATTTAATGCCTGTGTCATGGGTACTAGACAACGGATAAACTTACTTATATATAGATAAACATCCAAGATTCGAAAGCAAACATTCGTATTCATCATACAAACATCTGCCCCGACCGGGGATCGAACCCGGGACCTGAAGCTTCACAGTCAGGTTCTCTAACCGCTGGGCTATCCGGCCGTCATTACCATCAAAGCACGATTCACTCTCGTCTGCGTCAATACGCATCAGTTTGTATGGGACTTGCCTTATCAATCACGACAGTTGTGTAAACGTGCCGCTGGGAGGCGCTGTTTCAGTTCCCATACAAACTAATAATGAGTAACAAACAACGCAGACGAGAATGACTCGTATTATGATTGTAATGACGACACTTTGGAGTACTGCTTTGAAGTTGGAGCGAGAACATACACATACATATATTCTCACGCCTGTATTCCCAAGAGGGGTAGGCAGAGCACGTGAATTCAAAAATCCAGTGCCATGTTTAGCAATTTCAGGGTAACCAGATGGTTAAACATGATATTGCAGTGACAGGTTGCTAGCCAATATCCCACAATACACCAACCCTTTCCCAGAGTCGACTCTTACGATACCCACGGCAAGAAAGGGGGAGGTGCTATTCTAACCCGGCACCACACGGGTTATAAGTGATATCATTCTTCCACGACGCCCCCTCTCAGCCGGGCCATACGAACGCCAAATCTAGTTGTTGATGAAGTAGTTTTTTTCACAATAATAATAATGAGACCTCCAGTGTTTTCATGCCCCAAGATAACGCCCTGTAATAAGACATAAGTACGAATGGACGATGGTTGCTCTTTATTCGCAACGCTGGCATCGTCTGGCATTACCCGCAGACGTAATGGAAACAACTGAATACACTTCGTTCTTCCTAATATTTTTTAGGGTTCCGTACCTCTAACGAAAAAGGAACCCCTATAGTATCTCCGTGTGCTGTCGGGTTTAGAAGAACATGTCCATTTCTCCTGTGAATGGCGTTGGAGACGGCGGAAAAGGTTAAGGTATAAGGTATTTTAGGCGACAGACTATCAACATGTCATTATTATACCTGCTAAGTTTAAAGTTAAGACCTAACACGACACGTAAATTAGCCGTTTTGTCTATGTAGATGAAGCGTTGTGTGTGCTCTGCCTTTCCCATTTTGGAATACAGGCGTGATGTATGTATGTATATTTGTACGTACCTAAATACCGCGGAAAAAGCGGTGCGCTAACTCTCACCCACGACTCCAAAAAAAATCCAAATTATATGCCGTAGACTGTACTAATTTGGATATTACATTAAAATTTGCATGTGTCCAAACCCTCAAAACTAACTTCGTTACTTCATTATTTCTTGACCTAAAGACTTTATTTCATTTCCTTCATCCAAAAGGGTCCATCACAACGAAAAGCTTCCTTGCGTCACATCTGCCATAAAACATAGAGTACAGAAGTCAAACTCCATACAATGTGCGCTCGAGATACACACATAGACACGATATCTCGGAACAGTAGGGACTAGTCCGAGCGCAGCCGTCCGCTTGGGATGCGTTTGTGAACGATTCTGCAACCTTTTCAAGAGTAACTACCGGAACTGTGAAATGATAACAAATTAAATGCCTTCAAATTGTTCAGAGGGTCGTGGGTTCAAACCCCGGGCTCGCACCTCTGAATTTTTCGGAATTTATGTGCGATATCGAATTTGATATTTATCACGAGCTATTCGGTGAAGGAAAACATCGTGAGGAAACCTACACGCAGCGACGAAGTAATTCAACGTTGTGTGTGAAGTTCCCAATCCGCACTGGGCCCGCGTGGGAACTATCGCCCAAGCCCTCTCACACTGAGAGGAGGCCTGTGCCCTGCAGTGGGACGTATACATATAGGCTGACGATGATGATGATGATGATGAAATTGTTCAGTGTTGTTCAAAAATGTACACTATAAGAATGGTATTAAACTTTAAAATTTATTAATCATGCATTTCGCCAAATTCGCCATCTGTTGTGTAGCAATGACATAAAATTAAAAATGTTTAACTTGTACAATAAATCAAACAACCAGAAACAAGTGGCACCACCGCAATAGTTATGTGCGTAGACCATAATTGACATATTTAAGGGGGCTTTCATAAATTACGTGAGTTGTTTAAGGGGGAAGGGGGTTAAGTCAAATCTCATCTAATCTTTATATTTGACACTTATGAGTGTATCCATTAGAAAAAAAAAATTAAGCAACTTCAAATATTTTATTTGTCCTTATAAAGATTCATAAAAACAAATAAAAATCCAACGCGTTTACGTAAGAAACCCACATTTTCAAAAATCTCACGTGAGATTTGGGGATGGGGGAGGGGGTTGAATAAAATCTTACGATATCTAACCTCTACAGAAAATTAAAAAAGCACCTCACGTAATTTATGGACGCCCCCTAGGGTGATCGGCAAGCGTAGGTATGAAAAGTACATACACTTGACTTCTGTTCGTATTTGTTTTATGCGTTTATAACGTTGTTACCCGGCCCTTCCACGGACCGGATGTTTACCCGACGGTAGGGTAAAGCGGAGACCTCATAGGGTAACAAGCGAGGTTAAACCAGTGGTGTTATGACCAAAAATACGGATAACTCACGTCTAAAATTGAGTTTAGCTCGACATGTTTCGGGCGAGTCCGCAGCTCCTTCTAAGAGCCGCGACGGTTTCAGCAAAACGCGCATTGGGTGCCACAGCTCAGAACGTCGTAGTGTATTCAAAACGATCATGAATTGTAAGTAGACGTGTTGACCGCGACAGTTGTGCTTACGTTCCGTTGGCGACGCAGTCTCATTTTCCATACAATTTTACGATAACTCGCAAACGAAATATACATCGACTGCATGATCGTCTTGAACACACTAAACGTACCAACAGTTTGCACGACGTTTGAAACGTGAAATAGTCATGATTTTGTCTATGTAGCGTTTCATGTTCTCTACCTACCCCCATTAAGAAATACAGGCGATGTATGTATGTGTGTATTCTATTCTAACATAATCATGCACTCTATGCCACGGTTGATAGACCTCGGTTACACGTATTAATGAAGTTTTACAATTACACCTCGTTATTCAGTCACCGGCACTAATTATCGAAGCGATTGCAAATATTCAATTGGACGATTCTAGATTATTCCAAAACAAATCGTCTATCATATTCGTTTTACCAATAATAATATTGCATTACCTTAAAAAAAGGTAAATATTTTAATGTTGAGTTTTGAGATTCCCCGTGTGGTGTCGGGTTTAGAATAACACCTCTCCATTTCTTCCGTGGATGTCGTAAGAGACGACTAAGAACGTAGAGGCATACTTTAGGCGACAGGCTAGCAACCTGTCACTATTATACCTACCAATTCGAAACCCAAAAAATATGCTAGTAGTAGCCACGAAATGTGGAATAGTCATGGTTTTGTCTATGGGGCTTGTCGTGTGCTCTGCCTACCCATTAGGGAATACAGACATGAGGTATATATGGTATGTTTGTTTCCTTAGTCGCCTCTTACGACACCCACGCCAGAAATGTAATGGCGGCTGTACACACTCGTCGAGAGCCTCTCGCCGAGTGCCTCTCGACACGCCGCCGAGAGCGGCCGATATGAGAACGAGAGAGCGAGACGAGACGAGAGCGCCCTGTACACACCCGCGCTCGGCCTATCTCGGGGTGTCTCGACGAGTGTGTACAGCCGCCATTAAAGTGTAATTCTGAACCTACACAGTTTGTATGTTATGTATGTATGTAGCACAAAACTAAAATACAATTAGCAAGAGCACTCACATCCAATTTGTCGAGCCGCTTGGTGACCGGTAATACGTTTTCACGTCAAAAACGTTTGTACACGGAAGTATGGTTAAATGGAACTGACAGGCGACTTTTACAAGGATTACAAGGCGCGAGTCGATTTCTATTAAACGGAACTGCTAAACTGTAGACGTCAGAAAATGGCAGAAGACCGAAGAAGATCGAAGAACCCGGGCTGCGAAAAAAAACATTGTGTTCTGCTTCAGTCAACTCGTGATCGCGGTCGCTGTAACGCGGCTGAAATGTCGAGAGGTAATTAAAAAAATCCGTGATTAAATCCCGCGTATTTATCAGAAAATAGTCCCGCCACCTACAAATTCCCTTGGAAAAAAATCTTGAACTTTGACCCAGCATCTCCTTTGGTTGATCCGACCAAAGAGTTTATTTGACATCTTACTTTAATGCGCTCTATATGATTTCATCGGCAGAAAATAACCGTCGATATTTTTTTTTATTTAATTGATACCCAACCCTTTTGTCTGAAGTGGTAGACCACTTTCTTGGCCGACCACATACAAATATGCCATATCTATTTGACATGTGATCCGTGGTGACAGCTCACACGGTATTTGCCTAATGCATTTTGCGCGAATTTCCAATGAATGGAAAATAAATCTTTCAAATCCATTTGAAACACTGATGCCTGGACGCTATGTTAAAGGGCCCTGTACACATAAACGCAGCGACATACAATCTCGCCTGTGTTCCCAAAGGGCTATTACGCACTGTCGACTAGTCGCCGGCGACTCAGTCCCTCGGCGACCGAAACAGGCGGACAACCGGTGACTAGTGCGTAAATACATACAGACATATACTCACGCCTATATTCCCAAGAGGGGTAGGCAGAGCACGTAAATTCGAAAATTCAGTGCCACGTTTAGCAAGTGCGTAAACACCTATTTAAACTATACAATATTACAGTCGTCGACAACTGAGTCGCCGGCGACTAGTCGACAGTGCGTATTAGCTCAAAAAACAGAGGACGCGAAGTGTGACATAGGCAAAACCAAGACTCTCGCTTCGCAGCAACTTCTAGTATAGCTTTACGTTTAAAAACAGATGGAAGAGATAATTATAATAGCGACAGATTGCTAGTTTGTCGCCTAAAGCATACCTAAATCTGTAGTTTAGTTAGTCACCTTTTGCGATCCACGGAAAAATTGTTATAATAATCCGATACCACACAGGAGCACACGAATTCTAAAACCTGACTAGTTAGGTCCCACAAGGCACAGACAGACAGTCACATTTTGAAAATTTTTCCATACAAAGTTTTGCAGGTAGTTTCAAGTTAGATTCCCGATTAAGACAAGAAAAAAAAATCTATCTACAGTATTAAGAGTGCTTCCCCATGAAGTCGCATTACAAAATTCCACCCTGTATAATAGTGACGGGTCGCAAGCCTGTCGCCTAAGGCATTTCACAACTTAATTAAGAGAGATGTTGTTCTAAGGAAGAAGCCATACGAGCAAAGTCAACCTCTAAAATACAGGGTGTTTCGTGCATCGTAAACGTAACGTAACGTAAAGCTTTTTGCAAAGTAATTTAGCGGATAGAAGGAGTATCATTATATGTCATATTGTCATACATCTATGAGTCTTGTGCGAGAGAGCACAGTTGTACAATAACTTGCCTAAAGAAATAAAAGAATGCCAATCGCTTAACGTGTTTAAAAACAAACTAAAAAAAATAAGTGATAATATTTTTTAAGTGTTGTCGACGGCTGTATCATATTCATACTTACTAAATGTAATTTAGATAATTAATGCTCATTCTAAGTGAACTATGTTCTTTATGAGTAATAAAGATCTTTAAACCCATAATCAGTAATGTCGAATGTTAAAGACGGACCCACCTGTCGACACCATACCTCAACGGCGTAAGACGAGTCTTACAACAATGAATTATTACGTTTTTGTTTGTTCGGCTTCAGTCTGTACATAAAACGGATTATTATTCACAGTTAGTCCGTAGGACCCTAACACTAAATTTACAACTAAAGTGTGTTAGGGCAAGTCGGACGAGGGCGCTCTCGAAGAATTTCGACCAGATCTGCGATGTTCCAAAAAGTACCCGAAACCGTCGAGCGTGTATGACGAGATTGATGAAAGTGAGTGAAGCAAGAGAAGTATGCCAAAAGTATGCGCAGGGAATGGGGCGTGACGCTTATGTATGTGTACCTATGTGACCGTAACACTATGTGTATCGTTTCATTACCTTTAAATTACCTTTAAATGTTAGCTACAGTAGGGCCCTTAAAAAATATGATGTAGGGATAATGGTTGTGCGATCTTTTGTCTTTTTTGCTATTGTGTCAGGTCATTTTTAACCCCCAAAAATTTACCCGTGTGGTGCCGGGTTAGAATAGCACCTCCCCCTTTCTTCCCGTGGGTGTCGTAAGAGTCGACTCTGGGAAAGGGTTAGTGTATTGTGGGCGATGGGCTAGCAACCTGTCACTGCAGTGTCACGTTTAACCATCTGATTACCCTGAAAATGCTAAACGTGGCACTGGATTTTTGAATTCATGTGCTCTGCCTACCCCTCTTGGGAATGCAGGCGTGAGAATATGTATGTATGTAAAAATTGGGGGTTTAAGTTGACATCAATGCTTTGTGACATCGAGGCTTCCAAGCGCAGGGAAAAATTTCGATACTGATGTTTTCATTCAAATGCGTCCATACAAAACATCATGCCTATATTCTGAAATGGAATAAACGGAGCATACAAAACTTTACGTAAACAAAACCATGACTGATTACAATTTTTGTTTGATAGTTGATGAAAGAGTGACAGATTACTAGCCTGTCACCTGAAACTATTTCGTTGTCGGCCTGTTACAACATACATACATACATCATACATATTCTCACGCCTGTAGTCCCATGAGGGGTAGACAGAGCACATGAATTCAAAAATCCAGTGCCACGTTTAGCAAATTCGGGGTAACCAGATGGTCAAACGTGATATTGTGGTGACAGGCCACTGTTCTTATAAAATACGGATAACTCACGTTATAAATCGAGTTTAGCTCGACATGTTTCGGACTAATTCGTAGCCCTTCATCTAGGAGCCGCGGCAGCTGCTGCTGCCAAACGCAAATGCATGTCGAGCTAAACTCGATTTATAACGTGAGTTATCCGTATTTTATAAGATGAGTGAGTCTCACGGTAGTTTAATGTTAAACAGGCCACTGTGACTGACTGTTACAACATCGACGGAAGAAATTAAATTTGATATTTTACGATTGGTAGAAATGACTCTTAAGACAAGTAATAACAGGTAATTTTGATCAAACTTAGTCATTTTTGTTTTCCAGCATTATATTAAACCTACGAGACTTTAAGAGTTAGATCTTAAGGACGTAACAAAAACATAAAACTTAAATTAAATTCGTCACTTAGTTTCTACACTTTTTTGTGTTCTGCCTACCGCTTTACGTTTTAATAGCGCTTGATACCTTAAGATTTCTAATAATAATAAATTGTGAGTTTTTGATCGTTGTATGAAACGGAGTAGGTAAGTATAAGACTTTTTAAACCATACCATATCCGACTTTACTGAATTTTTTTCCCGAGGTTCATAGCAGAAATGTAGTCTAGTCGATTCTTCCTTCCCATCATTTCACGCGCGTTTTTCACCAAAAGAAACGTTGGTAATAAAATAAAAATATCCCACCCCACCCTGACACAAAAACGCCTTTTTCGGTTAACGATGACGGACGACACATCGAGCGGTCAAACGTTCTCGGACGACAAGCCGGTGATCTATTCGGTATGGCTGCCACAATCTGTTTTTATGCGAAAATATTTTCGGGGAAAATCTTTTTCAATCGAAAGAACGATGCTTCTGGGGCAGTAGTAGGGTTACATCCTGTTTCTGAGAGTGATGAGGTGCGACTTAAAAAATGGATGTCCTAGATGGGTGAGATTTTGCTTGGAATTGGGGACTCGCTAAACAATTGTAAAGATTGTTAGCTACTCCGCGCATGCACTGGCAACATCACACGGTTGAGGTAGTGGAGAGTTGAAATAAAAAACAAGCCAAGTGCGAGTCGGACTCACGCTTGAAGGGTTCCGTACCAAAAACTGCAAAAAAATCACGATTGTTGTACAGTCAGCGTCAAAAGTAACTGACAATTTTAGTACTGAGTTACGTCAAATTCTATACTAAAATTATCACTTACTTTTGACGCTGACCCTACGAGTAGGGAGCCCCGTGTAAATAATAATTTTACTTTATTATTAGTACATACGTAACGCTTGTATTCCCAAATAGGCGGGCAGAGTGGACGATAAGCTACATAAACAAAACCATGATTATTTAAGCATACTTTAACCCATTTCTCAATCAACTCCTTTTTTCCTATTTCTTTATTAAGGTAACTGTACCAATGCTCGACGCCTCAACGCCCAGTAGACGACACCCATCTGTCACCTGTCTTACTATGACATAAGGTTGCAAGTGCCGTGTATTGGGTCAGTGTCGAGCATTGGTACATTTACCTAACTTATGTTTAAAAATAAACATTAAAAGCGAAGTTTGAGCTATTCAAAGCGTAAGTTGTATTCGATATCGGTAAAAAAAGAAACTCCATATTTCCCGACATTTATAGAGTTCATTGGAAATGTACTTCTTTGATTTCACTTTTTACCCACGAGTGGTTTGATGGCGCTTGTGAATGATTTCTATTAAAAGTAAATATTGACGTTTCTTTCAACTTCACTTGTTTATAAAAAAAAAAACATTAAAATGCTGGAACTGAAGAGCTGTTAGCTTCTCCGCTCAATGCATTCTTATTGCAATGTTCCTTTGTACAATTTTCTTTGTAATTTCACTATCTTAATTCTTCGGTAGTGTTGACATTAGTATTTGCAATGAAACATTGCAAGAAAAGAGCGGAAGGAAATAGGTTTAGGTATGCTTTAGGCAGGCTAGCAACCTGTCACTATTATACCTGCCAACTACTACCTACTATCTACTACTAATTGCAAGTAAGTAGGTACTAATAGATTACTATCTCTTCCATCTGTTTTCAAAGTAAATATTATACCAGAAGTGGCTGCGAACCTTGAAATAGTCATAAATATTCATGGTTTTGCCTTTTCTCTGCCTACCCCATTTGCGAACATAGGAGTGTGTGTATGTATGTAACTTTCTAATGAAATTATTTTTGGCGACATTTTTTTTTTCAAGAGCAAAAGTAGTCATTTCTAACGAAGAAGTCGCTAAATTGGCAACACTACACACTCTGCTCTAATAACATGATTAATTTTGCATTCATAATATTATGAGTAAGATAATATGGAACTGATTTGGTCTTGTCGGTTTTCTCCAACGTTATGGTCAGCAAAAACATTGAATGACGCATAAAGGAAAGTAAGGGCGAAAGCAAGTTCCACTTCGGTTCTTCCTAGAAACTATGGAAAATTAATACTGCAATGTTATAAGGAAAATATTTGTTTACATTTTTATTAAAAACTATAAGATTTTTGCTAGTGAATTACAACTTTAACTATGTACACCTGCGACTAAAAATCGTAAAATTAAGTTTAAAATTAAGTGGTAAATGTAATGTAGTGGTGATGCCGAGTGGTGTCGGGACAGAACAACATCTCTCCATTTCTTCCATGGATGTCGTTAGATGCGACTAAGGAAATAGGTTTAGGCCAAGCCCTCTCATACTAAGAGAGGAGGCCTGTGCCCTGCAGTGGGACGTATGATGATGATGATGATTAGAGATGCAACGGATATCCGGTTGCTATCCGGTATCCGGCCTATCCGGCCATTATTTTACTATCCGGCCGGATACCGGATAGTTGCGCACTATCCGGCCGGATACCGGATAGTGATTCTGTTTGGTATTTAACTTTGAAAAAGGTTAATTTGTACACAAGAAAACGACAACAAATTGTCAATATTTGTTTATAAGTATTACCTTTAACGTACAATTTAAACTTATCAAAAAGCCTCATTTGAAGTAAGTAGTTCAGAAGTTCTATGATCAGTATTAGCATTCCACCAATTGTAGCGTATCTTATGATAATTCTTAATGAAATAAAATATTCATAATTAAGTAACAGAAAATTGTGGTGACTAAAAACGCGATTCTCTGCATTTTTAGCCGACTTCAAAAAAAGGAGAAGGATCTCAATTCGACCTATTTTTTTTTTTGTGTGTATGTTACTCGATATCTCGGAGACCCGTGAACCGATTTTCAAATATTTTTTTTAATCGAAAGAGTATAACTCGAAATTGGTCCCATTGGCACTAAATCAGGATTTGATGATGGAATCTTGGAGAAATCGAGGGGACTCTTCAAATGTTACTTGGACATGTACGGCGTTTTCGGTAATTTGTTGATGAAGTCAATAATTTACATTCAGTAAACAGAATACTTTCAAAATATGTAATGCTAATTTGAAGTCGGTTTTTTTTGTTAAAAAATATTGAGTACTGCATACGAAATTAGTTTCGTACTTACTGACCTAATAAAACTCGTTTCTTGCCTAGAAAACGGTCCGCGCGAACCTACATACGTAACAGGTTGAAACCTGCACGACGCGCCTGCCGCCAAACTAAAATGTAGGTATCGTTTGGCCGGCCGAATATCCGGCGGCC
This sequence comes from Adoxophyes honmai, assembly GCA_005406045.1. Lineage (NCBI taxonomy): Eukaryota > Metazoa > Arthropoda > Insecta > Lepidoptera > Tortricidae > Adoxophyes > Adoxophyes honmai. The sequence goes on along the minus strand of BHDV01009322.1, from coordinate 278,113 downwards.
GGATACCGGATATCCGGCCGATGATGAGGCCGAATATCCGGTATCCGGTATCCGGCCAAACAACTATCCGTTGCATCTCTAATGATGATGATGATGATGAACATCGCGCTGCGACCAATAGGACCAAAGACACAAGGGAAAATGTGGGAAAAAAAACGGGGGAAATTAGTCACTATTCCACGCGAACAGAGTCGCGGGCATAGCTAGTCTAAAATACTTATAGAATGCACTCATGCATGCCATCTATTTAGCTATCTCTACAGTATGTACGTATATTTTGTTACGGATATTTCAACCAATTGTAACATCCAAATCGAGGGCATTTGCATCTGTGGTGTTGTTTAACTAGGGTATCCGGTTCCCATTAACTAGAGGTTAAGTTCGTACTCACGTGTTATTATGTTGAGTGAGCGACACATTAGTGAGGCTAATGGATAAGAGTTTAGAGATTCTTTTACAGGGTGTCCTTAGCTCAAGAACGTAGAAGTTATACTCATTAGATGTTTATTACACATACATACATACATCACGCCTATATTAGGGTTCCGTACCCGAACGGTAAAAACGGGACCCTATTACTGAGATTTCGCTGTCTGTCTGTCTGTCTGTCACCAGGCTGTATCTCAGGAACCGTGACAGCTAGAGTTGAAATTTTCACAGATGGTGTATTTTTGTTGCTGCTATAACAACAAATACCACAGAATAGATAATAGTACAAGTACTAAATATAATATGTAAATACTAAAATCAAAATAGTAATAATTATTAAGGGGAGCTCACATACAAAAAAAACGTTTCTTTTTTGCTGTTTTTGGTACGGAACCCTTCGTGCGCGAATCCGACTCGCACTTGGTCAGTTTTTCTTAAAATAATGGGGTAGTCAGACTCAGACCACAAGAAACACCACATAGACAAAACTAGGACTATTTCACATTTCGTGGCTACTTCAAGCTTTTTTTTGGTTCACAGGTATAATAATGACAGGTTGCCAGCCTGTCACCTGAATTATGCCTTACCCTATTTCCTTATTCGCCTGTCACAACATCCACAATAGGAATAGAGAGATGTTATTCTTAAGCCGACACCAGGCACCACACGCTGTATGCGTATAAAATTAACAATCGAAGAATCAGTGTAGAACATTATTAATATAACTATCTTGCGGTTTTTTCCTTTGTTTCCTACAAGAATAATAGCCATCGATACCATCCAGGAACAATCATCCTTGTATTATAAACTACAAAATATTGCAAAGTATGTTTTAAACTTCAACAACGATGAAAATAAACGTTTCTCAAAGTAGCGGCGTCTGATTTTCTGTCACTTACATTATAGAATTCATGTTGTCACAAATTGTCGTAAAATTCCTTTGTCAAGCAATACAACGACACTGTGATGTTTACTATAAATAAACTGAATGCTGGGTCAAATATCTATTGTTTTGGTAGTTCGCTAACAGTGATTAACGAAAAAAACAACGGTCACTCACACAATATTATGAGAATAATAATTGAGGATTAGGTACCAATCCACTCCCACACACAGTCAGTTAGTTCTAACTGATCCAATCAGCAGCATTATGTACAGGGTGGCCGAAAATTGATCATAAAAATTTTACTCAGTGATCGGGTAAACGCGTCTGAAACCAATGTAAAATATTTCCTGAAAATTTACATTATTGACCTTGAGGGAGACAAATATTTCATCGCTTTTCAGGTCATTGAGTCCTGTGTTTTACCTTCCTTACGTCCCGTACGCAAGACCCGTTAGTCAGCGCTTACGTACCTGCACTCGTTCAACATTGCGATGCTACACGGTTGACTAAGAGCCGGAGTACGAATGACTGGGCTGTAGGTATCTTCGAATTTTTGTTTTTTTTTTTAATATTTTTTTTGGGGAAAATCCGTTTATACCCAACCACCAGGCACTGTATAGGACGAGAGGAAGGATGGTGTATAGCCAGTAGCTGATAATAAAATTGTCGAATCATAGTCTTAATAAAGGATTCATTAAGAGGAGAATGTTTCGGATCTTGCTGAGTGACTTGCCGTTTTATGTTTGAGATTGCGGGCAATCTGTGGCATCGACCTCAGTGTAAACAGAGCCAAGAAAATAGAGGCTGATACACAGAATTATATCGAAATAGATTAGATGACTTATGTGTATGTACTTCGCGTGCCAAAAAGGAGCCAAAAGGGAGAGCAATGCTCTTCCTTTGACGCGATTTCTTTTAGTTTTGTACCACTTAGATTAGGTTTAACTGCCTAGAGACAGGACAACTTGCATAAGGCGGCGTCACCTTTGAATCGGTTTAACTCGGACTGTCAATTCCCATCACTAAAGCGCTCATGTGACGTTACAGTATGTAGAGAAGCAGTGGCACGCTTGGTTTTCATACAAATGCAGGAACTCGCGGTATCTATTTTAATATAATTCTGTGGGCTCATTCCTTAAGAGGATAGGAGTCGGTACCACTTCTCCATTTTTCAATATTTTTTATTTTTCTTATTTAGAAAATCGATAAAAGCAAATAATAGGGGCATAGCCACAACCGATACATATTTAGAGATATTTTTTTTGCTCTAATGTCATTATTCAGGGAGAAAACAGGGGACTACGTTTGCATGGACGGTTCGTTTGTACGTCGTTATCAGCAAAAAAACTAGACAGAAATAGATACGCCAAAGAGCTATGGTGCGCAGCATGCATGAAGTGGGAAGGATTGATCGGATCCGGAACACGGTGCTGCGTTCTAAAATGCGCGTTGTTGATGTTGGTCAGGTTAAAGCGAGACTAGGTACGCAACATCAGCCAAATGCATTCCCGGCGGTGGGCTAACATGCTACAGAGTGGATGCCATGAGGCGGATAGCGACGACAGGGCAGGCCCAGACGGAGATAGCAGGAGCACCTGGATGGGTTTCTCTAGGCTGCTCTGGATCGGGAGGAATTAAGAACATGGAGGGAGGCCTTTGACCAGCAGTGGGATATCAACACAGGCTTGATGTTAGATATCATTAGTATTACCAGCCAGAAGATGTCCATTGTTGAACATAAAATGCCATAATGACCGACAACTTGCCAGTCGCATCCATCCATCCAGTCGGTCCATCTATTTTTTGTGCTTTATGCTCGAGGGATTCTCCCACAGAGGGTGAGTAAACCCACAAAAACGACACGCTCTCCTTTATGGCTCGTGTTGACAATCCGGGAACCTTAACGGATATGTCCGGTCCGCCCACTGGCTACCTCGGATTGAGCGATGGCACCTCTCTCTATCTCTAACAGCCGTGGTAGCCCAGTGGTTCGAACTGTGGCCTCTCAAGCAGAGGGTCGTGGGTTCAAACCCCGGGCTCGCACCTCTGAATTTTTCGGAATTTAAGTTTGTGCGATATCGAATTTGATATTTATCACGAGCTATTGGGTGAAGGAAAACATCGTGAGGAAACCTACACACAGCGACGAAGTAATTCAACGTTGTGTGTGAAGTTCCCAATCCGCACTGGCCCCGCGTGAGAACTATAGCCCAAGCCAAGCCCTCTCATACTGAGAGGAGGCCTGTGCCCTGCAGTGGGACGTATATAGGCTGATGATGATGACTTCTCTCTATCACAGACGCAGGTTCTTTACGCTATTGCAAACATAGAAAGCAAAGAGGTAACAAGGCAGATGTTTTTCGACGTATTAGAAGGCCTGTCAACACTGCGTCTTCCGGTGCATAGTCACCACTCAAGCTCTCTACTCCATCAACAATTATGTCTTTTATGAACAATGTACGGACAATCCCCGGCTTCTCACATGGCAAATGGTTTTAAGGAGTGGAGTTAAGCATTTCTACAAAGTAAGAGGTGCGCATACTTACGGAATCATCCATTAAAAAAGGTCCTATTGAATTATTTCGCCCCACCTCATTACTGGAAAATGAGATTGAAGTTCCATAAAAACTGCGGAATTAGAAAACCTCAATCCGACTCCATTCCGCACTTTGCGGGTGTCTGCAATTTTCTAGCCACAACTTTGAACGACAAAGTTCTATGTTATAGTGGGTAGTTTCATTTAGAACCTTGTGCCGAGAAAACAGGGTTCACTATTGCTAAATCTTATGAAACGTATTACTGCAACTTGTGGGTGTAGATCGTAAGTTTCTGTAGTGTTTGTAGTGGTGCAGGTGTTAAATAGACTTCTGAAATGAGTTATTATTATCATTTGTATATGTCGAAGGCGGATTGTAAAATCCGCCGTTTTACATTACGCCTAGCCGTTTTGCAAAACAGCGCCGTTTTGTAATGCGGCGGCTCAACGTTTAGCCGGATTGAATGCGGCTGAATAAAAAACCGCCGGAATGAATTCGGCGCTAAACGTTATTCATTACGGCTAGGCAGAATGTAATACGACGAGAGATTAGCCGCCACTTTGTCGTTTTTAGTTCAGATTTTTAACACTCGTGGCGCTGCATAACATAAACAGTAGAGGATTTAGAGGTTTTAATAGGTTAGGTTAGGTTAGATTATATTAGATTCGGTTAGGTTAGGTTAGTTTATTTTATTTATATTTATTTTATTTAGCATTCTTTATTTTCTTAAGTATTGTTACCCTACAATTTTAGTAGTAGTACAATGCGGCTAAACGTGGGCCGCCTTATTGAAGAACGTAACGCAACAACAATCCGGCTGAACGTTAAGTCGCCGCATTACAAAACGGCGCTGTTTTGCAAAACGCCTAGCCGTTATGTAAAACGGCGGTTTATACAATCCGCCTGCGACATATATACAGCTAGCTTTTGCCTGCAGCTTCGCTCGCGTTAAGAAGTATTTTAGGGAAGTGGGGAGAAACAAAAAGTAGCCTATGTCACTCTCCATCCTTTTAACTATCTCCACCCAAAAATCACGTCATAACCTGGTCAAGATAGACATAAAAACAGTGACAAATACAGAAAATTCCGACAAAGCCAAATCTCCGTAGAAACCTCAGTTTTACCATAAAAAATAAGGTGTCAAAAGTCCCCATTTATCCCATGTGAGCTAAGCGAGTTATTCGGGTTCAAATGTCAAAATTTTTGGTTTTTTGGATTTTTCTCGAAAACGGTAAATTTCATCAAAAAGCACCTCAAAGCCAAGTTGTAAATCTCATAATATTCTATAAAACGGTCCTTACTAGTTTTTCTCTAAAACGCACCGTTTGCCAGATATTGCGCTCATAAGAATCACGGTCAACATCGCATACTGTACGAGGTAGTGCACTCGGCGCGTTTTTCCTAACGTGGTTTCCCCGGTAGGCCTATTCCACTAACATTTATGGCGTTATTTTCAGGAAAAATACTAATTTAATACTATGAAGATGGTTGATATTGGTTATGGGGTCTAACTGACGTTCTATACTCGATAGAAATGTTAAATACCAGATGCCTATGTTGGAGGAAGACAGGATAGTCATTATTGGCATCTGCTGTTCAATATTTCTATCGATTATAGAACGACAGTTTAACCCCATACCCAATATCAATAGTCTTCATACTATTAAATTAGTAATGTTCCTGGAAATAACGTTATAAGGTTTAGTGGAATAGGCCTACCGAAGAAACTACGTTGAAAAAAATGCGCCGAATACACTACTTCGTACAGTACGTGATGTAGACCGACATGTAGTTAAGTGATTCTTATGAACGCAATATCTGGCAAACGGTGGGTTTTAGAGAAAAACTACTAAGGACCGTTTTATAGAATATTTTGAGATCTACAACTTGGCTTTGAGGTACTTTTTGATAAAACTTACCGTTTTCGAGAAAAATCCAAAAAACCTAAAACTTTGACATTTGAACCCGAATAACTCGCTTAGCTCACATGGGATCAATGGGGACTTTTGACACTTTATTTTTTGTGGTAAAACTAAGGTTTCTACGGAGATTTGGCTTTGTCGGAATTTTATGTATTTGTATTGTCTAACTTGACCAGGTTATCAATCCGTCGCTCCGTTTAGCCGTGAAAGACGGACAAACAAACAAACAAACAAACACACTTTCTCGTTTATAATATTGGTGTGGATAGTGTCGGGTTTAGAATAACAAAGCGAAAAATAAAGCTTTAGTTCCTGCAGGCCCGAATAGAGATCTTCATACACAATTTGGAATAGCTTCACAGTTCTGATGTGTGCTTGTTCACCGAATAGCATGCAGAAAATTATAACACTATAAGCCGTTGAAAATTAATATTGGTTTATTAACTAAGTGCATTCATTTCAAGTTTCATTGCCATCGTTTCATGGCTACGGTTCTCAGCCAATCACAACAGCCGTAGATGACGTGATATCAAATCTGATTGGTCCGGACTAAATCAAATAATTAATTAATTAGTTACTAGAGTTTGTTTATCAGTCTACGTTTACTTAGCTGCATAAAAAAATCATGTTATTTTAAAAACACTTGTACAAATAACATTTAGTTTCAATAAACTTTTTTTGTTTTATTTAAATTTTATTCGATGCAAGTTACAAAACCACTCGCTTGGTTTATTTTGACATTCTCTATCTCATTCTGGCAAAGGTAAAAAACTGGAGTGAGAAAGAGATGACAGAATGAACCCTATCTAGTTAGACAATAAGGTCTTTTAGAAGCTTCTAGAAAATGATTGCATCTGCCGCGTTGTTGTTCCTGTGATTGTTCAATTCGCCTTAAAACGGAGGATATAGGGGACATACGGGTGATCGGATTTGAATAAAAAAAAACTATTCATATCCATTTGTGTTTCACTTTTGAAATTCCATTATGAATGTAATACATAATGTAATGTAATGTATGGTTACCCTGAATTTGCTAAACGTGGCACTGGATTTTTGAATTCATGTGCTCTGCCTACCCCTCCTGGGAATACAGGCGTGAGAATATGTATGTACTTATGTATGTATGTAATATCCGTAAACGAAATTATCCGAAACAATCGGATAATCCGAAATAATTTCATATACTTATCTGTATCCGCTGTAATAATCATTCCTATATCCGTATCCAATCGGTATCCGAAATGTCATATCCATAACATCCATTCACGAGACACGCTGGTTGAGGCGGTAATGGTTACACCACGGCTATTTTAATTCCAAGTCAAAACGTACAACGACGATCTTCCCTGCAATTAAACGCCACACTCTTGAGCGTATCAACTGAAACAAAATACACACATACATACATACAGTCACGCCTGTGTTCTCAAATGGGGTAGGCAGAGCACACGAAACGTAACATAGATAAACCATGACTATGATTAGGTATATCACGCTTCTAGCATGGTTTTAGGTTTCCAAAGATGGAAGAGGTAGAATAGTGACAGGTTGCTAGCCTGTCGCCTAAAACATACCTTAACCTCCTTAGTCGCCTCTTACGACCTCCTCGGAAGAAATGCAGAGGTGTTATTCTATCCCGAGACCACACGGCATGAAACAAAAGCCCACGCTAAAATCCACTTTTTACCAACTACCATAAAGTTTCACTCAATTTCATTCAATTACTCTGACTCGTTTCCTCCCCACCTCCCCCACCTGTTGCATCGAGTTTGTTTACAATCAGCCAGCATTACTCGAAACCTGGATCATTCCGGTAATCACCAAACTGCGCTCAAGCGAAAGGAAACTGTAGCACCTGTGACTAGAGTTGGTTTTTTATTAGGTAAGTTTGTAGTTGTGTCGTTTTGCGATGGTGTTTTAGTAAAGTGGACGGATTACCGTCAATATTTTTTAAGCGACGCGCAGTACAATCGGTTTCGGTTAGCAAATCTTGGTTGAGCTGATTTTGCTACGCAGTTTGACGCGATCCCAACAACCTGTTTTTAGGGTTCCGTACCCAAATTGTGAAAACGGGACCCTAATTTCTAAGATTTCGCTGTCTGTCTGCCTGTCTGTCCGTCTGTCACCAGGCTGTAGGTATATCAGGAACGGTAGGAGCTATGCAATTGAAATTTTCAGAAATGATGTATTACTGTTGTAAGCGACGCAGACCACAGAGGGGAAGGGGGTATAAATATCGGGACGAACCTCGCCGACGGGTACTACGCGAATGCGAGCCGAACCTACCGCACGCACACATCTATATTTCATTTTTATTGTAAAAGCTCCTAGTTTGTAAAAACTCTGAAATTATACTTCTTCAGTTGCAATTGTTGACTTTCTTCTTGGTTCACCATCTTCCATCGACTACAACTGTTGCCGCCTTAACAATATGCCGCTTTAAAATAATAATTATTAATAAGGGGGGCTCCCATACAAAAGTGTTTTTTTTTTTGCTTTTTCGGTACGGAACCCTTCGTGCGCGAGTCCGACTCGCACTTGGCCGGTTTTTTTACACCTGTTTTGCTATATGAGATAGGCAGAGCATAAGAAATATTACGAATACGTAGTCAAAAATATGTTGTACTTCACGATTCATAGCCATAGCCAGTCCCAGTTTTAGGTTCTCAATTCGACCTATTTTTTTTTTGTGTCTATGTTACTCTATATCTCGGAGACCCCTGGACCGATTTTCAAAAATGTTTTTTAATCGAAAGGGTATAACTCGAAATTGGTCCTATTGCCACGAAACCAGGATCTGATGATGGAATCTTGGAGAAATCGAGGGAACTCTTCAAATTTTATATGGAGATGTACGGCGTTTTCGGTAATTTGTTGATGAAGTCAAGATTTTACATTCAGTAAACAGAATACTTTCAAAATATTGCTAATTTGAAGTCGGTTTTTTTTGTTTAAAATTATAAATTAATAAGTACAATGTGATGGGATGCTAGTTTGCCATCTAAAGCCTACCTAATCTTTTATCCTTGTTGGCTTTTACGACAACTATGGAAGAAAGGGAGAGATATTATTCTAAGCCTGACAACACCATAAAACCGTGAATTAGGCCTCTTTTCTACTGTTATATGGATCACTATGGACGCTTGTTGACGGACACGGCAGAACTACGGCCCGGCGCCGTCAACAAGCGTCCACAGTGATCCATACAACACTGACGACCGTGTCTACACACGGTTAATTAACCGTAGTTTTTTACGGCCAAAAACCGTCCGTGGAAAAGAGGCCTTAGTCATGATTTTCGGTATGTAGCGTTTTGTGTGCTCTGTGTACAGTCAAGGACTTTCATTCATGAGCCACTGTGGAATGAATTCACAGCAGACGTCATAGTGACATCCCATTAATTATCAAGGGAAATCGTAATGGCTTTTTCTTTGAAAAGGTTCTATGGTGGCTCATGAATTAAAGTCCTTGACCGTACCCCATTTAGGTACATAGTATTTTAAATTTACTCTGTGACAAATGAATGAACAAATAAGCATCGGAAGTTAGTTCTTTACCACTGCTCGTTGCTAAGTCATTTAAAACTTGTTTTCTGAATCAGTAACAGGTAGTTCTTTCTTGGTAAGGTTATTTACCTTTGCCGCAAAAAGTGACAAACACACTTTCTTCTTACATAACAACTCTCGTTTGTTTATTTTGTGCGCGTGATTCATAAAGTGAGGATGAATCTGTCTATCCGACTGTCCTAGACGGTCGTTGGTTTGCGAACTGTGTCAATTGGTTTCGGATTTTGCATAGCGGTTGTTTTTTTTTTAGGATAACCCAAATATAAGTTGGTTAATGATTGCTAATTGTTTCTGCTGACTTTGTGTTGCTTTGTTTTTGAAGTTTTGTTTTGAGATAGAAAGTGTAAAGTATTGATTGTTCGCGTGGATTTCGGATCTTGTGCGTTTATTTGATTTTAAGTATTTAAATAATAAAATCAACTGTTTACACACACAAATTTTTCATACAAAGGTCAAATATTTTAGCAGTATTTTTCGTTTTACTAATAAAATTTTGTTTGTTTTTGCTTTAACAAAATTTGCAGTATTTCGCTTTCATTTTTTGTTTAAATACATCGAGGAGTTTTTAAGCAAAAATATCTTGGTTTACAGGAACTTCATCAGTGTTAACGTACTTAATTGTTTTTATCAATATGTGTTTTTTCTTAGTAGTGTAACGATATTTGGCAAATAATAGAAATTAAGCTTACGATACATTCTCAAAATTAGTAACTTTTATATTACTCGCAAACATTATCAAGGTATACAGGTATTTGTGTAATATTTATATTCTTGAATATAAATCAACAAAAACTTTACTGCCGGTTGGAAGTTAACTGAGTCTATTCAAACGCTTAATTAAAAGAAACTTAATTGAACAAAAACACCATTCAAATTCAATCGCAAAAAAAAAAACAAACAATTATTCGATTTCTGAAGCTCACTTTCTCTAATGGGGTTCCCAAAACACTTCAAAAAAAGCCATTGAAAAGGTAACGTCAACAAAACAAGGAAAACATGCGAGCTGACCTACAACTGCTAACGGTACACGCGCAGGCCGCCGGTCGGCTGCGCAGGAGTGGCCAACCGTTGGTCCGCTTCATAGTGAAAGTATTCTAGAAACGTACAGTCCAATAGTGTGTATTGGATATGTTTTTTTATTATTTTTAATTTTACATATTTGTCTATTTATTATTGTATTTCTATATTTCGTACTTAATGGTATTTCACCATGTTTGTTGTCTCTTTTGTCGATATCAGTAATTTATGTTTCCTCTATGTCTCTCAAAGGTTGGCTGTCAGAGGCCCTTGAACCCGGCTTTATACTTTTTTATTTAGCTCATTCAATCTATCATTTTACTTACAATGAGTACAAGTATACTTTGTTAGACATCAGAAATATTACAAAAATTAAATAAAACTTAAAAAGTAAGGAAGTAAAAACAAAGGAGACAAATAAAAACAAATGAAGAAAACAAACACATTCAATCAGGTGGTACTAAGAGTAAGACGTAACAAATGGAACAAAAACAACATGCAAAATAAAACTATAAAATTAGTTAACTTTTTCTGTTTCCAAGGGTATAGAAAAAACATGCCTTTGCAAAAGCTAAAAAAAAGTGAGATTTCAACACACAAGCTAAATAGGCCATCGATCGAGTCAACTGTTGACTAGCACTGCATTTTTGATTTCTTTTATTAAGAGAAATTAATGATACTTTAAACATATACATCACTCACTGGCAACTTTAAATATCACAACCGTGACGTAAGTATTAAATAAATATCTTTACTATAGTAAAAAATAACTGAAAAACAGCAATATTTCAACACCTTCTAGCTATACTCACAATATGAATTCCAAATACATGATGCATTTAATGAGTCTTTTTCAATAGTTTTCTTCGCAAACAATATCGAAACAATACACCGTAATGTTTGCTAACCATTGACAGTAACAGCTACTTAAACAAGCTAGAAGATACTTATAACCCCGGGGAAAACGGTTGACAACACCTGACCAGTAAAGGCGCAGTTATCAATGAACAGTTCTCGAACATTCTCCCCACGCAGCCGTAGCCTATATAAGCCCCGAGCCCGCCGCATGCCGGCATACGATTACGAAAGCCACACGACACACGAACTATGAACAAGTATTGCGTTTTTACACTCCTAGTCCTCGCTTGCGTGGAAGCGAGAAAGCACACACACCAAGACCCCTTCGCGGCTTTAGACCAGCAGCTGTCTCATTCCCTCGCGTTCCACTACCTCTGGCCATGGAGCGAACTAATGCAAGCTGCTGCCGCCATGAACGAGGAAGACAACCTCGAAGAACCGCAAATCACCGCTGATCCCAATAGTTTCGAGATCAAAATCAACGTAAAGAGGTTCAAACCTGAAGAGCTGAGGATCAAAGTGAAGAACCAGTACATCGTCGTGGAGGGACGGCATAGAACCACGGCTATGGACAACCGTTTCATGGCCAATCATTTTGTGCAACGCTTCAATCTGCCACCTGGAAGCAAACAGGAGGAGGTGACAGCGGTACTCAACGAGAGAGGTGTTCTGATTGTGTCAGCTCCGAGACATGAAGTGCCGCCTCCGCCAGCAGAAAGAATAGTACCCATTGAAGTGAGACTGCCACAAGTTTCGTCTGAGAAACCATCAATGTCATCCGAAAGTCCCGTCAAAACATCATCAGAAAAAATAGAAACTTCGTCGGAGAAAATTGAAACTTCATCAGAAAAAAGTGAGAGTTCCTCAGAAGCCACTGCTTCGTCAGAAGTTTCTTCAGAGAGATTAGAAACTTCGTCCGAGAAAGTTGAAATTCCTTCCAGGATAGAAACTTCTCCAGAAAAAGTGGAAACCTCAGAATCTTCTTACAAGAAGGCATCTTCGGAATCTCCGCTTATCGAAATGCACTTGTTTGACAAATCACACGTCGGGAAAATTAGAAAGAAGGAGTTGAAAAATACGACGAAGCACGTGAAGGACAACGAAGTGACAAAAGGGGTTGACGGCAACGGACTGGACTATGCGTTAATAGAGTCTGAAGAGTGAATATTTTTAGGACTATGATAAAAGACTGATAGCTTTAAAGCGGTGCTGTGAATGATAATTTTGGTCGGTTTAGAACTTACAATCATTTTTCCAAGAACAAATTTTGTACTTGTAGCAGCAATTTAAGCACTTGTGTAAACAATGCTGCTACTCCTTCGCGTTCACGTACAATAGGTCTTGCCATTTTGTGTCTTATAAACTTGATTGTATTGACAGCTAAACAGCCTCTGAGAATTATCAACGTTATATTTTGTTCCGTGGGAATAAAGATGTTATTTATTATAACTGTTTTATTGTTTCATTTTGTTTTGAACACCTTCTATACTATGCACATACATCCTGATTGCTAGTAGGTATGTTGATGATATTTTAGTACACTGTTCAAAAATGAATGATGCATTAAGTAAACAACGATTGAAAAATGGTACGGTAGTTAGATGGAAAAAATATTTTGATGTTGATCAGCTATTTTTAGACAAATTTCAGAAATATGGTGCAATTGTGGTTTTTTTCACATTTTGGATTTTTTTTCTCCCAGAATCGTTTGTTGTTATAAATAGTTGATAGACAAACGAGATAGTACGATGGATGTAAAACCATTGAATAAAAATAAATATAAACACTGATTTTTTTACACTTTTACTTCAGTAAGTATATTTATTATTGTATATCTATACTTAGTATGCTATTATTATATTATGATTATGCTAGTATGATAATTATTGTGAGATACTATTATTTTTTTGCATCAAATTATCACTACACGGTTGACATGACACAATGACTAGGCGTAAATACAATTAATGATATGGGAGCTATTGTCACCGTCATAATAATATCACGGCAAGGGGAAATCGACTTTGTTGTTTCATGATCATGAGGTTCAATTGAACATTGATCAATATGGGAATAGACCGATTTCTTCGTCGACTGTACGTGTCACCATGACTGTTTATAGTGCCTATCTTTTGTAGGTCTATGTAATTAAGTTTTGTCTCTGTTACTCAAAGGATAGAATGTCAGGCATCTCTGTTAATTCCTTAGAATTAAGTGTTTTTTACACAATAAAATGGTTTCTTACTTTTTTATAGTAAGTATGCTTGATTCGACATCAAAAACATAACAAAAATTAAAGAGAACTTAAAAAAAAAGAAAACAATAGACAGTAATAACACAATAAAAAAAATAAACACGTGTCCAAAAAGAATTTTAGAGTTGCATAAATTGTGTACGGTCGGCCAAGAAAGTGGTCTACCACTTTTGACAAAAGTTTCTGTGAGATCAAAATTATCACAAGGTTGACATTGTCAATGTCATAATATTATGGCGAGGGGAAATCGACCTTGTTGTTTCATGAGGTTCAAATGATTATCGATCTTGAGGGGGTAGACCAATTTCTTGGTCGACTGTACAACTCTAAGACTCTCCTCAGCCTCATATATAATTATGATTATGAGGCACTGAATCATAGGCCTTCTTAAAATCAACCCATGCAGTGAACATGGTCCCTTTGTTCCACCGGACTTGCTGGCCAATGGTCATGTCAATGAGAAGGAGCACTTTAGTACCACGGGACCCAACACTACATCCATTTTGAGCGTAGGTAGGCCAAAATGCTGATCTCTACAATACGCGAGTTGATTTTTGCTCTCAAAATAGATGTAAGAAGCTTGAACATGGTGGGTAAGCAGGTGATGGGTCTGTAATTCTAATCTTTCGTAGGTTTACCGGACTTATAGAGCGGAAAGCTATACCAGTGGGAAAGAAAGATGGCAGAGAACCGAACGAATATTATTATTATTGTTCTGACATAAACTCATCTAAACCATAGTGAAATTGTGAAAAGTGTTTAAATCTCTAAATATAATAATATTTTATGTAACGGTATAATTTGGGGATCTGATTATATTTTAAGCGACATTGCAAGGGGCCAGAATCCAGATTGAACCATTTTCAATTGGCTGACAGGTAGGGCTAATCGAGTGTGGGGTCGTAAGATGAAGGGGCGGAAATATTGCTAGAAAAAGATGGATTATTATTTACAAAATGCCCACTTCTCAGATATACAGACAGATTAAGATTAAAAATATTAAAATTAAAATATTTTACTCGATGAAATGCAGTTTACAATTGGACCTGTTGTCAAGTCCTTCGCGCATACATATTTATATGGACTTACGTTTTTTAATATAAATTCTCGATTTTTATTACTTTTCAAAATTATTTATAATCATTCAAAAGTCTGTCCTTAGATTTTTTTTTAAATCCAACCGAGACAAAGGGCAGTTTGACATCAGTTTTCATAGCAAAGCAATAAAAGGCCTTGGTCCGACTAGCCCCGAGACCCTACAGTGCCAAGTCACAGTTGACTTCTAAAGTTACTAAAACCTTTGAATTCTTCTCGGAAGTCTACATTGTCCTACGTGTGTCCTGCACCCCTGTGTCTCCTGTGTCTGCTGCACCCTTGTACTTGCTGCTCTTACCCTGTGCCCAGGTAAAGTTCTTTATTTCATTGTTGCTTCACAACGAAAGGGAACGCTCCTTCAGACAATATTAAGTATCTTTGCATTAAAGATGTTTACCCTTTGAGGAACTTCAACATTAAGCTAGCAGTGAAAACAGTTGGCAACACCTGACCAGTAAAGACGCAGTTATCAATAAACTCTTCTGGAACATTCGCCCCGCGCAGCCGAAGACTATATAAGCCCCAAACCAGCCGCATGATTGCATACGATTACGAACCCCGCACGACACACGAACCATGAACAAGTATTGCGTTTTCCCACTTCTAGTCCTCGCTTGCGTGGAAGCGAGTCAGCCCACACACCAAGACCCCTTCGTGGCTTTATACCAGCGGTTGTCTCATTCCCTAGGGTTCCATTTCTTCTGGCCAAGTGGTGTGATGCAAGTTTCTGGCTCTATGAATGATGAAGACTATCTCGTAGAAGGAAAACCGCAACTCACTATTGGTTCCAAAAGGTTCCTGATCAAAATCAATGTAAAGAGGTTCAAACCTGAGGAACTGAGGGTCAAAGTGGAGAAACAATACATTTTCGTAGAGGGACAGCTGACAGAGTCAGTTAGAGTGGAGAGGCGTTTTAGGGTCAATAGTATTGTGCATCGCTTCGATCTGCCTCCTGGGAGCAAACAGGAAGAGGTGGCAGCGGTACTCAACGAGAGAGGTACTCTGATGGTGTTAGGATTAAGACACGAAGTGCCTCCTCCGTCAGCGAAAAGGATAGTACCCATTGAAGTGAAACTACCACGAGTTCTGTCAGTGAAACCATCAATGTCATCTGAAAATCCCGTTCAAACTTCATTGGTAAGACTACGTCAGAAATTTCTTCAGAGAAAATAGAAACTTCATCCGAGAAAATTGAAATTACTTCAAGGATGGAAACTTCTTCAGAAAAAGTAGAAACTTCCTCATTTTCGGAGTCTCCGCTTATTGAATTGTACTTGTTTGACAAATCATACGTCGGAGAAATCACAAAGAAGGAGTTGAAATATACGAGGAAGCACGTGAAGGACAACGAAGTGACAAAGGGAGTTGAGGGCAACGGACTGAATTATGCTTTGATTGAGTCTGAAGAGTGAATATTTTGTCGGAATATGATAAGGACTGATAGCTTTAAACCGGTGCTGTAAATGATAATATTGGTCGGTTTGGAACTTACAATCATTTTCGCAAGAAAACATAACAAACAATGCTGCTGGGTTATTCCACGAGCAAGGCAGTTTTGCGTGACACTCCGTGGCATAATTTCATTTTATGTTAATGTGTGTTTTTATGAATAAATCTTATAATGCTTCACATCTCAAACGTTTTGCAAAAAGAGGCATCACTGTAAACCTTATAATTATCGAGATAATTAAATTTTCTTTTTTCATATAAGACGGTAATCACCCAAGCAAACAATATTGGCATAAAATCACGTTTATTGATAGATATCACAAGATTTTTTATGCTATAAATTTATAGCCTTGAATTATAAACATCTTAAGTAATAGTATAATAATTTTAATTAATGATAACCATTGATAAAAAAAAACGTAACGTGAAATTATTATTTTTTAATTAGGTATATTTTTTTTTGTGTTGCGCAGAGTAATATTCTTAATCATTAGAAGCATTATTTAAAACCTATGTTTTACACTTTTTACAGTAATAACTCAATAAATAACCAATATAGTTATTACCGCGTCTATGAAACCGCGGAGATCACTCAAATTACGGTAATCACCGCTGCGGTAATCACGTGAGCAATTTAGTTTTTAATTAATTACTTCAAAACGGTTATTGATAAAAACTCAATATTTTTTGTGTAAGTAGTTATAACACTGTTTAATATGTCAAAATAATCTGAGTTAAATATATTAACAAAACATGCGAGAAAAAAATAATATGGTAATCACTTTCAACCGTGACAAAAAAATCGTGTTGTTTTCTTTCCTTCGTGATTCGGCAACGACACAATAAATCACAGGTTCGCACTGTTTGGCCGTCGCGGCGTGACAGACTCTTTCTAGGAACGTATCGAGGATGTCTCTCGGAGTATGCGTTTGAGCAGTACGACGCGTTTTATGGCCGAATTTGGTTAAGACGCAAAACTCGGGACACTTTTTAAAAGTGGCTTTAAAAATAAACTAACGTAAAAATAATTATTTAGGCAATAGGATTCAATTTATCATGTAATTGGCTTGCTGTGAACAACAAAAACCTATAGTTTCCGCGTTTAGTTTTCGAAGTATATGTCATCAACTAACAAATTTTGGAGGTGGGACAAGGCGAAAATATGGACTCCACTGACTTTAGATTTTTGTTTCGCGCATTTAATAATAAGAATATACTATTGTTAGACTTATTTTGAGCAGAATAAAGTGTGAATTACGTAAGGTAATTTTTTTAAAAGGTTATCTGTTAAAATTTAGATTTCACAAGCACTTGAACTTGAGAACACGAAAAATCGTACGGCTGGAGAACGGCCCTGCTACTCGTTCGCTTTTGCGTAACAATAATAGGTCTTGCTATTTTGTGTCTTTAAAGTTGATTCTAATGACAGCTAAACAGCCTCTGAAAATTATCAACATTAGGTATTTAAAGATGTTAAATATTATAATAAAATAAAAAAATAAAAAGTAAAGGTCTGAACATCTTCTATACTAAGTACGAAAAGCATCCTGACCAACCTGACAACAAAGCAACCTACTTACATCCTGATTGCCAGTATGTTGATGATATTCAAATTTTAATGTATCATCATGACAAAGCATTCAAAAATTACTATGCAAAAAACAATTATTGTAATGGTACGGTAGTTTGACGGAAATAAATTACTCAGCTTTTTGCTCTAGATTTATTGATTTTAGATGAAATTAAAAAAAAATAAGATTAATTTGTCTGTTTCTCAATTATTGATCAAATAGTTGACAGAATTCAAGTCGATTCGGTTTTTGATTATGAACAAAATCCATGCAAAAATCTCTTCGATTTCAGTAAAACTCCCCAGGAGTTCCTTCAGTTCCTAGAAAAATTAAAGAGCCTCAAAACTCTAAATTCTTAGTGCAAAATATTTGAAGCATTTAAAATTCTCAAAAACATCTTGAATACTCTTGATATAGCGGTATTTCCTCACCACGAAAAGGCTTGCCGACTTTTGTTCATCGTATCGTAAAAAGGGTGTAATTGGAGTAATTTTACGACATATTTTCTTGCTGCAGCTGTCGTAAACTAAGCAGATGAGTGTAACGATACGTATTCTTGTGCAGTAAAAGGGCTTAGGGGCAGTATTCATAGTCCGAACTAACTTGCCATATGAGATTCTGGCACTCGAATTATGGGCTTGTACCATCGCGAACCGGGATTGTTGAGCCACTTACCTATGTTTGTAACTTGGTCGTGTAATACTAATCCAATAGCTGATATCTACTCGGTCACATCGGTCATTTATTACACGTCTAAATTGCGAACAGTGGCAAGTGGCTCAACAATAGCGGTTCGTGACGGTACACAAAACCGCGATGCGATGCGATGCGACGCCGCAAATTCGCAAAATCCCGGCAATTTGTATGGCTAGTTCAGTAGCGAGTTCGCAGGTTTTTTCGATGCGACGTCGCATCGCGGTTTTGTGTACAAGCCCTATAATCACGATAAGAAGTTGTGGGAATGAAATGTATTGCTGTAGACGGGGTATTAAGTAATATTCTTGAAAAATAAACATCACGCCTGCTTTCCCAAAAGAAATATGCTCAGGAAACGCTTCAAAGACAAAACATTAGTTTTAAAATTAGCAGGTACAGTCAAGGAAATTGATTACTGTGCCACTTTGTACCTTTTCACAAGAAATCTCACTGTGACATACCATACTTTCTACTAATCAAAGCAATATCAGGGGGGTGTCACTCCGCCATTCCGCCGCCGAGCTACAAGTACATACCGGCGGCCTCATCGATGAGTCCTATTCAGTGGTTGCCGCGCACTGGCCCGTAGCGCACGCGCGCGTCTTGTACGAAGTACGATTAAGTTTACGTCGCAAACGCGTGTGATATTTTCATTGCCAAAATTAAATCAATAAAGTACTGCATTGCAATGCAGCCGATTGTGGGAACAATGAAAACAATAGTAATTGTCAGTTTTTCTCGGTTCCGTCAAGTAAGAAAGACAGCGAAATATTCATTGCTAATTTATATGTACTTTCTATCTAAATCTAAAACAATAATTACACACACAAATCTTTTACTACTATATTACTTATTTGAACTGAGTAGGTACATATGAACTACAATTTTAAGTTAGTGACAATGATAAACGACAAGAATGCAACATAAGTAGTCTTGTATAGTATACCTAAAATATAACTATACCCGGGAGGTTTAGGTACTTACCTAAATGTAAATAAACTTACTATTATCTATTCTGTGCCTGTGTTCCCAAATGAGGTAGGCAGAGCACACGAAAAGTAATATAGACAAAACCATGATTACGTTTATATCAAGCTTTCACAGTCACTTCTAGCATAGCTTTGGGTTTCCAAAGTTGGAACTTGGAAGAGGTAGAATAGTGACAGGTTGCTAGTTTCTCGCCTAAAACATACCTAAACTTATTTTGTTAGTCGCCTTTCACGACATCCACGGAAGAAATAGTGAGGCGTTATTCTATCCTGACACCACGCGGCTAGTTATAATAGGTAGGCATTTAATTGAAGTATTGACTTGACAACCCTATTTTCGGGTCATCTGACAAGGTATGGAGTAATGTCGACCTTCGCGCGGCGCCAGAGAGCTCAATGTCGGCTGCTAGCGTGCGGTCCGTTTGTTAATAATAATTATGTAGGCACATAAAAAGGCGGTATTTGTGAAAATCAAAGTAGTGAGGCTTCTGTACTTGTACTATTATCTATTCTGTGGCAATATGAAATTCACTATGAAAAGGGTCAAAGTGGCACAGGTATCAATTTCCTTGACTGTACAATAAAAATAAATTGCTAACCTGTCGCCTAAAGTATACCTTAATCTTTTTTTCTTAATCACCTCATACGACATCCTTTAAAGAAATGGAAAAGTGATTTTCTAAACTCGACACCACCTTACATCCACCATTTTATCCATCACAATAAAAACAATTTAATTAAAGAAAACTAAACCGGCATTCCTTGTAGTTACAAGTTACAACCTCTAAGAATAAAGTAACTAACTGCTTCCCCGTAGTTACAGTACAAAGACTTTTATTGTTACAAGGTTCTAAACGATACGCATAAAACTTGCTTTGTTTAGCGTTCAGTGGTAATTACAACTTGCTTTTATATCGCTCATAAAAATACCTGGTAAATAAAGTGGTTCTACTAATTGACATGGAAACATTACACTGTTTCTTTCTACAAGAAAACTTGGGAACCCTAACTGTTTTGATAGGTATTTTGATAATTGGAAAGAAGCGTTTAAAAAAGTCATTTATTTACCAAAATTTGAACTTTTTTCTTGTTCATGAGCACTATAGATTTAAACATAATAAAACCGGTCAAGAGCGAGTCGGAATCGCACACCTGACCAAACCTGTCACTATAACACCTGTCAACTCAAACCCTAAAATTAAGGTAGAATTGGCCACGAAAGGTGAAATTGTCATGGTTATGGTGTCTTTGTAGAGTCTTGTTTGCTACCTCTATCTGTCCTGTTTGAGAATACAGTAATTTATTTTAATAGCAAATGTTTGGTTGTTATAGGTTCTTTGAGTAACGCCATAAAATTGTGTAGTGCAGTAAATTAATAAAACAATTAAAGGAGTTAAGATACGCGTTCTGTAGCAATTATTTCAACAAATCTTACTACTTAATAATTCACAAATTGCACATCCATTTCGAAGTCAGTTAATTTGTGTCGTATGCTCGTATGCCGGCAGTTTCATTTCTTCCGTGGATGTCGCAAGAGTCATCAGGGTAGAAGCATATCTAAGTAAACCCATTTCTCTAGTCGCCACTTACGACTTCCACGAAGAAACGGAGAGGTGTTATTCTATCCCGACACCACACGGTAACTATTAGATTGCCAACTCAAAACCTAAAAAAAACGCTTTGAAGTGGCCACAAAACGTGAAATAGTCAAAATATTGTGTATGGCCGGTCACATACATTCGGAATTTTTCCGTTCGGAATCCCGAATCGGACTTTCCGAACGCAGTCAATCCATACGAACGGAAAGCTTCCGAACGTGTGTGGCGGTCCATAGATTTTGTATGGATTGACTGCGTTCGATTTTCCGATTCGGGATTCCGAATCGAAAAAAATCCGTATGTATGTGGCCGGCCTATGTCACGCTTCATGTGCTCTGCCCAGCATGTGAAAATACAGGCGTGAATTGTACGTAGAAAATATGAGACCTGTCCTATGGATAAACTCGCCCAAAACACAGAGTACTCGAAAACACTCGACAGTAAAAATACATTGTGTGCACGCGACTTTGCCGGTTTACAGCCCGTGCGTCAGGACACCACTTGTTCGCTTTAGTTTACGAGCTCCATTACTACTGCTATCGTTTCTTAACAGACACTAAAAGTTCGAATTGTGCGATACAATGTTCGGGAAGAGTAAAAGAAGAGACTGTACATGCCTATACTAGAGACCTTTAGGTACTTAAAAGATGGTAAACAATCTTGACGATTTTTTTATTTAAACATACACTTTATAAATCAAAATCTTTACATTTTACAATTTAATGCTAATGTGATTCAATTTATATAAAATGCATGACATACAAATAAAAAACCATTATATGACTGTAAAATTATAGGAACAAATGTAAAATGTTAGTAAAAATTTGCATGCCAGTAACGGCAAACATGAGAAATGAACAAATATGTAATACAATAACCACCTGCACTGTAATACCATGTTTAAGCAAATAAATATTCTTTTTTCTTTTATTCTTTTAGGTATGATAAAATCATTTACTTTCATAATTGAATTGTATATTGTAACGATTTTCATTTTTAGACTGTGTATTTCAATAAAAAGACATGTCAAGATTGTTTACCATCTTTTAAGTACCTATCGGTCTCTAGCATAGTACCAGGAAGTGGTCGGATGAACGCGTCTGAAACACCTGTTACAAATAATAAATAAATAAATAAATAAATAAATATCACTGGACAATTTTTACACCAATCATCTAGTCCCAAAGTAGGCAATTTAATGCCTGTGTTATGGGTACTAGACAACGGATAAACATACTTATACATATATAGATAAACTTAAACATCCAAGACTCGAAAGCAAACTTTCGTATTCATCATACAAACATCTGCCCCGACCGGGGATCGAACCCGGGACCTTAAGCTTCACAGTCAGGTTCCTCCTCAAATATCCTGAAAATTTTCATGAATAAGCTTGTAGGAGACAAAATGTTTCATCGCTTTTCATGTCATTACGCCCTGTGTTTTACCTACCTTACGTCATGTACGCAAGTCCCATTAGTCAGCGCGTACGCACCTGCAATCTTTCGACATTGCCATGCTACGCGGTTGACTAAGAGTTAAATTACAAAAGACTAAGCAAGGTAAGGCAAGCTTTATCTGCAGCTCTGAACGCATCCGTTCCGTTCCTCGCGCTCGCTCTCTCTCTCGCGCGCCGGTTTCGACACGAACAAGTGCTCTCCGCTATTTGCTGTAACATTAATTGTAAAGTTTGTTCTTTTGGAATATATTTAGTGTCGTGTACGTGCAGTTTACTTTCTGAAGACCCCACGCATCAATTCAGCATACCACCACGCTGTAGCATTAATTTTCATATTTTCGTATTTTTTTTTTCACTTGTAAATTATGGGAAAAAATCTTAGAGGGGTTTTCAGTTGCGTATTCCCAACCACTATTTAATTTATGTTCATTTTCGGCCACCCTGTATACATATAAAAGGAGAATCTAGAGTAAGAAACACATTTTGCACACAATAACGAACCTCTTTTTGCGTCCAAAATAACTAAAAGCGTTTTAAAATGCATTTTAAAATATTTTCCAGCCGTCCTCCAGAACAAAACTTAGAAAGGTTCAACGTACTGTTAATGTGTTTTAATCTTTACCCCACCATGTCCACACAGCTTTAAATTCTAAGATAGCTTACCCTAACTTATCTTCGTTCTAAATTATGTACCTAACTATGTGGTTAGCGGTATCTTTCGTGCAATTAAGAGATAGAAGTAAGTTTACTATACTTTCATATGTTTTTTTCATTATTAAACACACACACATATATAAATCATGCTTGTACAGTCGAGTTCATAAATATTATGAGCAGACAAATGACAAATATGTAAACTTTTGCACCTTATTGTCAATGTCATAAGGGTGTACAAATATTTTTGAACCCTCAGTTTTGCTCATATATTAATGAACTCGACTGTATTCGGCAGAGCACATAGTAAGCTACAGTGATAAATCCATGACCATTACTACTTTTTTGATTTGGCAAGTACATTATAATAGTGACAGGTTGATAGCCTGTCGCCTAAATATACCTAATTCCTTAGTCGCCTCTTATGCCATCCACGGAACAAAAGGAGAGATGTTGGTCTAAACAGTTCGGGCGGACAGCGAAGTCTCAGTAATAGGGTCCTTGTTTTGACCCTTTTGGATACGGAATCCTAAAAAGGTAACAGCTATATCAGTTTTCATCCATTGTTTTCAGAGAGATTGACATACATACAATCACGCCTGTATTCCCAAACGGGGTGGGCAGAGCATACGAAACGCTACATAGACAAAACGGTGAACAGTAAGAGAGATTTACTACCAAGTGAACTGTCTGTGTTACCCTGCCGCCCGTTAATCTTGCTATTCAGGTATTAAACTAGTATTTCCGGTATTTTGCGGTATTATTTCGACAAAGTTGGAACTACAAAGTCGTTTTACAGTTCCGTAATGGTCCTTTGTAAAGCTTTTACACCACGTTCCCGTGACTTCGTGACTTATGGACAGCTAAGACTATTAAAACTCTGGTTGATGCATGAGTTATAGGTATTAAGATAGACACTTTTTTACGGTACTTTAGACCTGAAAATATGAAGTGAAATAGATAATACTGTACTCTGAAATGGGGTAGGCAGCGCACGCAAAACGCTACATAGATAAAACAGTGATATAAAAAAAAAAAAAAACAGGACTATTTTATTTGTGGCGACTTCTAGCATGTTTCTGTTAGGTTTTTGGTTGGCAGGTATACTAGTGACAGGTTGCTAGTCTGTCGCCTAAAATATACCTAAAATCATACTTGAAGTAGCTACGGAGCGTGAAGTAGTCATAATCATGATTTTGTCTATATCACGTTTCGTGAGCTCTGCGGTGGCAGCGCATACAGAACACTGCAAAGACATAACCACGACTATCCGCGTTTTGTGGCCATTTCTAGCATAATATTCAGGTTTCAAATTGGCAGCTGTATTTTTAGCGACAGGTTGCTAGCCTATCGTTGAAAGTATACCTTTTTCCTTAGGCTCAATTCACACCAGAAGAACGGCGAAAGGCGGTGAAGCGCAGCCACCCGCTCCGTGGAGAATGCGCGAGGATTCCTGCGACTGCTCGAAAAGCTGCTGGAATGCGTAGGAAGTCGCTGGAATTTACATATTGACATATTGACGGCGGCCGTCACGACTACTCGAGCATCCTCGGGCATTCGCGCGACAGCTCGCGCAGTCGCACGGCTTTGTTTATGGAATGCGCTGGAATTCCCGCGGATCCGCGGGCATCCGCGCGCATCGTTAGAGTTTCTCATGCGATAATAAGTCTTATTGTAATGAAAATAAAGTTGAAATTCTCATGACACTGAAACTGCGCTCCGCTACGCCGCGCTTCGCCGCTCTTCTGGTGTGAATTGAGCCTTAGTCGCCTCTTAAGACTACCTCGGAAGAAATGTAGAGGTGTTATTCTAAGCCCGACAACACACGATAGTTTATTTTCAGTCGATACCTGCTTATCGGTTTTGCAGCGTATAGAAAATGAGACATAAAATGCCCTGAAGCGCTAGGAGTTTCCGTGTTAAATAAAGCTGAAGTCTTAGCTTAGAAAATGTACCATTATTTTCCATGTACATGATTAGTAATACCATGGTCGCACTGAAATTCAGCGCTGCGGCTTACCGCAATATCATGTTGAGTGCGACCCTTTTGGCACTATTTGTCACGGAAGTGTCCTGTTATTTATTATTGCATGCATATCATTTAGTCAAATCATTATTACTTATTTATTAAGGCTATTGTGTTTTTAGATAAGTTCAACAAAAATGTTTCTGTCCGTCTAAACGTCTGTCTGTCAGTCTGTCCAAATGAGGTAGACAGAGCACACGAAAAGTTGCAGGGTTAAATTAATGCTCTGTCTGTCCAAATGAGGTAGACAGGACAGGGCACAGGAAACGTTGGAGGGTTAAAATCATGACTATTCTACGTCACATAGCCACTTTTAGCTTACTTTTAAGGTTTCAAGTTAGCTAAGAGAGATATAATAGAGACAACTTGCTAGCCAGTCCCCTAAAATTTACCTCTGTTACCCACGGAAGAAATGGAGAGGAGCTAACCCGACACGGGCCCAAGAAACTAATCATTCATTAAGAACCAATCCAATTCTTCACTTGACGTTGACGTCATGTCACTTGAACGTATTACGGTCGAATAGGGAGAAAGTGGCATTAACGGGGTTCCAAATCAAGTTCTTAATTACTCTGACCGTTAATAGCCGTTGTCACCCTCATCCTTGTTAAACTGTATCAAAAGACCCGAAGTCACAATTTCAACTGTTCCGAAATCAATCGAAGTGACATAGAATTAGAGTACACATTGGTCCTGCTTTAGAGATACGTCGTTTTGTAGAAAACTGGTAAAAGTTGAGTCCAGTCATCGGGTGACATGCATATTTTTAAGTTGGCTGGCATTACGAGGTTTATTATCTTTATAATAATGTTCTTCTTTCTTTGCTGAATATTTTGCGATCAATTTGAATGAATGAGATCAGCGCTGCGAGTAAAGAGTCCACGACTAAATTTTTTACCAAAAACACGTTTATTTTTCTATGGGAGCCTCGCTTAGAAAATATTATTATTATTTTATTTTCAGTATTTGTTGCAGTGACAATACAAACACAATAATAATCTGTGAAAATTGCCTAGCTATCACGGTTCTTTAGATACAGCTCGCAGAATGATGAACACTAAAAACTGAAACTGGAATGAAATATGTAGAACTTATTTACAAATGTTTTGATTGTAATTATATTTTTTTTATTTCATAATCATGGTTAGTTACATTGTCACTTATTCCTATGTTAGATAATCCTACACACTTAATTGTCAAAATCCTAAAACTAAATATCTCCGCCCTGATCCGTCCCTGGCCCAAAGGTGCCCATTACGCTGGCTGCATTGCCGCGCTGGACTGCAATGGACACCGACACATCAACACATACATATGTAGAATGATTAAAGGTATGGCATTATGAGTGTTAGGACGTTATAGAGTTACGATTCGAAACCCATTTATCTAACACCATTCGAAATTGTTTTTATAGACTTAAGGTGTTATACAAAATTCGAGACTATA
>BHDV01009322.1:225089-246067 GCA_005406045.1 Adoxophyes honmai | reverse complement strand
ATCGCCCACAATACACTAACCCTTTCCCAGAGTCGACTCTTACGACACCCACGGGAAGAAAGGGGGAGGTGCTATTCTAACCTATTATTACCTCTAAATCCTCTACTGTTTATGTTAGGCAGCGCCACGAGTGTTAAAAATCTGAACTAAAAACGACAAAGTGGCGGCTAATCTCTCGCCGTATTATATTATGCCTAGCCGTAATGAATAACGTTTAGCGCCTAATTCATTCCGGCGGTTTTTTATTCAGCCGCATTCAATCCGGCTAAACGTTGAGCCGCCGCTTTACAAAACGGCGCTGTTTTGCAAAACGGCTAGGCGTAATGTAAATCCGCCTTCGACATATCGTCGTATCCTACGAAAAGGGGCTTAACTACAAAAAGTTGATTTTACAGGAGACGCTTTAAACTGTTTAAAAAAATCAGCGTAAAACCTAGTAATCTAAAATTAAAAACTAAGAATACTTGACACCCTACAATTTTTATGTTTAAATTTATTTTTTATTTTTTATGTAATTTATGTAAAATATGTCAGTTAATTCTTTTTACCACGATATCTTAAAAAAAAACTTTTTTTTTCACGAGGAAAAAAGGCGTAAAGTTGTTAATGCCTTAAAAAATGGTGTCGTAAACACGTTATCTCCATGGAAAAGGGGCGTAAAGGTTATAACGACACCGTCCTAGACCTGTACATGCGCAAACGCTCCGCGTGTAAAAGGGCGTAATGGCGAACGCGGCCGGCGGTTTCCCCTCCCGCAGACTCCCCGCGCTTCACTTCTCCGCGAAAACAGCATCTTACGGCTATAGTGACGTTATTCGACGGAAGAAATAGAGCTATTGCAATTGTGGCTCATCTGAAAAACTTGAATAACTTTTCGAAATGAAATGACTTTGTTATATTTTTAAGACTAGTAGATGTAGAAAAAAATACAGTTTTCGATTATCAAAGAAGAGGAAAAAGGCAATAATGGTAATTACGCCCCTATTCGTAGGATACGACGATATCGACCAGCAGCGCTATTGTCTAACGCACCATAACTCTACATCTTTATTAATTTGACAGTTTAAACCAAAAATCGCTTTGAAATGTTAATTCTGTTCCTCATTGTCGCTTTAGTGCTGCGTCTGTTCATAGCTCCTAAGTCTCGTCTAGGTCGAGCTCCATAAAGACCGGTAAGCTAATGCCATTACCCGCGTTCGGCTCTTTGGTATCAGATCTTAAACTCGATTAGTGCCACCATCCCGTTGGCTGCTTCTGCACTATCCACAACATACATACATAAACATGAAGCCTGTATTTTAAAATGGAGAAGTTAGAGCAAGAATATGTTACCTAGTCATAACTATGACGTTTTGTAACCTCCTTTAACATAATTTTAGATTTACCTAGAAAATGTATCAAAATGTTTGTTATGTTTAATGTAGGAAGTATAGTAGTGACAAGTTGCTAACGTGTTGCCTAAAGCTAAAGCATACATACCTACGTACACGCCGGTAGACAGAACACACAAAAGACTTCGTAATCCTGTAACTAGTTCAATCAATTTTGAATACATACATATCTCACGCCTGTATTTCCAAGAGAGGTAGGCAGAGCACATGAAATTCAAAAATTCAGTGCAACGACTAGCAATTTCATCAATTTTGAAGTTTTAATTTCAAAGGTAAATTCGTGAAAGGTTGCTAGCCCGTTGCTTAAAATATTCTTTAACCTTAGTTGTCTCTGACGACATCCACAGAAGAAAAGAAAATGTGTTATTTAGAACACGACACCTCACGGGTGCAACGCCTAAAGCATACCTGAATACCTATTTCTTCGGGGATAAAAGTTAGTTTAACTTTATTAGTTAGATATCTGTAGCCTGTATCTTGTGGCTTGACATTCTCGGTTATTCCGCGATGTTCCTAACTTCAACGATGCTCAAACTACGCGACGAACAACATGGTACAGTCACAATATAGGTACAGGTACAGAAGCCTCACATACACGATTATGTCGGAACAGTTGAGAACAATCCGAGCGCGGTTTCCGTCCGCTTGAGACGCGCGTTTGTGAACGATTCTGCAACCGTTTCAAGAGAAACTACGGCAACTGTGATTAGAAACATACATACATACATAACTGTCACGCCTTATTCCCTGCGGGGTAGGCAGAGACAACAGAGCGCCATTCGCATCTATTCTGACATACTTCTCTTGCTTCGCTCACATTCATCACTCTCCTAATTTGGGCTTTATTTAGTACATCGCCGATCTGGTCGATACACGTTCTACGAGGGCGCCCTGGACTGACTTGCCCTAACACACTTCCTTTGTAAATTTGCTTACATATTCTTGATTCATCCATTCTCTCCGCGTGCCCAAACCAACGCAGCATAGCTTTATCTACCCTGATTAGATATTATACTTTAATTATGGTATACCTAATTTTAATGTTAAATTGTAACAAATATCCTACATAAAACGCTTCAAAATTGTTTGCCACTAGCTTACTGCAAAAAAATCTTTCAATTTGTAATTAACTTTAATTTAAAATGTACATAGTCATGCATTTCACAAATCACACAATTAAATACAAGTGTCGCTACCAAGTTTTATATGCACACGCCATATTTGATATCCCTAAGGGTGCATACATAAAGAGTCAAGTTTTCTGCGGGTCGGTACCGACCGGTGCAGGGTCAACTTACACCAAGAAACAAGTAAATCTGAAGCATTTATAAGTTTGTGTTTAAGTAAAGAAAATGAATATTGTACCTGAACCAGTCGGTACCGATCCGCACAGATTTCTCCATGCCAGAAACCTGTTTCATAATGTAAGCACCCTAGGCGACTACCGAGTGCAGGTATGAAAAGTGAAGTACATACACTTCAGCTTCTGTACCTATCTGATTTGCGCTACCGTTGTAGAAACTTGGCTGTTCAAATCATAACTTCTAACAAAATTCCCGGAAGTCTATTACCTGCGTACATTATCGAAACTTTGGCAATCTTAATAATAGTTGAAGTTCAGGGGGCGTTATAGAGAGCTCTATTTTAACTTGATAGGACGGATTAGATCAAAAAGACGTTTGAAGGACTTTGGTCACGATTCATAGGACTTGCTGTAACAGACATGGAGGTAAAAAAGAAAAAAAAGGGAAGTTAAAAAAGAAAGAAAGAAAGAAAGACATTTATTGACAACAATTTGACACAGACATAATAATGAACTTATCTAAAATACATAAATTATCCTAAATAAATAAATAATAATAACTTAAAAAGGGGAATGCCACTTCCGTGCCAAATAGCGCCAAAAGGGCCGCACTCAGCATAATATTGCGGCAAGCCGCAACGCTGATTTTCAGTGCGACCCCGGAAACTTAAAACTAGAAGAAGAAGAATTGAATTTAAACATTTTGCAGGTAGTTATTAAATTAAAACACTACAAGAACAGACACACACATGAACGAATACAAAAAGAAATAACATTAGCGAGGGTAGGTTTAGAGGGTAACTTGGTAGGGGCGGTCGGTTAAGTTGGTAAAATGCAAAAGGCGTCCATCCCCAAAGGAACTACGAGAGCCGTGGTTTTGTCTAAATGTTTCTTATGTACGTACATAAGTACACACTGCTTGAGAACAAACATTGGGCCAATTGGTTTATAATGGTTTATAATTCATCGCCTTCAGAATCAAAAAGCAATATTGTAGCAAAACTCGGTCGATGTGTCAACGCTCCATTATCAGTAATACTGATGTGTGATCGGACGACATTATATCTGTCTGTCGTACACTGTGTATAGTCGTCCGTGAATTGTTTTCGTATTTCAACATGCACCTTTAGTTACGAGAAAAATTCTCAAAATAGCACTTTGCCAATATAAATGACGAGGCGCTTCATGAAACTTCTTTGAACTTAGTGTACCGGGTTCCAGAAGAGTTGAAGTGAATGATTACACTCAACTACACAAGAATTGTTGTTTAAAAGGAGAATGAATGAATTGAACAAGGTGAATGTCAAAATTCCGCTGTCATTTACGGGTCATGTATTTGTGTGTGTGACCTCAACTCTAATCCTGTGGTACTTACTAGGTATACGTACCCACGAAAAACAAAATCCCATTTGAATGCGTAAAACATTAATGTAAGGTTTTCCGTGGGGTGTCGGGCTTAAAATAACAACTCTCCATTTCTTCCGTGGATGTCGTAATAGTGACTAGGAAACTGGGTTAAGGTATGTTTTAGGCGACAGGCTAGCAACATGTACTAATACTATTTCTTTCATCAATGTTTTAATCTGAAATTATGTTGAAAGTGGCAACGAATCGCGAAATAGTCTTGGTATTGACTATGTAGTGTAGCGTTTTGTGCGCTCTACCAACCCGTGGCGTGATATAATGCTTTCGGCGACGATCTAGCAACTTGTCACTATTATACCTGTTTCATCTATTTTTTAACCTTAAAACTGTGCTCAAAGTTGCCACGAAACGTGAGGTGTTCATAATTTAGTATATGTAATGTTTCGTGTGCACTCTAACCGTATCTCATTTGAAAATAGGCGTGATTGTATTGGAAATCGGTTTAAGAACATCCCAAAGTAACCGAGTTCCGTTCACTCTTAAAAACTACAATCAATTACACCGGAATCCCAGTAATTCAATAACATCATTAGATTAATTGATTTTATTCTACCTACGAATGCCACAGCATCTAATCCCCTTCCAAAAAACGCTCATATGGGAGCCGTTGGGATTAAAGACAGAAGAATCGGCCAAATTGCTAACGGTAACACAGCGGTACCATTAGCCCCACAGACTATCGAAATAGATGACTCAAGTGTATGTACTTCGCTGTCAAAGCGAGCCAAAAGGGAGAGCAATGCTCTTACTTTGACGCGATTTCCACCACTCTCGATTTACTTTTTAACCGACTTCAAAAAAGGAGGTATTCAATTCGGCTGTATTTTTTTTTATTTTTTTTTTATTTTTTATGTATGTTACCTCAGAACTTCTAAACGGGTGGACCGATTTCGACGATTTTTTTTTTGTTTGATTGGAAATGGCTTCCCATTGGTCCCATTTTAATTTCATCAATATCTGTCGCGTAGTTTTTGAATTACAGGAAACGCGTTTTGTATGAAAGACATCAACGAGCACTCGACGCTAGTCCGCACTTACTTTTGTACTTGTACATACATACTTACCTACCTACATACAATCACGCCTGTATTCTCAAATGGGGTAGGCAGAGCACACAAAACGCTACATAGACAAAACGATGACTATTTCACGCTTCGTGGCCACTTCTAGCATATATTTTTTTGGTTTTAAGGTGGCAAGTATAATAGTGACAGGTTGCTAGCCTGTCGCCTAAAATTTACTTTAACCTATGTCCTTAGTCGCCTCTTGCGACATCCACGGAAGAAATGGGGAGTGTTTTTATGTGTTTTCGCTGATTACTCGAAGACGCCTGGACCGATTTGGAAAATTCTTTTTTTGTCTGAAAGGATATAGTTTCCAGGTGGTCCCATTGTCAGCATATTATTTTGACCTGTTGATGGAATATGAGGGAAATCGAGGGCAACCCTCAAATTTTATAGGCACAGGTAATGTTTTTAGTACATTTTTCAAAGCTTCACCAGTATTTACGCTAGGCAATAAAAAAAAATTGAGCTGATGATGATAAGTCAACTCCTTAATGTTTAGGAGTTAAAGGATAATTCTTTCAATACTGAATGCACCTGCAGACTGGAAATTATAATTTCAGTAATTTCAGGCCTGCTGCTTCTCAAGCGTTGCATTTCTGCTAATGCTCGTTCATCGTGGGGTTTACTTAACAGTTTAGAGGGTTCTAAATCAGATAGAGCTATTCCTTTTAAAGCCTTGAATCTGCTGAGAGCTAGGTATACCTACTTGACCTTTAGCAAATATCTACATAAACAGAAGTTTCCTTTCGGGATATAGCTAATTTGAAGTCGGTTTTTTTTTGTTTAAAATTATGTACCACTTAGATTATGTTTGACTGCCTAGAGATAGGATAACTTGAATAAGGCGGCGCCACCTTTGAATCGGTTTCACTCTGTCAATTCCCATCACTAAAGCGCTCATGTGACGTTACAGTACGTAGAGAAAAAGTGGCACGTTTGGTTTTCATACAAATGCAGGCGGAACTCGCGGTATACGTACAATCATGCCTGTGTTTCCAAATGGGGTAGGTAGAGCACATAAAACGTGACATAGACAAAACCATGCTTACAACTATATCACGGAAGAGGTAAAATAGTGACAGGGTGCTAACCTGTCACCTAAAGTACTGAACCTATTTCCTTAGTCGTCTCTTACAACATCCACGGAAGAAATGGAAATATGTTATTATATCCCGACACCACACGGCAATAACAATAATCACACATACACGTATACATATTCTCAAGCCTGTATTCCCAATAGGGGTAAGCAGAGCACGTGAATTCGAAAATTCAGTCCCACATTTAGCAATTTCAGGGTAACCAGATGGTCAAACGTGATATTGCAGTGACAGGTTGCTAGCCCATCACCCACAATACACTAAACCTTTCCCAGAGTCGACTCTTACGACACCCACGGGAAGAAAGGGGGAGGTGCTATTCTAATCCGGCACCACACGGGATAACTATATCGGTATCTATTTCAATATGAGTCTGTGGCCCCATTACATTTAGGCAGGGGGCATTAAATCTAGATTTAGATTGGGGCCTGGGGGCCGCCGAATGCCCCAGGGGGACCCACGTTCGCTTGATAGATAGATTGCCCCTTAATGGGTACTTGTGCGAAACAATCTGTAGCCGATACAAGGTCTTGAAGTTGGTTTGTTTATGTGGTTTCTGTTTGATTTGAGTGAAATTTGGAGCAAGGACGATTGAATGGTTAGTCGATGGCTATTAAGGATTCTGTTTACAAGACATTTTTAGGGTATCGCACCCAAAGGATGATAACGGGACCCTATTAATATGAGACTTCTCTATCCATTCGTCCGTCTGTCACCGCTGTACCGCACGAACCGTGCTAGGTAGACTGTTGAAAATTTTACAGATTATTTATATTTCTATTTATATTGTGGGCGATGGGCTAGCAACATGTCACCGCGATTTCACATTTAACCATCTGGTTTCCCTGAATTTGCTAAACGTGACACTGGATTTTTGAATTCATGTGCTCTACTGCCTACCCCTCTTGGGAATACAGGCGTGAGAATATGTATATATGTATGTATGTATTTCTTTTACCGCTATAACAACAAATACAAGGAGCTCTCATTCAACAATCTAAATTTTGTAGCATTTTTTTGTACGAGACCCTTCGAGTGCAAGTCCGATTCGCACTTGGCCGGTTTTTTTAGGTTATAAGTTGGCAACTACATAGTGACAGGTTCCCAGCCTTTAATGTACCTTCACCTGTTTCCTTAGTCGCCTCTCACGACATCCACAGAAGAAAATGTCGAATAGTTATTCTAACCTCACTACCACACGAGATTCGAAAAATAACGACTCGTATTAATCTGCCAAAGAATAAAAACAAATGAGCAACAGTCGCACACGCGCTTCGAAATTCCAATTTCAAAAGCCACCGTTGATCCATTGCCATCGCACATTCCGAAATATCGCTTGATCGAGATACCGAGGATCCCCCTGTCATCACCAGTGATCAAAAAAGGTGCGGTCATAAAACAGAGAGAGTACAGAAGTCAATCTCCGTACAGCTATGTCCACACCAGTGCGCTTTCGCGTTCACCTTGCGTCTTCCTATGACGCATGCCCGTGCGACCACCAACCACGTCTTCATTAAGCACATGCGCTGTGGTTGCACGGGCATGCGTCAGAGGAAGACGCAAGGTGAACGTGAAAGCGCACTGGTGTGGACATAGCTTACAAAATGCACAAGCAATGCACACAGACGCGTCTGACTGACACGATATCACGGAACAGTTGGGACCAGTAACGCGGTTGTCCGCTTGATACGCGCGTCAATGAATGATTTTGCAACATTTTAATACTACTATCGGAACTGTGAAATTGTAACAAGTATCTTAAATGAAATACCTTGAAAGTGTTTTCTATTAGCTTACTGTAAAAATCCTCCGTAGTGTCACTGTATCGGGTGTGGTGTTGGGATAGAATAACAACTCTCCATTTCTTACGTAGATGTTGTAAGAGGCGAAATGAAAGGCTAAGGAAATAGGTTTACGTATGCTTTAGATGATGGCTAGCAACCTGTCACTATTATACTATCTCTTCCATCTGTTTTCAAGCCTAAGATTATGCTAAAAGTGGCTGTGAAGTTGGAAATAGTAATAATCATGGTTTTGTCTACGTCACGTTTTGTGTGCTCTGCCTAATCCATTTGGGTTCACAGGCGTGATTGTATGATGTACCTATGAATAAACCAAACAACTAGACATAAATACCACTACCACGATAATTTTATGTGCATACACCATAATTGTCATCCCTAAGGGGCCCAAGGCAACCACCAAGCGTAGGTATGAAAAGCAAATTACATACATACACTTGATCGACTTCTGCACATATTTGTCTTGCGGCACGATTATCAAAGCGTCCACAATTTCCGCACGAGCTTATTATTTTTAATGAGCACACTGGCATCTTCGATTTCTCCACCCTTATTCTCATAGGCCTAAGGGTGGTATTTGGACAACTTTCGACATCGGAAAAAGACGGAAATTCCGTTTTTATGTTCCTGCAAAGATCAATCAGGTGATAATAGGGCATTGTTACCGCTAGATGTCACCTGTAGCGAAAGCGCCTACTCGGAGAACTTCAATGGTTTTGGGGTTCCTTGAAATTACATACATACAAACAATATCACGCCTATGGTCTCGAAATGAGGTTGGCAGAATAGAGTAAACATGGTAGACAAAACTATGACTATTTGACGCAATCACTTTTAGCATAATTTTCGGTACAAAACAGATAAGGGATGAATGATGATGTATGTGTAAGATGTACCTATTTACTTAATAGCTTATTACGTCATCCATGGAACAAATGGAGAGGTGTAATTCTAACTCGACACCGTGTCGTTACTGTATTTTTTCCAATCCTTACAACAATAAAAAAATGAAAAACACTTTTCCTAATTTTTATGAAGTTTTCGGTTTAGCCTGCTTTTATTAGTTAAAAAAAATACGATTCAATTTACAAATTACATTTTATTGCATACGACTTATTCTAAAGACTAGTCTGTTATTGATGAATAATAAATACTTATTAAGTTTTAAAATTAAACTAAGTTATATTAAATCAGCATCCATCCAAAAGAGAAAAGATTTAGTCCTTGAATAAATCACTTTACACATGATTAAATCAAGTTATTATTTAAAAAAACGGGTAAGAGCGACTTATTCTGAGTGTATACTTTATTTTCGTTTTGACCTAAATCATACAAATTATCCGACTGTTATCCTACTGTACCTACTCGAGCTATCTTTAAAAACTACTGCAAAGGTTCAACAATAAATTACTTATTCAAATTACATACATACATTCATTCATTGACTTGTGCTTTGGCTTTATATTCGCTCTTAAACAGTGTTACAAAACAGTATTCTCTTTAAGAACTAAATATTCAAATAAACCAATTCAACTATAAAAAGTTCAACCTGCATAAACACTTATTTTAAACAATAGTAGGTATCTCATTTTTAAATCTAGTGAAAATTTCGCTTACATTTTCTTTACAAAAATTATATTACACCAGTTTAAAACGAACTCGAAGTAAGAAACTCTTTCGCTAACACAATAAGTTTTTACACTGATACATTTCGGGTTTACAAAATTCACTTTTAATTATTGTAAAGCCACAATATTTTTGTCCAACATTATTTGGATTATCTAGCACCTTTAACAGAGTATGACCCATCAGCATCATACATCCCTTTCTTTTTCTGCGGGTAATAGTCATCTTTGACCCCACTTCCATAACCTTGACCTTTATACGGCTCGTGATCGTAGTGACCGTAATCACTGTGACCGTGACCGTAGTCACTATGACCGTGACCATAATCATAGTGACCATGGCCATAGTGATGTCCGTGGTCATAATCATGATGGTCATGCTCGATCTCAACGTATTCGTGATGATGTTTCTTCTCTTTCAGATAGTGTATGAACCAGAGAACGAAATGCCAAGCTTTAGAGATGAGAGCAAAGAAGATGATGCCGTAAACTATCTTCAGTACTATCAGTTTCGTGACCACTACGTAGAAGAAGTGAACTGCGGACAAAGAGAAGGAAAAATAAATACAATGTCTTAAGAATTAAATTACAATAGATAGATAAATTAATTTATTTCATTTTGAAAATACAGATGTTAGATACAAGTAATTCACAAAAGGATCGGCAAATGGTAAATAATTGTCAAAAACCAGTAGAAATAATCCCAAATCAATAACAATAATTTCAATAATTCAAAATAATAATGAAAAAACCAGACACAAAAACAAAAAAACAAACCCAAATGTCAAAATAAAGTCAAATCACAACATGGTGAATTTTTTAGCGACCAACCTATAGGAATTATCTCGTAGACAAATTGTGACGTAAACGTTTGATTTTCATGTAGACAACAAAAATAAAACTAGAGTAAAGCGAGATAAGTCAGCAAAAACCTTTCTCAAAACAAATCATGCATGCAATACTTTCCCTTCAAAGCCTTACCAAATTCACTGTTTAAAGTATCCCAAAACGTAGTCCAAGAAGTTACTAGGCCGGTTAGAAAGGCTATCGTGGTACTTCTCATATCCAATCCTATCGTTGTACTTATCAAATCCCTGGTAAGTGACATCGACTTGCTTGTACTTCGGCCACACGTCTGGTACGTATTTGAAAATGGCCAATGCCCAAGCCATTACGACCATGATTTTCATACTGGCGATGACTAGGGCAATGCCCAGAACGATCTTGTAAAGCCCCACTTTGGCAGCCAATAGGAACGCTAAGTGCGCTGCAACAAAAAGCTTTTTTAAAACCCAGCGCTCAGGAATTAATTGACGTAAATCATTATTTGATTTTAAGCATTCATTGAAACCAATTATTAATTAACTTTAAGCATTAATTGAGACCAATTATTAATTGACTTTTTTTACTTATTGTCATAAATCACTACTTAAATTTAAGCATTAATTGAGACCAATCGTTAATTTACTTTTTTAAGAATTTCATAAGTAATTAATTGACTTTAAGCATTAATCGAGTCCGATCATTAATTGTCTTTTTTTATTAATTGCAATCAATCTAGAAAATGCAACTGGTGAAAGATAGAGAATAGTGAACGGTTGCTAACTTGTCGCCTAAAATATACCTAAACCTGTTTCCTTAGTCGCCTTCTACGATATCCACGGTTCTGTGTGGTGTCAGGATAGAATAACACCTCTCCATATACATATATAAAGATTACGCTCTATTTCCTGCAGTGTAGGCATTCTTAGAAATGCCAAATTAGAAGTACCCGAAATCGTCGACCATGAAGAATGACGAGAATGTAAGTGAATCAAGCGAGAGAAGTATTAAATAGCTCCGTAGTTACATGAAAAATTAACATTACTTAACGAAACATTTTGAAACAAAAGCTTTCAGTGAAACTATGGAAATATTCTGCTCGCTTTGTTTCCGAGAACAGAAACAGCTCTAAGTAATTATGAATTTTAAAATTAGGTTAATTGATAATAACTTCCTCGACTCTAGCTTTGATAAAGGAGATATAATTTAGTATTAAAGTAAACCCTCATAATAATTCACTTTGTGTAACAAAATATCTCTTCAGAGTATTGTTTTGTTTTTTATACATAGATGGTCATTTTTAGATGGTTTACTGATGTTTCAACGAGGAATATTCAATAAGCTCTATTACAATTTAGGTCATGTAATTTTATGTTGATATTATATTCCGTAAGTTAAAAACAAATGAAACAGAGTTGCTAAGAAAAACAGTTTTAGCACATTTTTAGATTTAAAATAGATGAAAGAAGTATAACAGTGACAGGTCGCCAGTCACTCGCTTAAAACATACCTAAACCTATTTCCCTGAGTCGACTCACATGACATCCTCAGAAGACATGGAGAAATGTCATTCTAAACCCAACAACACACATTCAAATATCACCACTAGGCATTTCTTCCCACTAGTATTCAAAATGATTTATCTAGCCGTAAATTATGCACGGATTCCTACAAAAAGAAAAACTAGGAATTCCAACATGTCCGTGGAAAAAACTCTAGTCTTTAATGAATTTAAACTTTGTAAAAATCGTGGGATTCGAATAATTCCAATTGGAATTGCGATCACGGAAGGCAAATTTGAAGCACGGCTGCAGTAAAACTGCTTCCGAAATGAATCTAGATTTCTACTGGCGTGCCTAGAATTTTATTGCTAGTTTTGTGCATTTTTGCAGCGGAATAAAATTCTTTGCATTGGCAACTCGGTGAAAACTAAACGCCAACTCGGCTGGAAGGGCTATGTATCCGTGGCCAGTAACAAATTAAAAAAAAGAAACGTCAAATGCCCTTCAGCTTAAAATTTCTGTTAATTTACAACAACTTCCTAGGGTTTTAAATTTATAATCCTGTCGACTAAACGGGAGTGAGTTGACAAAGGGATGTGGTATTTATCTTGGACTTCTGTTACTTAATTACTGACTAGAATCTCATTAATTCTTTATAAATGGAGCTATAGTAATAATCCAAAAATGTCGATCCAACAATTTCCCCAACTTATCAAAGTGCCATATTTCTCGCAAATAATAATTGATATGATTTTATTTTAATAAAATACTATCGAGATTTGAGTGTTACTTTTGTCCCTACTCACCCTTTTTATAGTACGCAATTATTTTTATAGCTAAAGCAATACTTACTTAATAAAGCATATTTCCCATGTCCTCTGGATTCAACGAGACTCGCTTCTATGCCTTCTTCTGAACCTTCAACAAAACTCAAAAGCACAAAAAACACGAACAATTTCGCAGCCTCCATTATCTATTTACTCTAAAATTCACGTAACAATGGAATTAATCCCAGTGTCTTTAAAACCTCGAAAATTAAATAATCTTTGACGCAAACCCTCAAGCTTAAGCCACAGTTCATGAGATAATGCCGCGAAAAAAAAACTCTTTTATTTTTTAAACTGATTTGAGCAAGAGCTTGAGTCATAATGCCGGCGCGCGGTGTCCTCGCAAAGAGGTTTCATTGTGATAATTGGAGGGCAAATATTGTAGCGAAAGTGTTAGTAATTTTCACGTAACGTTAAATATGGAGAGTGTTGTGACATGTAATGCAACATAGTTGAGTTTTCACTGAGGCGGATATACTAAATCTGTAAAACACTTACATACATCACGCCTGCATTTATTTGGAAATGGTAGGCGGAGCACATGAAATGCTGCATAGCTAAAACCATAAATTTTTCACGTTTTGAAGCCTCTTCAGACATTCACGGATGAAATAGAAGTATTATTCCAAATTCAACATCAAACGGCTGGTTTTGAGAAACAGTTTTTCAGTTTGTAGTAATGAAATAATTTTTTCGACGAGTTAACGAGTTTCTTTTGTCTCTGCATAATACTTAACATTTACGTAATGTTTGCTAAAAATTCAGTCGGCTGTGGATGAAAGTCATAAAAATGGTCAGTTAGATAATTAAATAAGTTTAAAAAAACTACATACAAATGAGGTAGACAGAGGACATAAAACTAAATTATAGTTTTACTTAGACAAAAGATTACTTATGATGCAAGAGATATAAACTTATTGTCTTACTATTTCCTTAGTCACCTCTTATGACACGGAAGAAATAGTGAGATGTGATTCTATACCCGACACTACACGGATACGCCATAGTTAAGCTATACACCTTTATAAACTGGCAAGTGCTATACACTACCACTTAACCGCACGGAACAAAGTTTGTTATTAAAAAAGAGTAGTGAGTAACCTTTTAACACTGAAGCCATTTAATAACCACAAAGAAACGGCAAACAATATCCGCGATCCATTAAAATTTAACCATAGACTAAATAAACAATATTACTTTCATAAATCTGACACTTTTCTGCCGTGTTTCAGAAACCGCTCTGAAATGGGCACGGAGTTTCGTAAAGTATTTACAAGGAACCTTTGTTCGGTTAAGAACTGCAGTGGCTTTTTGTAGCTGAGTCAAGAAGTCTTTTGAACGAACCACGGCTGAGCATTCTTGTAAAACTGTTTAAACGGGCATAACTATAAAATGAGCTCGAGTTTTCAATTTTGTAACTGGCCATTTATAACCATAATCAACTTAAACTATTGTCTTCCAAAAAAAAATCTTTCTTTTTTCACGGAGTCGTGCAATGGAATCGTAGAATTTTTTCGAAGAACTTTTTTTATTTTTATTAATGTGGAGGGCGGCCTTGATTTTCCTTTTTAAAATTGAGAAACGAGCGCTATTTACAACTCCCTCGATATTTATGACGATAAATATCTTTGAAAGGTATGAAATTAACAATCAATTCCATAAAAGAAAGCGCCGTGAAGCAATCTGCTTAGCAAATCAGTGCTGTGTGCGAAGCTGAGAAGTCTGGATGATGATGGTGATGATACAAACGAGTCATAATCCCATTGAAGAGATCATCCACCTCTTGGAAGTGCAGTTGGTTTATTACTCAAATCTCGTCAGATAAAGGTACAGTCTCAATCTCGACCGCACGTAGCTGAAATCGTTGTGTCATGTTGTTGCGGTTGTGTTTTCGACTAACACGTTCTTTAGGATAGTCTGCCCTACGACAAGATTTAAGAGTAAGCTTCATGTATGAAATTGCCAGTCAATGTGCCATTTTATCAATCAAATTGCAGTAGGTATAATTAATTTGTCAACGCTCCGCTGTCAGAGACTTTACTAATCTACGGTCGGCGATGTAGCGTCAGATTTTCGACTTCGTGTCGCTAGTTTTATGACTGTCATCACCCATCACGCATGTATTTCCAAATGTAGTAATAATGACCTTTCCCCGTGTGGTGCCGGGTTAGAATAGCACCTCCCCCTTTCTTCCCGTGGGTGTCGTAAGAGTCGACTCTGGGAAAGGGTTAGTGTACTGTAGGCGATGGGCTAGCAACCTGTCACTGCAATATCACGTTTAACCATCTGGTTACCCTGAAATCGCTAAACGTGGCACTGGATTTTGAAGTCATGTGCTCTGCCTACCCCTACTAATACAGACGTGAAAATATGTATGTATATGTATGTATGTATGTAATGACCTTTTCACTTTTCATAGCCATATCTAGCATATTTTTATGATTTTAGTTAGGAGGTATAATAGTGTCAGGTTGATAGCCTGTCGCCAAAAATGTACTAACCTAAATAAGTATCTCTTTAGTCACCTCTTACGACATCTACAGAAGAAGTTAAGAGGTGCTATTCTAAGCTCGACACCACTCGGTAACATGATTAAAATATTTGTTCACGGACATTACGGAAGTATTTTTAAGTAGCTGCTGCTTGCGGTCGAAACGGAAACGTCATCCTAATACTACATTTGCAGACGAGATTGGTACTTAACATTGTGATCTATGGTACAAATGGATAGACACCAGTACTATCTTCTGCTGCTACTGTTTGCGGTCGAGAAGGAAACGCCACTTTAACACTACATCTGCAGATGCGAGAAATACTTAACATTGTGATCTATGATACAAATTCATTGACACCAGAACCGTCTTCTGCTGCCGCTGCTTGCGGTCGCGATGGAAACTTCACCTTAACACTACATTTCCAGATGCGACGAACGAGTAATATCGCGAATGGCGGCGTGTGGGGCAATCACCGTTAAATTCGGAAATAATGAGCAGTTCGCCTTTACGACGACGATATCGCTGCTAGGGGTGTTCGTTTATCGATAATGGTGATAAATTTTCTGTGAAAGAAATTGTTCGTATTGCTCAAACACACGGAGGTGTAAATCTGTAATGCGGTGATGATATTTAATTTAATTTCTCATTATACGTATCTGGGAAGGGACCTGTCTATCTACTTCAAAACAATGTCAACACAAACAGCGGAAAGATACGAAAATCTAAAAAAAAACTCGATTACAATCTTATTTTTGCAATTGATGTCCTACGTCGAAATATAGGCTCAATTCATACCAGAAGAGCGGCAAATTGCGGCAAAGCGGAGCGCAGTTTCAGTGTCATGAGAATGAATCGCGGAAATGCCCGAGGATGCTCGAGCAGTCGCGAGCGGCCGCTGGTAATATCCCGCCCGGAGATCTTGGAACCTAACCGACTTTCCGCGCATTCCAGCGACTTCCTGCGCATTCCAGCGACTTCTCGAGCAGTCTCGGGAATCCTCGCGCCTTCTCTACCGAGCGGGTCGCTGCGCTTCGCCGCCCTTTGCCGCTCTTCTGGTATGAATTGAGCCATAGGTATTGAAATACGGCTAACGGCTAAGTAAGGTCTATCACTCGATCTGTTATTTATCGTATGTTTCTGATGGAACTCTTTGTGCGCGAGTTCGCCTTGCCTTTGGACGTCTTTTATCGCTAATGTCGTCACGTCAAAGGTGTCGTCAGTCGTCACCGTATGCAGCTGTTGCGTG
Organism: Adoxophyes honmai; assembly: GCA_005406045.1. NCBI lineage: Eukaryota > Metazoa > Arthropoda > Insecta > Lepidoptera > Tortricidae > Adoxophyes > Adoxophyes honmai. Next base: position 229,462 of record BHDV01009322.1, on the reverse strand, counting down.
CGGTAGAGGTTGAAAACGTACCATAACGTTCGTAAACGTTATAGTACCTAGTCGATGCGTAAAATAAATCAAAGTGCAGCCGGCTGTTATTCAGTATGTAAATCTCAAATAAACACTGCCATAGCGAGCAATTAATCTGTTCATAATTGATATCAGCTCCCTACGGCATTGTCACGTTGCGGAACTGTAGCTACATAAATTTGAGAATTGCATGCGTATTTATTAAACACAATGACAAAATTTTATTGCAAATTGTAATTCTAAGGGCCTACACTAACTGACGCGGTTTACCCGTAATGGCCGGCGCTGACTGCCGGCATGGCACGGCAGGTCATGGCAAAGGATTTGTTACTGATATAACTATTTTAAATCTTATTACTATGAGTTTAGAATTCATGTTACTTTATTTTGATACAACGATGCCGCGGCATGTCACAGCATGCCGAAGCATTCCGCGGGTTATTTTACAGGATGCTGCGGCATAACTTGCCGTGGCGTTCCGTGGCATGCCGGCAGTCAGCGCCGGCCTTAACGGAACCTGTCAAATGTCAAACTACACGTATATTATTGCCTTTTATTAGCAACAGGCAGACAAATTCATCATCATCAGCCTATATACGTCCCACTGCAGGGCACAGGCCTCCTCTCAGTATGTGAGGGCTTGGGCTATAGTTCCCACGCGGGCCCAGTGCGGATTGGGAACTTCACACACAACGTTGAATTACTTCGTTGCTGTATATAGGTTTCCTCACGATGTTTTCCTTCACCGAATAGCTCGTGATAAATATCAAATTCGATATCGCAACAAGATTCCGAAAAATTCAGAGGTGCGAAGCCCGGGGTTTGAACCCACGACCCTCTGCTTGAGTGGCCACAGGTCGAACCGCTGGGCTACCACGGCTTTAAAGACACGGCAGACAAATTACTATAATGTATTTCACTATTTCTCGTCGTTTGTTATTTGTAAAACTTAAATAGTTTATTATAAAGATCTATCGACATCTATCACATCCCTAGCACGCTTTCGTGCGAGTTAAAATGTCTGTTTCATTTTGATGGCCGATGAGCTTGTGATTAAGCGAATTAATCTTCCTCGTGCCATAACTAGGGAACTAAACGGTTACATCTCTGTTAGTAACTTAGCAAGACAAAAAACATCACGCCTGGTAGGTTCAACATAATACTGGTAAAGCCTTCAATGACTACTTCAGGTTTTCTAGGCGCTTGTAGCATACTTTTTAAGTTTTAACTTAAAAGGAAGAAGTATAATAGTGGCAGGTTGCTAGCCTGTCGCCTAAAATATACCTTAACCTATGTCCTCAGTCGCCTCTTACAACATCCACGCAAGAAATGGAGAGGTGTCATTCTAATTCCGACATCGCACTGCTTTTCTGTTTTAAACATTTCAAAGACCAAAATTTAAGAGCCGTATTCATTCCGAAAAGCAGACCAAAAAAAAAATTACTACCACTATCCAACAACTTTTATTTACCATGTTTAATCTGAAACGATCTCAAAAACAAGGGGTCTAATGGCGACCGCAAGCTAAACTTCCTGTATCACAATTCAGCGGTTACTACGCGCAACTGCCGAGGCTAAAAGCTAATTTCGTGTCCATTGCGTACTCAAAACTCTCATCTCGCAGCGGTCAACGAACAACGCCTGGAATGTATTTTATGTATATGCAATTGGTAGCAACGATGCCGGCGTTAGTGCTAGAGCTTGGTAATTACGGGCTGGAGAGAAAAATAAAATGCACAGAGCGAAACATAGCTCGCGTTGCGGATGTGCGGGTCAGTTACAAAGGAAGTAAGATGTACTGAATGTGATGCCAGTAGGGAATGCAATCCCGATCCCGCGAGATCTCGATCTCGCGAGATCTCGTGTAATTTTTCGGGATCAATCCCGACGCATCATATGACGAGATCCCGTTCGAGATTGACGGGATTGGGCGGCAATGGTCAGCGACGCTACACACGTCCAATCAGCGTGCAAAATAAATCGCTTCAAGAGGAATTAGAAGAAAATCTACGAGCTTTAGACAAATTAGAGTCTATCATAAAAAAAGAAATGGGTTTATTTGAGTGTGGACATTTTTTGCAGTTTGCATATTATATAATTGCTTCGCCACGCTGTAAACCAGTGTTGAGTCGGAGAGGGCATTCTCAGCAGCGGGGTACATTGCAACGGACATTAGATGCCGTTTAGCAGATGACACTATTAATACCCTTTGTTTTTTAAGGAGTTAGTTTCAAAATCACTCGTAGCTTAGGTAACTACTTCCTTATTCTCTTGAAATACGCTTATTGTTTTGATTACTTAATTTACCTATGTTAATTTCCTTAAAACCTGATATTTATTTAGTTGGTAAGATTAAAGAATAAAGGTCTTTATTTTCTTTCGAGTAATATGTTATTTTAGTTAACCTCACTATCACAAACAAGCAGTTATTAGCTTTTCAGTCATCAGAATTTAACTTTTTTTTATACTAGACGAGATCTCGAAAATTCCGAGATCTCGCGGGATTGACATTTCTAATCCCGCGGGATCTCGAATTTGCAATCTCGAGTCGAGATTGCATTCCCTAGATGCCAGCGTTTTCTATATCCTTGTAGGTATATCCTCTTAATTTGAAATCTAAATAAATATATTCCTCAAAGGCGCTACGAAACGGGAATCGTCATGGTTGTTTCTATGTAGCGTTTTGTGTGCTCTGCCTATCATATTTGGGAATACAGGCGTAATGTGCAAATGATCATAAAGATTGAGTTTATTAAGTTGCGCATACAACAGCATAAAATCATGCCTGTATTTACAAATGGGGCGACTGCCCCATACGTAACTTTGACTGTTTCTCGCTTAGCACCCACTTCATAATTTTAGACTTAAAAGCAAGAGGTATAGTGACAGATTGCTACATACACGAACATATTCGAACCGTCGAGCGTGTATGACGAGAGTGATGAATGTTAGTGAAGCGAAAGGAGTATGTCAGAATAGAAGCGAATGGCGCTCTGTTGTCTCTGCCTACCCCGCAGGGAATAAGGCGTGACGGTTATGTATGCATGTATGAACATACGTATTCTCACGCCTGTATGCCCAAGAGGGGTAGGCAGAGCACATTAATTCAAAATACAGTGCCACGTTTAGCAATTTCAGGGTAACCAGATGGTTAAACGTGATATTGCAGTGACAGGTTGCTAGCCCATCGCCCACAATACTCTTACGACACCCACGGGAAGAAAAGGGGGAGGTGCTATTTTAACCCGACACCACACGACTTTTAATTTGTATGTACCTCCGTGTTTTGTGCCCCAGCTATCCCAACTTTGGCAGTTTGTCTGTCATCTAGTTCCGTATAATTATGCATCCTAATTTAGCTCAACTCTAAGTTGCTTCCATTTGTCAAGCCATCCTTTGCTAGAATTGCGCGGCCATTGACGAAGTCGTCTTGTTCATGTCCCGTGTGGGATTAGTTCGCTCATCACTGGGTAACCTACCGAATTGAGACTCAGGTGCTGTTTGCGCTTTGATTGGCGTCAGGGCGTATTCGTAATTTTGTTGGTTTGCACAAATTATTTTATGTCAATGACGTCAGACATAATGATTTTTAAAATAAAAAGTAATAAATAATATTATTATTTTCTTCTAAATAAAAATGCATGAAGTAAATCGAAACCTTCATATAAAACAGGGTTCAAAAGTGGTTTTTTGTTGCTTTTCTAACATTTTTGTTTTTGTAAGTAAGTAAGTAGGTAAAGTAAGTAACTGAGGCGATAGGCTAGCACCCTGTCTCTATTAGGCATAGGTACCTCGCAAATCAAAACAAAAAAAAAACGTGACGATGATAATAATAAAATGATACGTGAAGTAGTCATGGTTTTTTTAGTTTTGAAAAAACAGGCGTAACGTATGTATGTTACCCAATTTTTTCTAAACTAAACGGGTCACCGGCTCTACACACTCGTCTCAAAATACTCGGTCGTAGGTCGACACCTAATCGATGTCATAAATCAAACTGCGACCGCCGACTGTCGTTGTCGTCTATCATCAGAGTGCGGCGTGGGCGGCAAAGACCCTTTTAACGCAAGGGTGTGCCGGCAAGTTTTGTGTGGATTATACTGGGTGTAACGTACCCGTCCTGGGTATATCACAGGGGTAGTAACTCTGGAATGTATAAAAATAGTTTTATTTACAAACATTACCCCTATATTTCCAAAATGGAGGCAGAGCACATGAAGCGTAGTTGAAACCAAGACTGTTTCACATTTCCTAGCGACTTCTTGCATATTTTTTTAGGGTTCCGTACCCAAAGGGTAAAAACGGGACCCTATTACTGAGGCTTCGCTGTCTGTCCGTCCGTCCGTCCGTCC
>BHDV01009322.1:193482-222828 GCA_005406045.1 Adoxophyes honmai | reverse complement strand
CAAAACACTTAACACGTATAACTTATACATTTTACATATATGTCTATACTTAAAATTATTTAACAGGTATGTATTGGAGGTACTACTTTTCGTTCTTTTAATACATACATACAAACGAATTATTCAACACTTAAGCCATTACCGTTTATTCCTGCTGCTGCTGAGAATATTGAGCAGTTTATCGCAAATAGGGAAAAACAATAATGGTATAAGTGCTGAATCCGTACCAATATATAAATGTGAAAGGGTGATTGTTTATTTGTTTGCTTGTCCGTCTTTCACGGCTAAACGGAGCGATGAATTGACGTGATTTTTTTAGGTAGAGATAGTTTAGGGCGCATGGAGAGTGACATAGGCTACTTTTTGTCTCTTCAAACCCCCCATTTCGTTTGGAGAGAATTCCGCATTTTTCAATGTAGAAAGCTATAAATTGGTATGTGTGCTATCTCTTCTGTGCTACCCCGAATTTAACGCGAGCGGAGCCGCGGGCAAAAGCTAGTAATCTATAAATAGGTACATCATGCCTGTATTCCCAAATGGAATAGGCCGAGCAAAATAAACCGTACATAGTTAAAACTGTGACCACTTCACGTTGCGTAGCCACTTCTAGCACTTTATAAGGTTTCAAGTTAAGAGGTGTAATAATGACAGGTTGCTAGCCTGTCGCCTAAAATATACTTCTCCATTATCTTCCATGGAAGTTGTACGTACGAGGCGACTAAAGAAATAGGTTTAGGTACATTTTAGACGACAGGCTAGCAACCTGCATATCACGAGACCTGCCAACTTAAAACCTAAAAAATATGCCAGAAGTGGCCACAAAACTTGGGAATACAGGAGTGACGTATAAAAAACGGAACCCCTAGATTGCACACTGGCTCGCAAAACGCCGATGCGGTTAAGTTACTACACGTATCTGAGTCCTGTAATTGGGTTCGTTTCTCTCAAAACGCAGCTCCGGAGGCCTTCGTTATTCAATTCGCCAGTCTGCTTGTCACACTGGCAATATGTACGTATTGTGTCAAGTATTTTTTGTACATTTGTCAAAGTAGTCATACATTCAAAGGCGTATTTTTAAGACTAAAACAAAGAGAAAATAAAAAAAAACCGAGGTGTTTACCTGCAGTTTACAGGTACTGTAAGCTACGTTGTGTTTTTTCATTTGTTTCTGGTGAAACATGTTGACCAAGACTATTTCACGGTTCGTGGTCACTTTTAGTACTTAGAATGGATTGTTTATTTACTATATTTACATTTTTATAACTGCTCCAGCAAGGAAATTTAATCTTTTTCATTTTATAAAGCACATATAAATCCTTTTCTTAGGTACGTAGATCGTAAAAGGCGTCTAAAGAAGTAGGTTTAGGTATGCTTTAGAAGACAGGTGAGCAAACTGTCACTATTAAACCTATATCATGCTAGAATTGGCTACAAACACTGGTTTTCTCGTCACGTTTCGTGAGCTCTACCTACCCTATCTGGAAAGACAGGCGTGATCGTTATGTATGAGTGGAAAAAATACAGGTTCCATTAAATTCTGCTCCTAAAATGCAAAAATCCGAGCTCATCGCGAAATATTCAGAAATAGTCGGTTCTGAATTCATTGTCACACACTTTGAGGGCAAGTTTAAGGCTAAGGTATGCAAATAGACGACTAAGGGACGCCCTATGAATATTCATACCAGAGCCAGCTTTAGGCTCTTACTAACCCTGATTTTGGACAATTAGGGTTTGAATTTGAATTCTTGTGGATCACAATAAAATTATAATAGGAATGCGTACTGGATTAAAAAAGATAATATAAAATTTTATTTAGATTATGGAAGAAAATGGAAGACATGACATTTGGTTTATCAAATGATTAAACATCGACAAAGGTATTAAGCTAAGCGTCCACAGGTCCGCATCGCACGCATCGGACGCATCGGATTCAATCAGATGTATGGCGAAATGCGATGCGTACTATGCGGACAGGTGGACGCACTTGTATGAGTTTCTATACAAAGAATACTACAATCCGTTGCGTGCGATACGTCCGATGCATACGATACCGACAAGTGGACGCTTAGCTTTAGATCATAGATCAACTTTCGGAGTCCGCTTGTGACGTCACGCCGTGTTAAAAATCCTATCGTGACGTCACTCGCAACTTAAGAGCTCTGTATTCTCTTCATTTCATGTTTGGCTAACAAAAGAAAAAATACATCTATTCCCAAATGGGGTAGGCAGTGCTCACGAAACGCTACATAGACAAAACCATGACGACTTCACGTATCGTGGCGACTAAATAGCATATTTTTTAGATTTCGAATTGGCAGGTATAAAAAGATAGGTTGCTAGCCAGTCGCCTAAAATAGCTATACCTTAACCTATTTCCTTAGTCGCCTCTTACGACATCCACGAAAGAAATAGAGGGATGATATTTTAAGCCCGACCCGGAAAACTAATCTAAAACTGTCTTGAACTAACGCGATAATTATTTCCAAAGATCACAAACGAAAACCAAATTTAGATAACCACGGGAACGGAGTTGAAATAAGGCTAATACTATGATAAAATTTTGGACGAAATCTCCTTGATTGGGTTAGTATGATCGTCATGTAATGCGCTCTACGCTCCTCGTGCATACCAATGACTTGAGGCACAGTAAATAACGCCACAGAGGTGAAGCTATACGAATAATCTATTAAATCTTTCTTACTACAGAAACAATATCGATTTTAATGAACTTTCGTAGTAAGCTGTGAATGAGAAAGAGCAGATTGGAGTGTGTTTTTGTTTCTTTCTGGTAATAATAAACGTCAAATTACTAAAGGCAATGATTCCCGAGTGTTCTGCGTCTTTAGAATAAATAAAAACCAGACAAGTGCGAGTCGGACTTGCGCATGAAGGGTTCTGTACCAAAAACAGACAAAAAATCTATTTTTTTCTATGGGAGCCCCCTTAATAATTATTTTTATTTTTATTTTAGTGTTTGCTGTTAAAGCGGTAATAGAAATACATCATTTGTGAAAATTTCAACTCTCTAGCCGTCACGGTTCGTGAGATACAGCCTGGTGACAGACGGACAGACAGCGAAGTCTCAGTAATCGGGTCCCGTTTTTACCTTTTGGGTACGGAACCCTAAAAATTACCTACATAAATCTTTCTTACAGAAATACTTAGTATCAAAGGAGATTGGGACTATTCTATAGGGAACTGTAAATGAGAAAGAGCAGATTGGAGTGTGTTTTTAATTCTTTTTGGTAATAATAAACGCCAAATAGCTAAATTACATAATATATGGTTCCCGAGTGTTCTGCGTTCTAGGAATAAAAAAAGCGTAACATTTCAAATTAAGAAAAAAATATATAAAGTACTTACTGTGTAATGCATTTTAGAGCTACTTATGGATTATTTGAAACTTTTGCCATAATATTTGCTTCCTATTCGCGATTCTGCACAATATCTCCGCAGTTGTCTTTGAAAATGTCGCAGAAAGGCGAATAAATATACCTTAAATATACGCTTAAATATACCTTAACCTATTTCCTTAAGTCGCCTCTTACGCAATCCACTGAAGGAATGGAGAGGTTTTATTCTAAACCCGACTTACTCAAGAGTATACGAAAAAGGTGTAAAATAATTTTGAAATTCGCTTATATTATCAACCAACTGTATTCGTATTGCGTGTACAAAGCTTTGTTTCTGCAAGGATTTATTCACTGTGACATTGGTGTGGGTAGGCCAATACTCGAGTTTTATCTAATAGAGGCTAACTTGTGATATCTGATTACGTAGTCTATATTTGTTTAGGGCTCTCGTAGTATATACTTTTACGTAAACATGACTAACCTTTGAGTCTTTGAGAGAGCCTAAAAAATCTCGACGCGCCAACTTTGTCTGAAGAACAAATTCCGAAGGAAAAGAGTTGGAAGTTCGTATTTATGCATCGCAATTGTTGAAGTAACTAGTGTGATGTAGAAAATGATGTAACTGATGCTTGCTTGTACTGTATAGGATTTCAAGTGTGATTGCTGCAATTAACATTTGATTATAATTATTGTACTTAATGTTTAAGTTTTAGAGAACTGTTATTATAAAATGCTTTGTAATCGATAGAACTGATAAAACTTAGCTTTGAACAAAGAAACGGTTTGAAAAAAAAACAATGTAAAATCTTAAAATTTAATTCAATAAATACTTAAGAACTAAGAATGCTCTCTTGACACGTCATTTATTTTACTCCGTAAGTGTACTACATCGATTGCATTATGACTGTATTACAAGTAGATCTACCAAAAATCTCTGAAATCAGAGAATAACAATACCTATTGCTGAATTCCCCCTTTAGGTCACCATGGACATTTTTTGTAAATTCAAAAGTGACTCAATACTCTTATATATCTTACAACTAAGTCACCTCTAAATCTACACATTCCTCTTAAAAGGCCAATTGAAGTTCCCCAGATCGGAAAAATTGGGGATCACATTCTCTGTGTTCAGCGGGAAAGGCTCACTGTTGTCAGGGGGTCCGTAACTGTACCCTATAGTGTTGTAATCCGCAGGGGCCGGAGCCGGGGCTCCGTACAGGGGTGCCAAGGGTGCCGCGGGCGCCGGAGGGGGTTTCATAGCATCCTTAGCCTTCATGAAGTAGCTGATGAGGAGGCCGATGATGTAGCAGAACTTCTGGAAGAATGCCATGAAGAGGAACACGGAGACGACCTTGAGGACTGCAACCTTTGAGAAGACCAGGAGGATGATCATTACTGGAACAAAGAAAAGTGTTGTATTAGATCTAATTACTAACTTTGTGTCTCCGTGTGGTGTCGGATTTAGAATGAAACTTCATCTATCTTCCGTGGATGTCATAAAAGGCGACCAAGGAAGGTTAGGGTATATTTTAGGCGACAGGCAAGCAACCTGCTTCCGTAGTCACCTCTGATTAGGGTTTGGGTCCCGGGACGTCTCGAGTTTGGAAGTCCCGCGACTTTGCGTAAATTTAGTGGTCTCAGGTCCCGGGACTTTCGACTCGAGACGAGACAAGATTATCGAAATTCATTTTTACTCTCAAATATCTGAAGGAGCACAGCACCATTTTTAAGTTTATTCAATGACTACATGGTTTGCTAAGTAATCACTGGTTAACTAATTGCTGTTATAAAGAATTAGTGGGATTTTCAACAGTTTTGTTTTGTTTAACTATTGTGTGAGTTGATCATTTGAAAGACTTATTTACAAGTCTGTTTTAATAAGTATTTTTAGATTATGAGAATTACCAATTTTGTGATTACAAGGATTAAATTCTAGAATTACTTGATAATGGCTCTTATGTCATCCACGGAAGTAAGAAAGAGGTGTTATTCTAAACCTGACACCACCCTGACTCTTTTTGTACAAAACAAACATGACAAAATAACAAGCACAGAACAAAACACAAGTACAAAGGCGACCATATCCCAAGGGAACTCTTCCTGCTGACCTTCAAGCGGCCATTAATTTGAACTTTCATTTTATATTTCATGGCGATCTTTAGTGAATCAACCTATTACACAGCTACATTGGCTACAGATTTTTATGTCACTTTGAATTATTTGTCACAATTCCTGTATTCCTAACAGATAACTACAAATATCAGAATATTCGGCCATTTATATGGAAAACGATCCAGAATAATGCGACGGTTCAAAACTTCAAATAACCTCAAAAACAAATAAAATATGTCACCGGCTAGCGGACAGAATGAAAAAAAAAACAAGAATGGGTTTTACAGAACTATGTAGGTATATTAAAATCCGGAAGTTTTTACCACGCCAATTACCATTTGAGTGCCAGAAAAATAACAAAAGCCAGTCGGCAATTTCGAATTTATCTTTTTTTGAGCGGCCAGTTCCGCACCAAGGATTCATGTTCCAAATTCAACGCGCAAAATTAACAACAATTATTATTCGAACTCGAAACCTAAAATTATTCATGAAAATAATGTTCTATTTAGAATGTAAATTACGACTGGATGCGATACTTCGCTAATGTGACGCGGACTATGCATACAAATCGGGCCCTGGGGCACCGTGCCGATGTATCGACGGATTTGTCAGACCTGCTAAATGTGTTTTGATATCTAGATAAGGGCATGTTTCGGTGAATACAATTCGGACCGTTTGTTCGTTTTTAAAACATTTTATTGAAGGAAGAAATGGAAAGGTGTTTTTCTTTCTCTGAGGAAATAGGTTAAAGAAACGCTTTAGGTGACAGACTAGCAATCTGTCACTATTATATCTTTTCCATCTGTTTTTAAACCTAAAATTATGATAAAAAATCTTAACTATTTCGCGTTGTTACGCCAGTGTAGCCTGCCACTAAAAACACGTCACCCACGGAAAAATTGGAACGGTTTTAATTCAAAACCCGACATAAGTTTTTTATTTTTTATTTACTCGGAATCGGCAAAGAAACAAACGTCAAAAAAGTCGCCCCATAAGGATTCCGTTATTCTTTCTAAAATACGGAATCGTAAAAATTGAGCACCATAATGTTTGGTCCCGGCGCCATGAACCTTTTAGGGCAAAAGTTAATAAAAACTTCTTTATCACTTACTCCAGAGCCGTGCGACATTTTTCTTCTTCTTGGCCCTCGCTTCCTCTACCAACGTATTATTCTGCCCTTCGCAATAACAGCACACCAATAACGCAGATAAAACAATCAAAAACTTCAACATTATAACTGTAAACAATGACAGAACTTTAAACAAATAATAATTTATCTATGGTAGCAACTACGCGCCAAACTTTTAAAATTGGAAGACGAAGAACCAAAAAGGCGCGCGGCGTTTTGTTTTTTAAAAATCGAACTGAACCGTCCAGCCAGGCTTCCCATAAATAAATAAGGTGTAATACGCACCGGCCGTCATAGAAACCCATGGATTCTACATATGAAAGTTGTTCATTGTTTTCAGTAGTTTAACGAATACCCGTGACTAATATACGTGTTCGGAAACGATTATTAGTCTCATTGTTACACGGTCGCGTTCCTCGTTTGTGTAAATTGAACGCTTTTGAAAAATTTCTCCTTTTCAAGCAAATAGCGGTATATTTGCATGTTAAGGAATTTCCCTTGCCTTTGTAATACGGAAAAGTGTACAAATTTTATTGTATGGTTTTTGTGTGTAACGAGTGAAGGTTTTTGTTGAAGTTGTCGACTGCTATGTCATAATTATTTGTTGCATAACAATTAGACTGCCCGTAAATTTTTACCTACGTCACTTTTATACATACATACAAACATCACGCCTGTATTCTCAAATGAGGTAGGCAGAGCATACGAAATGTTACATAATCATAATCAATCAAAACCATGCCTATTTCACGTTTCGCAGTCAATTTTAGCACATTTTTAGGTTTTTTGTCACTAAATACAATATTGACAGGATTCTAGTCTGTCGCCTAAAACATTCCTAAAACCTCGGGGCTCTTACGATATCCACGGAAGAAATGGAGAGCAGTTATCTACTACTTAATACCGACTCCAAAGCAAATAGGTTTAAACAAAACAACATTTCATCTTTCAATGGAATTCTCTCCATAAAAAAAACTATCCAGAGAAAATTCAAGCCAGGAGAACATCCGTACTAATATATAAATGTGAAAGTGTGTTTGTTTGTTTGTTTGTTTGTTTGTCCGTCTTTCACGGCTAAACGGAGCGATGGATTGACGTGATTTTTTAGGTAGAGATAGTTTAGGGGACGGAGAGTGACATAGGCTACTTTTTATCCCGGAAAAAAATGATGTTCCCGAGGGAAAACAAAAATATAGTTTGCTTGATAGATCGATATCGATCGACGATAGATCGATATCAATCGATAACCGATCGATAGATAATAGATCGATGGCGTTGAAACGAGAAGTTTTCTTATAGTTGTGCTTTATATCGCAATATAACCGAGTTCCACGCGGGCGGAGCCGCGGGCGGAAAGCTAGTAGTTCATAAAATTCAAAGTCTTAGTCCTTCCGCCGCATATTTAAATTATTAACTCCAGTCCCCGCATATTTTCTTCCCCGGATAACTTTTAATCTAGCTGAACTTCCCGGGTTAAGTTACAGGGTTAACTGCCTTGGTTATTTCACTTAACTTTACTTTGATTCGGAACATTCAGAGTAGTCGGCGCAAAGTGGAATGAAGATTGAATTTTGATTGTCTTAAGCAATACAGAGTTACATCACGCCTGTATTTCCAAACGGGGTAGGTAGGCTGACCACATAAAAGTTACACAGGCAAATCTGTGACTCTTTCACGTGGCAACCGAGCATAGGTTTTTTTGTTTTGAGTTATCAGGTATTATAGTGAAAGGTTGCTAACCTGTCGACTCAAATGTACCTTAACCTATTTTTTTTAGTCGATTCTTACGACATCCAAGGAAGAAATGGAGAGGTATTACCTATTCTAAACCCGACACCACACGGAAGACTACTTTTAACATATTTTAGTTATAGACATTGTGTGTGTTTCCCGTGTGATGTTAAGTTTAGAACATAGGTTAGTTAGAGCAAAAGTCATCACCATACGTCGTTATCGCGGGTACAATTACCAATCAGACAAAGATCAGATAAAACAGAATGTCTATTTGTAGAATCGGACGTATTCTGCCTATAGCTTCTAAGCATCTAAGAAGCTCTGTACATGTGGAGAGTTTTCTCTAGAAAATATCAATAACAAATACAGCTGCAAAGGGGTATGAAATTATGAATTAAACTGTTGTCATCTGTTTAGTTAGCAAGTTTGTACATAGGAAATAAGTATATTAAACTATCTTATAACGTCTTTTTTAACAATATTAACAATATACACGTCTTTGTGTGAAGATAATCGTTTTCGTCTGCTAATTAAACGCTTACCTACTTAGAAGAAAGTCTACTTAAAAAATAAGAAAAAAACGTGCGTAATTTATAGCAACGTGTATTTTTGACATGTATTATTTGGTTTTCGTAATAGATAATAAAGATTTTTTCTGAATTTTCTGTCAATTTGCGGCGTAGGCATAAATGTAGATTTTCCTCAAAATGAGTTTCGCATCTGTTATTGCTTGTTTTTCATAATCTTTCTGAACTGTCAAATCGTTTTGCACCCGCGATAACGACGTATGGTCATCACTTCCAGCGGCATTCAAAATTGACAACACAAACACAGAAATTCGGGTTACCAGTAGCGTGGCGATCGGCACGCCACGTCTCTCGTGGACAGTTTAGTAATTAGTTGATAACTAGTCTCTTCATGTGCTAACTTCAATGTCGATGTAAGGCGGTGATGCTCAAACAACTCTTCACTAATTTCAGTTTGTGATTAGTTCTTTTTGAATAGCTACATTAAGAGGATAGGATTCGCACCACTCCTCCGTACAAACGTAGTCCCCTGTTTTCTCCCTGAATTTAGACTTAAACATTAGAGCAAAAAAAAAAAATTTGTATCTGTTGTGGCTATGCCCCTATGATTTTGTTTTGCTTTTATCGATTTTCTAAATTATAAAAATAAAATATTGATCAGATACGAATTTAATGAAAAAAAAAATTGCTCTAACGTCATTATTCAGGGAGAAAACAGGGGACTACGTTTAGTATGGAGAAGTGTTGCGACTCCTATCCTCTTAAAGGTAAAATTATGCCGAAAGGTCGAAGACTGACTGAGATTGAGTTTCGTTTCTTCGCGTTTGAGTAGCGTTGTATACGAAGTACAGTTACTAACTGCTTTATAAATGAAATTACTAATCAGTTTCGTCATTTTTTCTAGTAGCTCCATGTGAAAAAGGCCTAAACCCGACAACACACGCCATACTCGCGCTTTGAATAAGTTTAGTGAGTCTGTAACGCCCCAGCGCCACATGCGTCGAACAACCGAACTAAACGGTTCTACATTGCGCTAGCGAAGTTTCGACGATCGGTTGCATAAATACAACTTCCAACTTCCTCTCTGTGGACTTCGGTCCCCAGGCATAACATCTGCCTGGAGAGAGATCTCTCCATTGGAGTCTTTCCCACAAGTCGTTAGATAGTCTATCCGTTAATCGTAAGATACTCAAACCCGTGGGAAGATCAGAAGCCATCAGTACCGAGAATAGTTTCCCAATCAGGGCCATTACCGACAGAACGGCAGAGAGCGCAGGTTTTAGTGCCACTTTGCGTTTAGTGCCACTAATTAAGCTCACTTAGATTAGCTTGAACTGCCACCAAAGTGCACTGAAGACGAGCAGAAGGAAAGACGTGGTGAATCACTATCAATAGTATAAAATAAAGTCGCTTTGTGCTCTGTCCCTATGTATAAAACTATGCAATATTAAACGGATAGGGAGGTTAAAGCTAAGCGTCCACAGGTCCGCATCGCACGCATCGGACGCAATCAGATGTATGGCAAAATGCGATACGTACGATGCGGACAGGTGGACGCACTTGTATGAGTTTCTATACAAAGAATACTACAATCCGTTGCGTGCGATACGTCCGATGCGTACGATACCGACAAGTGGACGCTTAGCATAAAGCATCTACGATCTTTTTGTGAATTACTTGTATCTGACATGTGAATTAGGTATAATGTGATTTTCAATTAGAAATAAATAAATCTATCTATCTATCTATCTATCATCATTTTTAAAATGACACTACGGTCTTGTGTGGTGTGGTGATAGAATAACATTTTCCCATTTCTTCCGTGTCGTAGGCGTAGGTATGCTTTAGGCGACAGGCTAGCAACGTGCTACTATTATACTATCCCTTATATCTATTTTCAAACCTAAAATTATGCTAGAAGTGGCTGTGAAACGTGAAATGCTCGTAGTTATTTTAGTCATGGTTTTGTCCAAGTAGCATTTCGTGTGTTCTGCCTACCTCGTTTGGGAATAAGGCGTATGTATGTGAATATTCTGTGTAGGTACTTGGGTTTAGCTCGAGTAGTGTTAGGCTTTTCACCTAGTTTAAGGCGTGAGCTGTCCATAATGTTTCATTAGGAGATTAAGACGATATTTTACTACAGTTCTTGCGTCGAGGGCGCCCCCGAAGAACGTATATCGACCAGATCGACGATGTACTAAAGGGAGGCCAAATTAGGAGTACCCGAAACCGTTGAGCGTGTATGACGAGAGTTATGAATGTGAGTGAAGCGAGAGAAGTATGTCAGAATAGAAGCGAATGGCGCTCTGTTGTCTCTGCCTACCCCGCAGGGAATAAGGCGTGACGGTTATGTATGTATGTAGTTCTTGCGTCTAATTCCCTTGCTCAAATCAAAAAGGAATTTTGCCCGTATCATGTCACTAATGTCTCATCCTAACTACAATATCTAGTAGCACCGCAAGCATAAGCTTTCTTCCGATATTATGGCTGCATCGCAAAATGCAAAGTAAATGTTACGGTTGAGCAGCTCGGGTAATCTGCATTTTACTGCGTCTAATAGTGCTCCCTTCGTACTGTCTGTGTGTTATATTTAAACTAGCTGTGCGCGCGACTCCGTTCGCGTGGAATAGTGACAAATTTCCCCCGTTTTTTCCACATTTTCCAATATTTCTTCACCCCTGTTAGTCGTAGCGTGATGTTATATAGCCTAAAGCCTTCCTCGATAAATGGTCTATCCAACACAAAAAGATTTTTTCAAATCGAACCAGTAGTTCCTGAGATTAGCGCGTTCAAACAAACAAACAAACAAACAAACAAACAAACAAACAAACAAACTCTTCAGCTTTATTATATTAGTATAGATTTACATTTTAGGTGGCAAGTTTACTTAAACATGATAATAAAAACGGTCGCGTATCATGTAAAGTAAACGTTGCAGTGTGCGTCGCTGTAGTATTAACTATTTATAGCACTACTTTAATTAGTAACCTCATTTTTTGCAATCGAATACCTTAACATATTTCCTATGTTTGGCTTTGATATTTAACATTCCAATAACGAGTCCAAAAACTGCAAAAAACACGTTTGTTGTATGAGAGCCCTCCTTAACTTACTTAATTAATTTTCATTTAACTGTTTATTTTTAATGGGTGAATATCACAACACCGTTTTTTACATGTCCGAGGTGAGAATCGCAGTGTACCTAATGTGCATAATTATACAAATTTTCCTCAAATTTTTATGGATCATTATTTGACTACCAAACTCATTAGCTCAAAGTTCAGACTGTAGTCGACGTAACTATTTGTAGGAAAAAAAATAATATTTACCAATTTAAGAATAAGGTGGCGAGTCCTCAACATACCTACTTCTTATATGTAAGACAAGCACTCGGCATGGCTACGTTTTAACTTCATACATGAATTTCGAAATTAACTTACAATTTAGATTGTCATACCTACCTTCCTGATGTTGATAGCATTCAATCATCGTACTAATTTACAAGTCTTAAAATGTGTGTTATTTTGTGTGCATTACCACGTAAAAAGATAGCTTAGTTACTTTAAGTTTAAACAAACAAACCCCGGCGCGACATCTAGTCCGCGATAACATTCGTATGCAAAATGCACAATTTCAGCTCAATCTTCAGCGATTTGCGCTCACTCTGCGCTCATTTCGCCCAAGAGATTCGGATCGCTTATCGCTTGCTTTTCGCTCTAAGTGATATTCTTGTAGTCGTTTAGAAATGGTACACTGCGGGATCACTAAAACGTTTAAATTCGATTTGCTGTAAGTTTTTATTTTCCACACAGTTACTTAGTAAGTAAGTAAGTAAGTTTTTATTTACCACTAGTTATAGTCCTAGATTATGCAATCTAGGACTATAACTAGTGGTAAATAAAAACTTACTTACTTACTGTGTATGCACACACTGAGATCACGTCTATATTCCCATATGGGGGATACACTCCTTAGACATGACTCATTTTCTAGCATATTTTAAATAAATAAACTTACCAACAAAAATTTCATTTTCGATACAATATCTTTTTGCCGAATGTACTTTTTGCCAACTGTACCTATTTCATTGTCATCCACCTTAGATTATGTGCACCAGATTTCCAATCATTCAGAACAACCGTTGAAGAGTTCCCTGCATCGGAGACAGTCCCGGCTGGGCCACCAGAAGTCCACTACCGGAATAGTGTATTGTCATTAAGTTACAAACATTACATACAAAAGTGAAGTTAAATAAAAGCTTGTAATGTTGTGTTTTATCATACCATTACGCCACCGAATCGCACCAGTCCGCTTCCACTTTCAGTGGGTTTGGGGCTAGTCTAAACGTGAAATAGTTGGCTTTGTTCATAGTTTCGTCTAAGTAACGTCTGCGCTCTGCCTACCCAGGGAATACAGGCGTGATGTACACAAAAAGCAAACTCACACAATCACCGGTTATGTTCCAGCTTAGCGCACTTCCCAAGCAAAAATAACACAATCTTTTAACCCCATACTCGGTACATTAGGTTAAGTAACTTTTCCAAATTCCCCGAAACTTCGCCCTTTATTTTTAAGCTTTAAGGAAAACATTGGTAACGGAACAAACGGCGGAGTGGCTGCTATATTTCCCATTTGACACGTTTCTGGAGTTCCTTTGGTAACAAAAATGTATTTTACTTTTGGTATTTTTTTTTCTAAGCGTCATACAAACAAACTATGCGCTTTTCCCCAAATGTTTTAAGTAGAGCACACGAAAAGTTACATGTGCAAAAACCATCAGTATTTATCGTTACATAGCCATTTTTATTGGGGACGTATTAAAACCAGGTCAGGTCAGGAGTAGGTATCCGAAACCAACGAGCATGTTATGAAGAGACTTATGAATGTGGATGGAGTAAAAGAGGTATGTCAGGACTGTAGCCAGTGCAACTAAATAGTCTCTGCTTACCCCTGTCGGGAAGAGATGTGACGATAATATGTTTGGTCTAAAAATAGACTGAAGAGGTATAGACTTCTAGCCTGACACTAAAAACAAAACACATAAAACGCTAAATAGACAAAAACCATGATCATTTTACGATTCGTAACCACATTAAACATTATTTAGAGTTTAAAATTAAAAGGGAGAATAGTGACAGGTAGCTAGCCTGTCTCCTAAAATATACCTAAACCTATTTCTTTAGTCGCCACTTACAACATCCTCAGAAAAAATGGTGTTATCCAAAACACTAGGATATTATTTTATTCAGAACCCTAGTTGGCAGACCGCACTTCGCAGACATTTTTGCAAACGCGCCAAATCGCTTAAAGAAAGTTTGACAGTTGTGTTTTTTGGCACGGGCTTACAGTGAAACTTTATACCTAAGGGGTTCATATAAACTGGAAGAAAGTGGAATACAAACGTTTCGTTATTTCACTATTTGCTTGCATGGTGTCGGAACAGAATAACAAATCTGTGGATCTTGTAAAAAGCGAAGGATATAGTTTGATGTATGTTTTAGGCGACGGGCTAGCAACCTGTCATTGTTATTCCTGTCAAAACTACACATTCAAACTCATACACACACACACGCACGCACGCACACACCAACAAACACACACGCATGAAAAACTTTCAGGCACTCTTTAAGTTTCTACTTTCTTTTTTTCATTGATTGGTTTAAAATATATTATAATACTAGCTTTTGCCGGCGGCTTCGCCCGCGTTAAGAAATATTATTATTAATAGCTTTTTCATCCCCTATTTTATCCTCTTAGGGGTAGAATTACTCAAAATCCTTTCTTAGCGGATGCCTACGTCACAACACCTACCTACCTGCATGCCAAATTTCAGCCCGATCCGTCCAGTAGTACGGGCTGTGCGTTGATAGATCACTATGTCAGTCAGTCACCTTTGAGTTTTATATATTTAAATTGCTTACTTATTTAAGTACATACATACAATATTCTGACGCCTGTATTCCCATGAGGGGTAGGCAGAGCACATGAATTCAAAAATCCAGTGCCACGTTTTATCAATTTACTTATTTTATCAATTTAAATCTAAAACTTTTTGCATAGAAGAGCGGGTCTTCCTGACAAGTACCTTCTGTTCTACCTTACGGTGCTTATCGGGAAGTCCCAACCTTTGCTATTTTAGTTTAAATCTTTTTAGGAAATAAAGTTCATTTTCATTTTCAATTATCCAAAATTGGCGATCACAAAATTTGGTATACTTTGAAGTACTCGAATCGTGGTCGTAAATATCCAATACCTCGAAAATTTGGTGACAGCGTTAATTCTTCCTCCATTCATTCCGCGGTCCACTTCTTAATTATTTAATGCATCCCAAAATGTTTTCGAATCAGAACTTATTGTCAAAACCGTGATCAATCTCAATTAAGTTTAAAATCTTAATCCAAAGTTAACCAATTTACGGTATCATCTCAAAAGATCTCGCAACAGCCGATTCAACAAATGAAATATATAAAGGTTTAAAAAGGTTTTCCTTTTTTTTCAATCTCCGAGTTAATCCATTAAGTTGGGATCCTTTCACGGACCTGGTTAGAATGTCTTACAGATCAGATTTTGGAGGGAAAACATACCTAATTTTATTTAATTTCGGCTTATAAAGGACTTTTTCTGATAGCTTGGGTATAAGCCGATTCGTCGAAAGATTATAATTCTGTTTTAAAAGTAAGGTTTTCAATGGTGACTACGTGCAGCAGCGGCAGACGTTTAGTGTTATATTGGCAGAAAAACTTCATAATTTGTGAAAAATTCAACTAGTTGTCGCGGGTGTTGTGATACAACCTCATGACAGATTGACGGATTGACACAGTGTTGTAGCCTATTGACAGACAGATAGACTGAAGAGTAGACGATTAAGTCTTAGTATCAGGGTCCCGTTATCAACCTTTGGGAACAGAGCCATAAAAAAGTATTTCTGTCATTTTGTAGTTCATATTATAGTTTTCCAAGTTAGATATTTATGATCAAATTTTAATAGGACTTGGCAGAAAGTTATCGATAGAAATCATACATACATACATACATATTCTCACGCCTGTATTCCCAGGAGGGGTAGGCAGAGCTCATGAATTCAAAAATCCAGTGCCACGTTTAGTAAATTCAGGGTAACCAGATGGTCAAACGTGATATTGTGGTGACAGGTTGCTAGCCCATCGCCCACAATATACCAACCCTTTCCCAGAGTCGACTCTTACGACACCTACGGGAAGAAAGGGGGAGGTGCTATTCTAACCCGGCACCACACGGGTATAGAAATCATACATACATACATCACGCCTGTATTTCCAAATGAGGTAGGCAGAGCACACGAAACACTACATATAGTCAAAACCGTGACTATTTCACATTTCATGGCAACTTCTGATAGTTTTTTAAGTTAAAAGATCCAATAGTGACAGATTGCTTACCCGTCGCCTAAAATATTTATCTTAACCGATTTCCTTAGTAGCTTCTTACGACATTCACGGACGAAATAGACAGCATGTTATCACTAAATAAATAAAAAACACATTTAACTCATTACACAGCCACAGACAGACATTCACATACATACAACACCCCTACCGCTAGGGGGTTACAAAATTATGAAATAACTCCCAAAGTGATACAAAATGTACAAAGTTTCCTTACAAAGTGAAAGTTGCGAATAGGGTAACCCCGCGCAACCGATTTGCGTGGAATGCGCTCATTGTGCCGGAATTTCCTAGTTAAAGGACACCCTGTATCAGCTTAGATAGATAGGGTGACCATGCTTCCGATGTTTTCAATAAGTTCCTGGAATCTAACCTTATCTTATTAGAAATGTTGAACCTGAACCCAAATCACTACTGACAGACTGAAGTAGTGACACAAATAATATTGGTTATCAAATTAGGTACAAATTTGATTTAGACGGCAAGCTAGCAAGCTGTTATTATCATATAATTATACTTGTAGTATCTATTACTTACATAACAGACACATACCTACGTAACCAAAACGCTTGCGTACACAGAATGAGGTAATAATAGTCAAAACTATTACTACTTCGTGAAGTATGAGACGTGTCTCATAGCCACTTTGAGCATAGTTATAGGTTTAGACATAATGAAAGAAACACGTTGCCAGTCTGTCGCCTAAGTATATTCTTAAACCTTTTTTTCAGCCACTTCTTCCTACATCCACGGAGGAAATTGAGAAATGTAGCTCTAAGCCCGACATCACACGGCATGAATTTCTGATAATAAGCAGAGAAGGTAGAGGTGGTGTGGTGTCGGGTTTAGAATAACGTTTGTCCATTTATTCTGTGAATATCGTAAGAAGCGACTAAATAATTTTAGGTATACATGTTTCAGGCAAGCAATCATCACTAAAGTACTTCTTTCACCTATGTTTCAACCTAGCATTACGCTTTACATTACCCTAAATTGAGATTTTCACTATGTAGCGATTCGTGTGCTGATGTATGCATGTGCACAATGTATGTAGAAGGTAAAGGTGAAACCGGGACTTCATTTCGGGACAAAATTAAAATGTCCTACGAAGTGACAGAGTCATGGTTCCCCTACTCACTGAGCGAGGGTCTCAGCTGTCATTCACCTTGAAATTGGTTTCACGCTGTCACGAGTGGCTCTACTTTCTATCACTCGCTCTTAGGGGTCCTTAGGCAGGGTCCAACATCTGTTATGTAGGGCTCTTGAGAAGTACAGTAACTACTTGAGTGAGTATCACGTATACATATATTTTTAAACTAACTGTGCGCGCGACTCCGTCCGCGTGGAATAGTGACTAATTTCCCCCGTTTTTTCCACATTTTCCAATATTTCTTCGCTCCTATTAGTCGCAGCGTGATGTTTTATAGCCTAAAGCCTTCCTCGATAAATGGTCTATCCAAAACAAAAATAAATTTTCAATTCGAACCAGTAGTTCCTGAGATTAGCGCGTTCTAACAAACAAACAAACAAACAAACAAACAAACACACTCTTCAGCTTTGTAATATTAGTATAGATGGAGTAGGCAGAGCACACAAAACGTTTTATATATATATAAACCAAGACTAATTCACGTTCTATGGCCATTTTCAGCATATTTTTAGTTTTCATAAACAGGTATTTGCCTAGCCACTTTTAGCTTAATAGGTAGGTTATCTGAGTAGGTTAGGTACCTGGAACTAGGTACACCTTAATATATTTCCTTGGTTGCCTCTTACGATATCCACGGAAGAAATGGAAAGGTGTTATTCTAAAACCTACATCACACGGGATTGATTCGATCGTAGTACACAATTTGACTATGAAGTATAAGAAGTTATGTATGTATGTTATGACTTGAGTAAATAATTATGTTTGAAATCACATACAAAGTACTAGTGACAAATGCGGATGTTTGTCCGGTTTTGGACACATATTTGTATATATTTAGTATCTACTCTTTCTATTTACTTTTAAGAAAAACTTTGTTTATTATATCTGCCGTGCAATTAGTGTTCATTATTTGCCGATCTTATTTATTTGTTTATGATTAATTAGTATAATATCCCACTCAGTCTACCACCGCCGTGTCGAGTTTAGAATAACGCCTCTCCATTTCTTCCGTGGATGTCGTTTGAGGCGACTACGGGAAATAGATTAACAGGCTAGCAATCTGTCAGTATTGTATTTCTCCCATATATTTCTATACCTAAAGTTATGATAGAATAGTCATAGTTTTGTCTAAGTCAAGTTTCGTGTACTATGGGAGCTATATAGCCGATATGGGAACTGGATTGTAAGTATGTATGTAATAGACTAACAGCTAAATTAAACCTTTGTAAAAAACAATACGAATGCTCAATAATTTAGCCCAAGTCTGTATTTTTAGGTCACAGTTAAATCACAGCTTGATTTCCCAAACACATTAACAGAAAAGGACAACGGCGTCCAAAAACCAAATCAATTATTAATTGCCGACAAACTTCCGAGAATCCCATCAGCGCCTAAAACTTAACAGCAAAGCACAATATTCCCAAGTTACCTAAATCAAATTAGCAAGTCACTCAAATAAAACTCGTACTTTGTGAGAACTAAGTAACGGATTATTTCGGGATCAAAGTGCGGCGTGGGCGATAATATTCAACGGCTACAAAACCTTCGCGCAATCATCGTTAAACGAGTTACAGGCGGCAACGATCGCGGCGGGCAGACGCGACAAGTCTTTGTAGTACCTAAACCCAAGTGTCGTTTACTCAGGGGTCGGATTTTCCATCGCATGACCGGAGGAAAGAAAACCATGGAGTCGATATTAAAATTAAATTTGTTATATAAACCATACTCATTCATTTAATTAAGAACGAAAATAAATTTTAATTAAATAAATCATATGAGTAGAAATAAATTATATTGTAAATAAAAATAAAGTAAAATAAAACATTACTTTTATTATTTTATTTCCAATTTTCATAAAACTTGTAGATACAGGAATGAGTGCCTCAAAATCTTGACAAGGTATGGCATGTGCATTGTCCATTTCAAAATTACAATTGTAAAACGAGTAAATAATGCCAAAATTTTCCAGATTTTAATTACATTCAGTAAGATTAATTTTCGATTAACATTTTCAATTTGTTAACCTGCACAAGGGGCAAAGTATTACGGGACTAATAAGAAAATTAGTGAGTATGAGTATGAATAAGAATTAAAGTTTAGTTTTAATATCCACTCCATAGTTTTCCCTCATCACACCCTGCGACTAAAAATCCGATCCCTGGTCATTACGATCAAAACACGAGTCACTCGTCTGCTTTAATACGCATCAGAACGTCTAGGTCTAGTGTAATGAAGCTGATCAAGAAACGCGTCGAAGAATTGGAGACGTGTCGACTGCGGCAGTTGTGGAAACGTGCGACTTGGAGGCACTGTCTTAGTTTCCATACAAAATTCTTCACGTTAATACGCAAACGAAATCGATATGTTTTAAAACTAGTAGTAGGTTGTCTTTAGAGTTCCGTACCCAACGGGTGAAAACCGGGACCCTATTACAGAGTCTTTTCGCTATCCTTCCGTCCAATGTCACCAGGCCGTATCTGGCTAACCGTGCTAGCTAGACTGTTGAAATTTTTCACAGATTATGTATTTCTATTATCGTTATATGTAACAATAAATAGACACTAAAAATAAAATAAGATTTTTATTTACAGGGCGCTCCCATACAACAACCGTGTTTTTTTTACCACGTGCTATTCAGTGAAGGAAAACATTGTTGTGAGTGAAGTTCCTCACCCGCACTGGGCTCGCCTGTGCTCAGTGGGACGGAATTAGTCTGAATTATTATAATTAGATTATTATTTATGGTTAGTGTATTGAGGGCTATGGGCTAGCAACCTGTCACTGCAATATCACGTTCAAACATCTGTTTATCCTGAAATTGCTAAACGTGGCACTGGATTTTTGAATTCATGTGCTCTGCCTACCCTTCTTGGGAATACAAGCGTGAGAATATGTACGTATGTATGTATTTATTTATTATTGACCCCTAAGCGTTTTTACATATTTCCGCGTCTGGACCGCGTACGCTCTCATCTTTGCCATTTTATGACAAGCGTAAACGGTTTATAATCGAGGGCGTCTGAATTTACGGATATTCGTTAGCCCGAATTACCGGCCCGGGTCTGAGCTAAACCGGGTTATTTTTTACTCGTATCCGCATACAATGTTAGCATACCTACATTATAAAAGCAACGTCGCGGGAATTAGATACTATCTGTGCCTCCTGTGAAAAGTGATACAACTCGACTTGTACCCTTTTGTGTTTTATTGTTTAGAAATGATCAGAAAAAAATTACGAATTTTTTGGTCTAACTCACGTACTTCTAGGTGCTATAGTTTCGGAGATAATTTTGTGAAAAGTGATACAAGTAGCAGCATTTCTGCAAAAAAATCGTGCATAAAGATACATATCAAGTCATACCCACTTTTTATAAAAAAAAATCAGGCTATTTTTGTGTTTTAAGGTATAAGTGCAGTTAAATTTATTTTCACTATTTATTTTTCCGTATTTTTTTCGGTAATATTGATACATGTACAGTTATATCACTTTGGACCAACTTTTCTAAAATAAAAACAGGATTTAACTCAACATGTACCCACCAATCTAAGACCAATTTGATTAATATATTTTGTGATTAGTGATACATCTCGTCATAAATCATTTAGCACAAATTATTTTTGAAATGTTAAAGAATACAAATTGAATCATATCTAAAAGTCAAACTGTTCCCGTAAAATATTTACACTACTACACAGTTGTGTAAAGTAATACAAGTGCGAGCATAAAGAATGTGGTGGGAGTGCGCGGGGCGAGGTGATTCGGGATCAGGGATGCGTGGGATCGGCTCGGCTCACGGCTTCAGTGTCGCTGCGGCTATGACAAGGTGTGGTCACGTCCAAATTCACTGTAGATCGACGTGTAAGTTGAGAGTTGTATCATTTTGCACGAAATTTCATATATTTAAATTTTTCGCTTAAGTATTGAAATATATTGCTTGACACGAAATACTGTTTAGTAAACGTGTATTCACAGCCACTGTAGCTCTTTCTTTCTGTATTTTGCATTTTACTTAAAGTATGTATCTACTTATTTGTTCATAGGTGTCATCTATCGTTTCAGATACTGTGTCTGTGCTATGATTGGTTTGATTATCTGCCTATCTAAGCTTTTTAACTTAATTAGCTACCAAAAAAAGCCAATTACTATCTTATTAGACAAATAATATCAACTATGCCATTATTTACGCTACTACTCTTAGGTAGGCTACTTATACTACTTCATTATCTACTCCTTATTACAAACTACTATTGTAATTTGATTTTTTGTTTAAGTAAGAAAAGTTTTATTGCAACAACACAAAAAATTTAGATCATTTACTACGATAAAGTTGTTCCAAATCGCTGCCAATCGACAGGGTATCAAGAAAACTGGCAGCATTGCTACATTGAATGATAATGCCAATCTTCTGGGCGAAAAACAAGTCACCCCTGCGGGATGAGGCCAGGATACCCACGCAGGTTACATCCCACACCAGGGGCTGGCCCAGCTTCCACGGCATATGCGTCATGCCGTCGGGCATCTTTCTAACTTCACGTGCCAAACCAGTTTGTTCAAGGACCACCGGCACGCTGACATTCACGAGGACCCAGCGGATGATGTCATTCACTAGCGTTACGTGGGATGTGCCCTGCACTTTTCCGGCAGGATAAGCCGTGGTGACCGAAAGTGTTAACTTGCACACCACATTGGCAGCGATGAGACACAACGCAAACAGTTCCCAAACCAAACGAAGTGAAGTTTCTAACCGGAAAGTGGTATAACTGTTTTCTTAAATAACTATAAATAAGTAATAAATTGGATCATGAACTTGAGGGAAAGACTCTAATAGAGATATTTTACAAGCAGATGTTATGCCTGGAGACCGAAAACCACCGAGATAAAGATATAAGTTGTATTTATGTAGTCAATCCTCAAAACTTCGTTTAATTCGGCTATTCGATGAATGTGGCACTGGGACGCTACATCAGCCCGCTTCTTGGACTGAAGGTCGATGAGACATCGCAGTACCGTGGAAGATTGTAAGAGCCAGTTGTAAAACTTGAGCCGCGTTAGCTAGCGTTGATGATTCGCCGTGATTGTCGAAGAACGAGTTGCTCGGATCCGATGTGATTGGCGGAATGCCTACCTAGAGCTACGTGAGGGCCGTGTAGTAGATTAGACACTATAGACACCAGGCACGGAATTTAGCAACATGCTAGTAGTGTACAGTGCCGTAGTCTGGCTTGCTGTTGAAACTACGTCGTTGTTATTTTCTTGGTCAGAGAAGGTTGCGTTTAATGTCCAATGTTGAGAGTTACCGATGTAGTAAAGACTCTAATAGTAAGATCTCTCTCCAGGCAGATGTTATGTCAGGAGACGTAAGTCCTCAGAGAGAAAGTTGGAAGGTAATCTACTTAAATTTTCGTCCAAGTATTGTGAAACTTGAAATTTTTATAGGGGTGAAGCCAGCTTGTTTCTTATTCTATTTTATCGAAAAATTATGAGTATAAGATCTCTACTTACCTGTGTTAAGGATTATGATGAATATCTGCATAATATGTGAGTTAATTATCAATTTTAGAGGACTTTCATAAACATTGATTAATTTCCTAGAAACTTGTATTTATTTACACCGTAAATATGAATGTTAGCGAGGGGTACAACTTGATTTGTATCTTTTTGCACTTATTTTCATTGGGCTATTTTTTTGCAAACTGATACAAGTCAGGTAAATTTTACTTGGAACGAGGTACGAAGTCTCAAAATAGATTTGTCAGGGTTTTATGTTTTACTTTAGTTCAAGCAACATTGAGCTGGGAATATTTAATGCTGAGTTACAGCATTTTGCAAGTTCATGTATATCAGTTTACACCAAGAGATATTTTGAGCACTACAGGTGTGCATCAGGATATAACTGAACTTGTATCATCTGACACATAATATTTTATGGCATTAGACATTTCAATAGGTACAAGTCGAAGGTTTTTCGCGATTTTCTCCGAACGTATAATGTTTACAGAAAAACCGTAAATACACGTTTATGGAACGAATTTTTATCTATAAATCAAAGTACTTTGGTATATAATAGACCCCTCGGTGCACGAGCTAGATTTTTTTAAATCTTGTTTTTGCTCTCCTGTAAAATGACGATTTTAGACTTGTATCACTTTTCACAGGAGGCACAGCTATATTTACGAAAGGAATAGTTTTCTCATTTATCCCTATTAGACATACAAACATCACGCCTATATTCCCAAGTGAGGTAGGCAGAGCACACGCAATGAAAGTCGAAATAATGACTAAGCGACGTAGCCACTTTAAGCATAATTTTAGGTGAAAACATTGATGAAAGGGGTATTATTTGAAAGGTTGCTAGCCTGTCGCCTGAAATAATTATACCTTAACCTATTTCCTTGTTACCTATTTCAGTTGCCTCTTACGTCATCCACGGAAGAAATGGAAAGGTGTTATGGGTAAATATTTGGGCGTTTGAAACGCTGTCATTATTCTCAACACTTTTTTTATTAGATTTATTTAGAAATTGGTATAATAAGTGTGTCATATAGTGTCTAAGTCTTGCAAATAGGTACACACTAGACTATTATGTACACATTTCCAACAGTATCTGGTAAAAAAAAGGGTTAAGAATAATGACAGCGGCTCAAACGCCCAAAAATTATATCATTTTGTACTGAATTTTGAAACAGCAGCCGTACTTTCTCCTGTGTAGTGTCAAGATAGAATAACACATCTCCATGTTTTCCACGGATGTCGTACCTAAGACACGACTAAGGAATAGGTTTAGGTAGGTATGCTTTAAATGACAGACAACTTTTCACTATCAAATTAACCTCTTCCATCTGTTCTTAAACCTAAAATTACGCTCGAAGTGGCTGCGAGGCATGAAATAAGAAGTCATGGTTTTGTCTAAGTTGCATTTGGTGTGCTCTGCCTACCCCATTTGGGAATACAGGCGTGATGTATGCATGTACAATGTCTGTCCGAATGGTAATATTTCTAACATGCAGAAAATTCGCGATGGCTACCCGTGAAAGCCGCTTCACTTATTTTTAGCAAAATGGCCGCGGCACTTGACCTGTCAGTCAACGGGCGCAGCCATTTGAAGGGTTAAGCCAAATATTCAAAAACTGTAACTTGTGCAACATGAATTTATTTGCAACTAGCTGCAACATCATTCCGCTTTAGCAAGTTTTTTTTTTTTAATTACAAAATAGTCTTACCGGTTTAGACCTCTCCTGGACTACGTCAAACAACTAATAACCACAATCGGATGAATCGGCCCAGCTGTTTTCCTGCTGACAATACCTATGTGTGGTTTTGATATTTTAGATTCCAAAAAAATAACAAAAAATAACAAAAACAACAAAATAAACACTTAAGCGGGCTCTCCCGGAAAAAACGTCTCCTTTTTGCTCGATATCAATAAAATGGTAACAGGTAGGCTCTTGTTTTATTAATGGGTACGGAACTCTTTGTACGCGAGACCAACTCGGCCAGTTTTAAGGTTTAATTCGGCTAAGCATATTTTTAAGTTAGTTTTAACAACAACACTATGCTTTAGGCGCGTAACCGTACAATGGTAGCAAAAAATTGCAGCATTTACACTCGCTATTGAAACAGTTTTCATGAACAAACGAATAACGCGCATCAACATTTTATTTGGTTTATGCAATTCACGAAAATGTCAGTTCTCTCGCTGGGACGTTAAATATTCATCCAGCCAATCGAATGGCTTACATGTTCCACCAATCAATGAAGTCCGATTTCCCATTTGCAATCGCTTTACTAAATACATACATACATACATATACTCACGCCTGTATTCCCAAGAGGGGTAGGCAGAGCACGTGAATTCGAAAATCCAGTGCCACTGCTTTACTAAATATAACTATGAATTCAGCTGGATTATTGTTTACGCTCAGCGTCTATGGTCCATTCAGGATAACATTACAATTTTTACAGATTTTATTACAATTTTTGTTTACCTTTTTGACATTTACCTTTAACATTTATTTTTTGATTTTGACATTTTTGACATTTTGTGATTCGATTTTATTTTATTTTTATGTTCATGATCTTATTAATTTGTTATTGTATTTATTAGTTATTACCAATTGTTCACCATTTGATGATCTTTTTGTGAATTCTTTGTATCTGACATATAATTTGGATGTAATGTAATTTTCAAAAAGAGACAAATAAATCTAATCTAATCTAATCATTAGACTTTTAACGGTCAATTACTCACACATTTTTAAGTCTACGCAAGGCGTCACCGCAAATGGTGAAACCATTGGTTTTGAGAACATTATAACAAACAGTGATAAGTGTTTGCAATAATGACTTCCTGTTTTACCTTTGGATCTCTGAGAAAAAAAAATGTAGGTTAAAAGTCTAATGCTATCCTGAAATTCCTGAATGGACCATTGTGTAATGAAGTCGATTTAGAAACGCGACGATTTCGTTTGCTTATTAACGCGAAGAATTGCACGGAAACTGTGTTGTCCGCAATAGTTGCACCAACGTGCCGCTTGGAGGCGCTGTCTCAGGTTCCATTCAATTCTTCGCGTTATACGCAAATTGAATCGACGCATTTCTTGGCTAACTTCATTACAATAGACGCTCTGAGTGCTTAGTGTCTTCAAAACGGTCATGAAGCCGTAAAATTACATTTTCGTGAAAATTCCGGGTCAACTTCTCAGGGGGTTTCAGATGCATATACCCGACCACTGATTAGAATGTTTACGGTCTTACTGCCATCTATCTACTACTTTAAAAGTAAATAATTCAATTAAAACAGAATAAGTATTTAAGTGAGGCTCCCATACAAAAAAACGTGATTTTTGCAGTTTTTGGTACGAAACCCTTTGACCGTGAGTCCGCATCGCACTTGGCCGGTTTTTACTTTAATACGGTTTTATTTCGACTTATCGAAAAAAAGTAAATTACCGCACAATCAAAAATATAACCTGTACCGTTACTAGCAACGCAGACAAAACCGCAAGCAAAAGCTAGTGAGATTTATACCGCGTATTATCATTGATTTATCAGAAAACTTTCCTTTTATATCCTTGTAATAGATAATGATTCTTCGACAAAGTTATTTGAATTTATCGCCATAATAAATCTATTCACATTCAGCCTTTATAGGATAGTCGTTCGATCCTGAGACAATAGGTGCGGGCAGAGAGGCCCCAAAGTGTCTTGACATCATTTTATTGATGATGTTATGGGATGACGATTAATATTATCTTTCTATACATACAAACACATATATTATATCATGTTTTCCCACATGTGGTAAGAAGAGCCAACAAAACGCTACATAGTCAAATCCATGGCTATTTCATGTTTTGTGGCTAGTTTTCTAGCATATTTTCTAGGTTTTAAGTAAGGTACAATAATGTGGGGTTGCTAGCCTGTCGCCTAAAATATCGGGAAAATTTCTTAGTTGACTCTTCAATCCACACATTTACTCTCATCCCTTTAACAGACAGTACTTAAAAAAAAATATTTTCGTTTGGCTTAATTAGTTTTCAGTTCCTTAGTGAAAAAATATCGTTCACATACTTTTTGGTGTTTCATTTTGTTAGAAAGACAAAGTTATAGACGATAAAACTTCCAGAGTTATGATGTAACTATTGGAGGAAAAAAAAAGTACCGTCTAGTGATGTCACTTGAAAATTCTAAGCATTATAATAATTATTCTCGTCACTTTTGTTCGTCAAATAAAAGAAAAAATCCGGGTTTTTTTTTATATTTAAATACATAAATATCTGACGGCTTAAATAATTATTAACATTTACAAAGTTGGCAAAGTTTTAGTCTAAGGATTAGATCGCATAGCGAATACTTTTCATAGGATCCAGGCAGTGTCCTGATTCACGTGATACATTTTTATGTAAGTTATTAATTACAATTCTTCAATAAATATCTTACTGTTAAATTATGACACACTTTGTACATTCTTATTTTACAAAAGATTGAACACATAATTCTATGAATTTTGGTTTACCTTATAATAAATAATACAAATAAATCTAAAATAATTTGGTATTACAAATTGATAAAGATCGAACTCGAAATATGACAACTGAACATTACTTAATTCATGAAGTGACACATTTCAAGTTACATCTTTTTTGATGCGAAAAACTTAATTTCACGCCATTATAATAGGTAGATCTCGTATCTGTACCTTGCTCGAACGCACATCGTATGGAGTCTGACTTCTATGCCTTGTGTGCAGAAACCTCTAAGGCGAAAGGAACAGTTCAATATTAATAATTCTTTCTCCTATACGGCCCATAGCTTGGCCCGTAACTTGGTCCATAACTCGGACCAGGTTCAAAACTCGGTCCATGATCATAATGATGATGAGGCCCATAGTGATCATGATCATGCTCATGGTGATGATGATAATCCTGCTTCTTCTCCTTCAGGTAGCTCACGAACCAGCTCAAGAAGTACCCAGCTTTGTGGATGACCAGCCAGAAGACGAACGCGTATATCAACTTCAGGATGAAGAACTTCTTTATTATTAAGTCTGCGAAGTACACTGCGGACAAGGAAAGCAATTCATTATGGAAGTGCCTTAACTTTGCTGTGTGGGGTTGGGTAGAATAACCGCGGTATTTGTTCCGTTGATGTCGTCTTAACTTAATGTTAAGCTAGAGTTGGTTTCTGGCTACGAAACGAGAAATAGTCATGGTTTTGTCGATGTAGTATTTTGTGTGCTCTGGCCAAAACATTTGTAAATACGGGCTGAATTAAAAAACATAAAAAAACACTGGCATAGAATGTTTCTTTGTTTTTGCAGCTAAAGACGATTTTAATATCACGGTTCGATATTTAAAAAGATAATTGAACCGCGCTTCGTTTCTTGTTTCTTTTTTTGTTTTTTATTTTGTGCCAGTATTACTCAGTATTCTTGGAACACAATGTAACACCAAAACCATAGACTCGTATGTGAACAGCTAATTTCAATTCAAAATGAATAATCAAGTAACTCGCGGAAAAAAGCCATTTGTAAACAAAATCAGCTTACATCGAGCGAAATGGCGAACGGGAATCAGTAATATCCTCACAATGCAAGCAGATTCTCAGCTGTAACTAAAATATGCAACGATTGGAATTCCATTACCGTAAAACGGGGTAAGCTGGGACACAAGTGACACGGAACCTTTTTTTTTTGTTTTATGCCAACTTGGTTTGTTAATAAATGAATCTTGCTGTGTGGTGTCGGGCTTAGAAGAACACTTCTCCATTTTTCCGTGGATGTCGTGGAGGCGACTAAAGAAATAGGTTACGGCTAGCCTAAACAGGTTAACCTGCTACTGTTATACCTGCCAACTTGAAATCATGAAAGCCACCCTAGCCAACTTAGAAGGAGCCACGACACGTGGGGCAGTCATGGTTTTGTCTAGGTATGTAACGTTTCGTGTGCTCTACCTACCCCATTTGGGAATACAGGAGTGATGTATGTATGTAGAGTAGATGTTTCTGTCATTTCCATTTTATAATTTGAAACTAAACCGTATTTTAAAGTATTGGTTGTTAGCCTGTCGCTTAAAGCATATCTAAACCTGTTTCCTTAGTCACCTCTTACGACATCCACGGAAGAAATGGAGAATCATTCTATCCCGACACCACACAGGAACACAGCCAACTGCCCCGCAATCCCTACTCACCCCGTTTTACAGTACCCATTTGCTGTATGGCTCAGCTCTTTAAATCATACTCATTCCGAAGCAGGGATGTGAATGAATTGGTCTTTTATACGCGGAAAAGTATGGTACAGTCGCGAACCGGGATTGTTGAGCCACTTGCCCCTGTTCGCAATTTAGACGTGTAATCAATGACCGATGTGACTGACTAGATATTAGCTATTGGATTAGTATTACACGACCAAGTTAC
>BHDV01009322.1:123610-172378 GCA_005406045.1 Adoxophyes honmai | reverse complement strand
TACAAAAATTCTGATTTTTTGCAGTTTTTGGTACGGAACCCTACGTGCGCGAGTCCGACTCGCACTTGGCCGGTTTATTTTTGTTGATTTCACTTTCTTTGACAAGCGGATAGAATCCAGAGATGGGATGCGCTAAACGCAGGGAAACAGGTTTTGTAGGAATAGAATATTTTCTTTTTACAAACATGAATCAACACTAACATGCTTGTATTTCAAAATGGGGTAGATAGAGTCTTGAAACGTTATCTACATAGTCCAAACTAATCAATTGGTTCGAATTCGGATTGTACATTCGAAAATCCTTTGCCTTTGCGAGATTCTTTTTATTCCTGCGGGGGCCACCGATATCTGAATAATGTGAATTCCGATCTGTCAGATACCCGTGGGGTGGCTACACCGCCTCACATTTCCAGGACTCGCCTTTAATTTGTTCAAAAACATTTTTGGCCGCAAGAACGAAATAATTCGTCGATGTGCGAGTTTGACCAAACTGGCTGTCCGCGATTTAAAATTTATTTGGTCAGCGTAAGCCCGTTTTATGGGAACAAAGAATTTATATCGCTTCCTTTGGCAGTTTAATCTGTTATTTTGTCTGATTGTCATTAAAAAATAAAGAAACGTTATTTTACGATGTTGCAAACTTTTTTTTACCAGACAAGTAGGGTATGCTGTAATGAGTTGTGTGACTTGTGTGTCAGTAGAATTGCATCTACGAGGCATCCTTTAAAATGTTGGCAACCGGCGTGATCGTAAAATCCTGATTATCATTTCTTCCATTTAAGATTCAACTAGCTAGGTATGAGTAAATTACTATAGTAAAAAAAAAATTGCAACTTATTTCAAAATACACGTATAGTTTTAGAATAAGACAACCTAAAGAAGAATGACATACATTTCTATACTTATCGTGAAAGACATAGGTATAAAATAAATAAATCTATATCCCAAAATAAGTTATAATCTAAAGTGGATGGCTATGTAGTAATAGGTAGGCATTTATGGGTGAGGAATTTCTAGTAACTGTTCTGTTCTGACATGATAATCAAACATACAATAATGTATGGCTGATTTTCTTGTTTGTAATTTAAGATAGGTAGTAATATTTTAACTATGATTTAACGCACCTTAATGCAGGTGAAACTTTTTGCTCCTCACCCTTACTGCTTTAGGTTATACCAACGTAACTTACAAAGATAGTAAGTTTTAAACCTAACCCTATCGCCCGCATCTTCATTTCTGTCTTAGGAATATTGTGTTAAAAAAGTACCGAACGTGGTCATCCTACTCCAGGGCGATCGAAGGGCTAATTGATTTCATATGTTATCGATCTTCAAATATCTGAAGCTTAATGGACCAGGAAAGATAGCGTCGAGTAGTAAAACTGTTCGGAAAGCAATAAAACTAATAAAATTCCTTTAGTTTTGTTTTGGCTAATTTAATGGCCGGTGTAATTTCAGATATATTGCATTCTCAACCGGTCGTTGGAAGTTTTAAAATCGTTTCGATGGCATTACTACTCTACTGAGCACATAGCTTTTATTAAAAAGAAACACTTCTGTGGAAAGCTATTCCATTCTACAGTCCAGTATAAATGCCCCATTGCGGTTTCGGCACGGGCTATCCGTTTCCCAAAACATCCGTTCCCAAAACACCCGGTTCAAAATATCAGTTTCTTCAAATGAAAGTATGCCAAAATATCCGTTTCTCATGACACCACTATGTCGAAACACCCGGTATTCATAATATCAACCAGATGCCAAAAGATTAGTCGCTCATGATTCATGACACCTGTATCTGAAAGGCAAATAATATATATCTGGCCGCAGTTTTTCTTTTTGGCCGCATACTCAAACTTCTAATTTAATAATTAAGCATCGGGAAAATGATATAGCCTCTAAAAAACGCCCACTAACGCCCACTAAAAATGTCAAGACTTCTGAGTTATACATTGCCACCAAATTTACTAACTCGGCCCCAAAATTTGTAACTCATCATCATTTTACATTTTACAGCTTCAAATCAAGCTCCTCAAAAATTATGTATTGAAGCTTCCGTAGACAACATTAAATATTCTAACTTAACATGGTGTTTTGGGAACGGGTGATTTGGGAAACGGATTATTTAGGAAACTGTAGTAAAGGGAACGGTCATTTTGGGAATAGGTGTTTTTGGGAAACGGATATCAAGCTAAATCTTA
The DNA here is from genome assembly GCA_005406045.1 of Adoxophyes honmai. Taxonomy (NCBI): domain Eukaryota; kingdom Metazoa; phylum Arthropoda; class Insecta; order Lepidoptera; family Tortricidae; genus Adoxophyes; species Adoxophyes honmai. The sequence continues at coordinate 170,181 of BHDV01009322.1, read as the reverse complement.
TATTTTGGGAGAAGCATATTTTGGGAAGCACTTATATTGCGAAACGGATTATTTGGGAAAAGGTGGTTATGGGAACGGGTGTTTTGGGAACGGATGTTTTGGGAAACGGATAGCCCGTGCCGAAACCCCCATTGCATATTAGCGCCATCTATTGACTCTTATCCTAAAACTTTGTACAACGATCTACACACCTACCCCGCATAATACACCTAACCATACATCGCGCGATGGTTTTGAGGCCGACCGTACACCCGTAAGTTTTATTTACGTAAATAAGGACGGAGCTATCTGCAAAAAAATGAGACGACCATTGCTGTTTTATTCTAACTTATAGCAAAACTTACAGATGTAAGGCCGGCCTAAGATCCCTCGGCGAAACTACTGGGGGTAATCGACACATCGGGGGCAACGTGACGGTGAAGAACGACTGTATCACCAAAAACATGTGACCCTCTTCTGATACCAAATTGACCAAAAAATCGATTGCACATACCACTTCTACTTCTGCTAAGTTATCTTAACTCGCCGCTAGGCCTATAACGAGCACGGCGCCATTTTGACTTCAGAAAACAAGAGTACTTTACAACAGTCCCTTTAAGTTTAGTTTTATTGTCCATATTTAAATACAGTATTTATTGGCGTCACCAATTACTGCTGGTTTATTTCCCACGACCAGATAATAAGTGACATTTACACGGCAACGGGTTCTTTTTGTACTTTTATTGGCTCCTAGGCCCCTTAACTTTTTAGGGTTCCGCGTACCCAAAGGGTGAAAACGGGACCCTACTACTGAGACTTCGCTGTCTGTATGTCCGTCTGTCACCAGGCTGTATCTCAAGAACCGTAAGAGCTAGGCAATTGAAAATTTTACTAATTATACATTTCTGTTGCCGCTAGTATAATTAAAAATACTAAAATCTAATTAATAATACAAAAGAAGGGGGCTCCCATACAAAAAATGTGTCTTTTTTGCTGTGTTTGCTACGGAACCCTTCGTGCGCGAGCCCACCTCGCAATTGGCCGGTTTTAAAGTGCTTATTTAATTTCATTCTACGAATATGCCATTGGAATTGGAGAAATGTAAAGTATTGTTTTAGGTCTATACTTTATGTAATAGGTCGTAATAAAGAGAGCCGTTATTAAAGCAGTTTTGAGACAAGGTTCATTTTGATTAAGGGCGGTAGGAGTACAGCGATATTGTTTAAAATTATTTGTGGTTATTCTGACAGAATTTAGTATTAGGGAATGAACTCTATTCGGGAGGGTATACAGAGTTAAACCTATGTCGTAAATAGAAATATGTGTTCCTCACTCGTTAATTTTAGTTAAAACGTGTGAAAGTAGCCTAACAGTAACAGCCAAATACCTATGTGAACATTGTTTATTAATAAGCTGATAGAAAAGTTTAAAATTCACAGAGTTTCATGGTCACCCTTATTGCTACGTTAAACTGTCGTCATAGACTCATAATATCTTACTAAGATTACACATTCAATCTCTTACTAGCTGGTCTGGTAAGAATAGTAAGACAATTTCAAAAACCGTAACATTACGCTATTGACTAAAATTCATTTTTTTTCTTCCAGTGTAGTGCAATGAATTTGCCTTAAAATACTACGTTGGAAACAAAAAATGTTTTTGTTTGACTTAGGTTTCACCTTGTGTGTATTGTATGCATATAACACTATTCTGAAAAACAGTACTTAATACCGATTTGCTTTCTTTCTCAATCCAACTATACGTTAACAGTACCAATTGCAATGCACAGCGGTCGATGCAGTTCTAACTTCTGGGTTCAGTGAAAGTGGTTAGCCCAACAATCATGAATGTTTTCACGAACGTGCTGAGAGTGGGCTGATTTGCAGATTTCCGGATTAATACGGGCAATGGAAAGTAGACACAAAGCTGTCATTCTCTTCCTGTAAATATAATAAAAAATGTATACTTAGGTACATATTTCAAGGCGTCTATCATCACTACAAATTATAAAACAAAGTCGCTGTCGCTGTTTATCCGTCCCTATGCATTTGTGTATGTAAAAAAGGAATTTTATAAAGAAAGTGAAACACATTCATAGTTTTAAGCGTGTCACTGACTAAGTAGATACTATAATATTTTCACTGCGTTTAATTTGCCATCTTTCCTTATGTCGGTGCCAACTGATACATGACGGTAAAAATAATATAAGCAATCTGCGCTGTGTGTGTTAGCTTCTTGATTTGCATAGGGAGCGAAGCGATATTGACAGATATCTTACCGTATCTGCTTAGTGTGTGACACGCTTTAGTGATATCAATAGTGGGGATAGCTCAGCCTGCTCCATTTCGGAAATACAGGCGTGATGATACCTATGTACTTGGCAATTCAACTGCAGCTCAAACGAAGCATTGCAACTGTAGATAATGCTCGCAGGATAGGTAGTAAACAAAGCTGCGTACGCGTCCAGCCAGGCTTGTCGCCATTGTTTCACGCGTCATCGGACGGGAGTGGCTTCCGTCACACCCTCCAAAGGGTAATGCCCTTCCGGAGACATGTCACAATTGTCTTGCCTTTTGTAATCTTCGATTGTTCGATTGTGTGGTAAGTTCGACCTGTTTTGCTGCAATTTTGAAATTAATGCGACTTTCGGGTATCTAGTCACTATTGAACCAATTACCTGACTGACCCACTGGTTTAACGTTGTCATTTTTTTTGTCAAGGTACATACTAGCACACAAAGTGGCATACACCGAATGCTTGTCTGATGAAGGCAAATACAGGGTCTCCCAAAAAATAGTGTCAAGCGAAAGTCCAGAGATAGACAACCCCTAGGGATATCCGAATCACCCCCATGTACCTATATTCCGCGATTTTTTGTTTGCGTTGCATTTTATTTCGTATTTTTTGTGACACCTTGACCTGGTAGACATTATTATCCAAAGAAGCATTTAATTGCTGAGATACATGCTTGATTGTTCTCTAAATTGGTGAATAAACGGAGTAGGCAGTGCGCCCAACAGTTTACATAGCCTAAATCATCACTACTAAAATACACGCGCTTTGCAGCCTATTCCAGCATAATTTTGAGTTTAAAAACAGATGGAAGAGGAACAACACTGACAGCTCGCTATCCCGTAACCGTCACCTATCATTAGTCGATTTAGTCGCCTCTTTCGGCATCCACGGAAGAAATGGAAAGATGTTTTTCAAAACTCCAGACAGGAAATCAGTGCATTACTAATTAATAAATTAATTGCATTCCGAGTGCACATGATGCTCTTTCAAATTGATCCACATCCTGTAATCCGTATTCAAAGACAGTATTGATCGTAACAGAGCGGTCTGTTTTTAAGTTAATAATTCAACGCACTAGCTGGCTGCGCGCACGCATGTGGAGCGCGTCTCGACGGGCTTGGCGTCTCTTGGGGGAGTGGACGGTATGACTTGAATCGGGGGCAATAGTGGACGTTATGAAGAGTTTAGGTATGAAATAAGTAGGTGTTACAAGTTATGAACTTTACCACTTCTGTGTCCTTTCGTGTGACCCACAATGGTTTCGTGTGTATGTTATGATACGATTACAAGCATATCTATTTATCACGCAAAAAAACTTATTTACTAAGTGTGAAGAGTACAGTAAGTAAGTCTAGTTTGTATCTCTTATGCCTTTACTATCATGCGATGCGATGCGATGCCACGCCGCAAATTCGCAAAATCCCCGCAATTTGTATGGTTAGTTGAGTAGGGAGTTCGCAGGTTTTTGCGATGCGATGTCGCATCGCGGTTTTGTGTACAAGCCCATAAAACAGAGAAAAACACATTAAGTAGGTAACATTTATTCTAGGTTGATTACAATAGCCATTCTTTTTATGTGACATTGCCAAGCCACTTTAATCTATCCAAGATGTAAACACTGTCAATTGTTTGAGGTCCAGGAATACACGTTATTTACGTTAAATATCAAATACATAAAAAGAAAAAGAACAGAGTATATTTAGGTATTTAGGTAGGTATACTTTTTATTAAAATAACTAAATTTATCCTAAACTAAATTAAATCTAAAAAGTGCCACCGTGGCATGGTGCCCAAAAGGCTGGCAGCGTTCCCCCTTTGAACAGCTATGCTAATTCTCTGCAAAAAGTTGCTTTGTTCTAAAGTACATATAGTAGTATATTAATCTTACTTACTTAATTTCTTTTTACCGTTGCAAAACAACCATGTAGGCTCAGTGCTGACATCTTGTGTGCCTTGTTGAAAGTGACGAGGCCTGACATCTGCAATATGACATGGCGTGCCTTTCACGATGAGTTAATCGGTTTTGTAATTACATTCACGTCCGTCTTAATTAAAAGCTCGTTTAATTTATCCACTTTGTTATACAAAATCAATAAGTTTTGTTTATGCAAGCTCTTTCGCATGTCTTGTGTATGAATCTACCAGCGCTTCGTAAGATGAGTACCAAGAAGAATGCGCCGCAAGAAACTTAGCACAAAATATTTGTGTGTGTCGGGTATAGAATATTCCCTCTCCATTTCTGCCGTGGATGTTGTAAGGGCGGCTAAGGAAATAGGTTAAGGTGCATTTTAGGCAACAGGCTAGCAATCTGTTACTATACCCGCCCACTTTAAACGTAAAAAAATATGCTAGAAGTGGCCACGAAACCTGAAATAGTTATGGTTTAGAATGTAGCGTTTCGTGTGCTCTACCTACCCTATTGGGAAAACAAGTGGGATGTATGTATGTGTCATAATTTGTGACCTGTATGCCTCTTACGACATCCACCGAGGATATGGAGACGTGTTATTTAACCCGCACCCTACTAAACAACAAATGCCAAAAACAGAATAAAGTAAACATTTAAGCCCCATGGGCTCATAAAAACCTTTTCGTTTCTGTGTATTTCATGAGATGAATCCAAGACACTTAGTCGAGCAATTGTGAGAATTCTGCCGCCATCAAAAATCCCAAATTACAACCACCGGACGTATCTGGCGGTTATTTGGCTTTTTGCTACCGTTCCCTGCCATAGGGTTGCCGCGGGTGGCATTCCGAATACCTCAGGAGTGTTAGGCCCTGCGCAGACGACAGACTATCCGCGACGGACTTTTTAGTCTGTGAAAATAGAACCTATGGAATTATACATAGTGCTCGTGAGCTTTGAGAGAGATTTCAACCACGAATTCCAGAGGCTATAAGAAGTAATAAATGTTATATGAACTTAGGTCGAAACACGATTTTTTTTACTATTATTAAGGCGAGGTTCTACTAGATTTGTACCCCGCGCCCCTCTCGCGCAAAAGAAGGCGAAGGCGGGGTAGCGGGCGACGCGGCAGGTTGTCAATACGTTGGGCACGTGGTCAAGTTTTAGAATAAATATGAATTTAAAAAATGAACAACATCGATTCAAAACTATAATTTAGCAGATTCTCTGTAGTACTTAAAGATAAATATTTCCATATAAAAATTATGTAGAAATTAAAAAGAATAAACACCAAATAATGGGTTTCAGTTTTTATTTTTGCCTGTGTTCGAGAATTTATATGATTGAGGAAAGTACATCCTATCGTGTAACCAATTAGCACGTTCCTTAGGCAATATCTTTACGTATAACATATATTTTTTTCAAGACTGTCATTTAGCAGAAAGTATGTAAAACATTAGATCTTGCAACCTTCAATTCCGTCTCCCTTGGAATACCTCGCCTTAAGGCACGTTTATACGACATTATGTATGAAAATTATAAAAAAAAATCGTGTTTCGACCTAAGTTCATATAACATTTATTATTGCCTCTGGATTTCGTGGTTGAAATCTCTCGCAATGCTCACGAGCACCATGTATGCAGTAACGCACACGACGCGCAAAAATTCCGGCGCACAATGCATATAATCCACGCAGACTTTTAGTGCGCTGCAGACTCGATCGCACAAAAAGTCTGTCGTCTGCGCTGTCCCTTATTCTTACCGGGTAACGCTTCGGATTCTTCAGAAGTGTTATTCTTCTGTGGTGTCGTTAGAATAACACCCGTTTATTTCTGTGGATGTCGTGAGAGGTGACTAGAGAAGGTTAAGGTTTGCTTTAGGCGACAGGTTAGGGGGTGAATATTCAAAAATCCTTAGTGCTCCCGTACGTTACAAAAGCAACCCCAGTGAAAAATGTCATGTTTCATCTTTGTTACTCATTAGAGCTTATTGGGGCCTGCATTGATTATCAATTAGTCAGCTTCTCCATTTATAAATCAAACCATTTTCTGTCAAAGAATACATTCTGTTACAAGAAAGACACTCTGTTAAAATAATCTATGATAACTTCAGTTCTGTTATTAAGTTAACTAGGGTTTGCTACATTTTTCACTTTAATAATTGTCATTTTTAGCTGGTTTTTTAGAACACGTTGCTTAGGTTCTACGATGGAAGCAATTGGTTAGAGTATACTATACCTACTTCAACCATGTTCACACGACTCATTGAGTAGCGTGATCCTATTTCACAGCCCTAATATTTACAGCGGAATTCCTCGTCCAGACCGTGGACCCAAATTACAGCAATCTTGGCCTCATAATACAATTTGAATTTACCAAATGCGAAGGTCTCCCATCCAGGTGCACGGCCTCTCGCCGAAAACAATCTTGATTATAATAAAACGAAATTCGTCATTCTTACCTATTAATAACATTTTTTACGTTTTGCGTCTCATCGAAATTGTTGAATGATGTTTTTAGGTTGTATTGTTGACTTGATTTTTAGCTATTTTAATAGTTATAGCATAAAGAACAAAATGGCTAAGGATTTCACGTTTCGTAGCCACTTTTGTCTTACATTTTTTTAAGTTTAATTTACATAAAAAATTAAGTATTTTTGGATAGGTAACTCACGATTTAAATCGAGTTTAGTCAGTAGCCCTTCATCTAGGACCCACAGCTGCTGCCAAACGCGCACCCATGAGCTAAATTCGATTTAAGACGTGACTTAATATTATCAAGTTTCATAATATGACTACATTTTTGGTAGTTAAATTCATTTAAAAGCACTTAAGCAAAGTCGGACCAATTGATTCCTAACCTACCACCATTTTTAACCTGCGTCACGATAAACATAACGAAGATTTCTATTGTCGAGCAATGCAATCAAATATGCCTATTACATTCTTTATAAATACTTAGGTCCTATGGTGTGTCAGAAGTCAAAAGACAATTGATTCGATATTAGGTACCATGAAAAACGCAACTGTTATAAAAATCTTCATCCAAAAAATTCATAGGTAAGGGCATTAACATTAGTCAATGACACTAGGTGTACTCATAGTACGTTTTGCCGGCAGTGAGGATGCGTGCACGCCGCGCGCGGAGTCGGCGGCGGCGCTGAGCGAGCGCGGCGAGCGCGGCTGCGCGTGCGCCGGCTGGCCGCCGCGCCGCACGCCGGCGCCGCACGAGATCCTGCGCCCCAAGCCGAGGAGGTATGCCCGGGGAAATACAATGTTTGAACAAGAATGGCGAACCTATACTCGTAGTGATATTCGTGCCATTTTTTATAAAAGAAACAGCACTATACTTATGACCCGTAAAATTTAGGCCTTTCGACACTATCGAACAAAAATAAAACTGGATGGTATTAAATCCTACTACTTAATTATTAAAAATTAATAAATAGAATCGTCTCGGATGGATTTGTCTGTATCATTCGGCGCGCCTGAACTAAAACAGCTGTTGCGTGTCAATTTGGCCACGCGCGTCATTGGTTCGCGATCTTTGTGTATGATCTAGGCTAGCTCGCGGACGCCCGCCGCGTGCGCACGCTCGCGGGTCCCGCTCCGGACACCCGGCGCGGGCCAGCGAGATCATCTTCAAATAGTATACAACAATTGAACTACAAATTTAATTACCGGGAAAAAAAAAACGCGAGTTACTGTATGACCCGTTAAAACTTAACACAATAAAATTACTCTTACCTTCGACAGACAACCATTCACAAATAACGTGCTAAAGAGACCACAATGAAAGTTCCATAAAAATAACATAATCTTTAATTATACCAACTTGGTAGACAATTCTCTCGATGCCTCGTATGAATGGATGGCTTCTTGCAAGTAAAATCGCAAGTGAGAAAAAAGCAGTTAATTCTGAAACGTACTTATCTATTAGTGGTTCCGTTTGTTATTTTCTTACGGTCGATTTACACCAGAAAACAAAACAATGAGGATCAGTGAAATTAAAGCACAGAGACAAATAGCCCACCAGCCAGATTAAACTAAGTATGGCTTAAAATATAAACTCTAAATGTCGTCAGTGTGTTAGAAATAGATGGGATATTGTCTTAATGCTCTCGGTATCACGATGGCTTTATATTTGACAGGTCGAAACCAATCTCGCTGTAAAATTTAAACAAATGGTTTGAAGCCTTTACGAAAGATTAACCAAGAATTGGTTTCGCATAATCAAGATGACAGTTGAGAATTGGTCACACGAAAGCATTTTACCGAGACACTCGCGTTCGCTTTCCTCCGTCAAACCCATGCCGATCCCGAGCGTTAGACAATAGCCTTGCTGGATCTCATTGACATCGTTAGCAAGCACGGAACCCTAAAAAGAAGTCTCATTGTTATTTTTACAAATTATAAGCCTCTTGCGATGTGTAGCGATGGGAACGGGTTTTGAAATTGATTACGATGACATCAGGCGAGAGGTATGAGGTTTGGCGCAAGGGGAAATTACTTTGGTGCATCCAAAGTTCTAAAGTGATTCATTTAACAATCTGTCTTTTGTTACTGCAATACTGCTACATATTTTATTACTCCAATACGGGGTGTTTGGCGCATTGTACGCCAAAGTAATTTGGCGGATATAAGGGGTCATTTCGGCCCCCTTAACACGTTCCATGCCAGGCGGTTACTTTTAAATAAATTTTTGTAGTCAGTGTTTTTGGTAAAAACCATTAGGCGTAGTAAAAAAGTAAAAGTTTTATTTGAAGGGCATTGATGTGGTTGTCGTAAGAGGCGACTTAAGAAATAGGGTTAGGGTGTATTTTAGGCAACAAGCTTTGCTGTCACTTTTGTATCTCTTTTATCTATTCTGAATCCTAAAACTAAAAGCTAGAAGTGGCTGCGAAACGCGACATGGCCATGTCAATGTAGCGCATAGAGGAAAGACCCACTCTAGACCCACTCTACTCACTCCAGACTCTGTCCTCTATGTATACCAAAAGAAAATAAAAATCGTTTTTAAACAAAACACTCGACACTTTACTCGAGAGAAAAAAATCAACATTAAAAAAATCGGGCATGAGTGACATATTCCAAAACCAAATTTTATTCGTTTTTGGTTTAATCGACGAGTAACACAATTTTCGTGATATTTACGTAGGTTTTCTTTTTAAGTTAATCAACCTCTCAAATCAATAGAAGAAAGGTCGAAAAACTGTTGCAAAATGTCCATCAGTAAAAGTTGACTAAAGTAATGAGCTTATACCGTAACAAATATTCGTTAATTAGTTGGCAAAATTAAGATTAAAACGGGTGCCTTAGAGCAATGTGGTCGGCGTAGCCAAAGGGTTTACCACGCTGGCTGTCGAAAGCACCCTATAACTTCTCCACGCAATATTCTTACATAACTTTAGTGTATTCTAGGCGATAGGCTAGCGACGTAACAACAAAATTGTCATTTAATCTAAAATTTTGATCCACAGCTATGCATTATAAATACATCACGCCTGTATTCCCAATTCCCGTGTGGTGCCGGGTTAGGATAGTTCCCATGTGGTGCCGGGTTAGAATAGCACCTCCCCCTTTCTTCCCGTGGGTGTCGTAAAGCTGCGTACGGACAGTGCGTTCCTCTGTTACGCGTAGTCTGGGTACGCAGTCCACGAGTACATTGGATACGCGTACAGCTCCTGTACGGACCGCCGCGAACCTGAACGCGAGGTTCATCGATCCAGAGCTGCGACTACTGCGAGCCTTTTTCTTTAATAACCCCACTGGTATTTTCATTTCATTTGAAATGGCCTTCCATGCATCTTCGCGTCAAATCTTTGTTGCGATAGTTTATGAGTGTGGTATCCCATAAACACCGATGAAATTCGTAACGTTGAATTAACGTGACAAAATCTTCATTACTGAAACTCGCGAACTTGTCCATTTTGCCGTCCAAATACAGCGTCCCTGCGAGTGCGCGTCCGCTTTGACGCGCGGCCAAATACCGACAGATAGCGGCTCGCTGCGAGCCGAGCTCGCGCGGCACGCGTTCCTCCTGAGTGTACGCGTAGCTTCTAGTACGGACATGGCGTTCCAGGACACGCGTAACCGACTACGCGTACCAATGTACGGGCAGTCCGTACGCAGCTTAAGAGTCGACTCTGGAAAAGGGTTAGTGTTTTGTGGGCGATGGGCTAGCAACCTGTCACTGCAATATCACGTTTAACCTTCTGGTTACCGTGAAATTGCTAAACGTGGCACTGAATTTGTGAATTCATGTGCTCTGCCTACCCCTCTTGGGAATAAAGGCGTGAGAATTATGTATGTATGTATGTATTCCCAAATGGGGTCGGTAGAGTGTACGAAACGCTACATAGACCAACGCTTGACTCTGAAGATTTTTTTGGTTTTAAGTTAAGAGGCAATATAGTGACAGGTTGCTAGCCTGTCGCCTAAACCTTTACCTATTTCCTAAGTCGCCTTAATACGACATCCACGAAGGAAACGAAGAGGTGTAATTTACTCTAAACCCGACTCTACCTAATTAATGTATTTACGAACTTAATTATTCATAACCACAATAAACACAGCCCTTTTCCACGCTCCGTTGCCAATGGTCAAGTAGACTTGGCATTAATTTGCCCCACACTTTTACACTTTCGTTTAATGCTCGGGACCTTCACACACACCTGTCGGTTTCACCGGCTCTGCCTCAGTAGCTACTAAAGAGTGCGTTTGCGCATTACGGCATAGAGCTAGGAATCTTACGAATAGACAAGGTATGTCATCGGTACCCACACAAACATAAAATTACACCTATGTTCCCAAATGGGGTAGGCAAAGCACAAAAAACGGGACATAGATAAAGCCATGACTGTTTCACGCTTTGCAGCCACTTCTAGCACTTTAGGCTTGAAACACGGAATAGACACATAATAGTGACAGGTTGCTAACCTGTCGCCAAAAGGTCACCTAAACCCAGTTCTTTGGTCGCCTTTTATGATTTCCATGGAAGAAATGGAGAGGTGTTATTCTAATCCAACTCCAATCGCAAGTTCCCAAAGTTAACATTCACCTAATGAAAACTGATAAATTCATGATTCTTCCAATTGGTCATCTTGAAAGGAGGCACCAGATATTGTTAGTAATTCATTGTTAAATCACGTGGGTCGGAACTAGGGTTGCCAACTATACTGTTTTGAACAGTATTATACTGTTTTTCACTAAATTATACAGTTTACTGTTTGACAAAAAAAAAGTACACAAAATACTGTTTTCAGGATCAAGTCAACATTATCAATAACATCAACAATAAATAGGTGGTAATAATATATTCCCGTGTCGTGCCGGATTAGAATAGCACCTCCCCCTTTCTTTCCGTGGGTGTCGTAAGAGTCGACTCTGGGAAAGGGTTAGTGTATTGTGGGCGATGGGCTAGCAACCTGTCACTGCAATATCACGTTTAACCATCTGGTTACCCTGAATTTGCTAAACGTGGCACTGGGTTTTTTAATTCATGTGCTCTGCCTACCCCTCATGGGAACACAGGCGTGAGAATATGTATGTATGTATGTATGTATAAATAGGTAAAATACTGTTCGTTTTTCTAAAATACTGTTCAATAATCTTCATAGACCTGAATATACTTTATTTCTTGTAAAAAAAGTTGGCAACCCTAGTCGGAACTCAATAGTTTGAGAGATACTGGTTCGTGTGATAAGGCTAGACATCCTTACCATACCTTACCATTTCTACCAATGATGTAGTAAGCGGTGACATAACATTCACGACCAAGCCTAAAATCAAAACATCTGCGCGGAACTAAGTAGTCTGTAGCTACTACAAAATGAACCCGGCTACCGGGTTCTCGGCATCTCGCGTATATTTTGAAGAACCCGGGAGCCGGGACCTTGGTTCTGAATGTGTTAAGATATAGGTCACAGACATCACGCTTGTTTTCCGAAAAGGCAGGCAGATCACACAAAACCCTACACAGACAAACACACGATTATTTCACGTTCGTATCCACGTCTAGCTTATTATTATTTTTTAGGGTCTGATGTAACTATAGTGTCAAGTTGCTAGCATATCGCTTAAAACATACCTTAACCTTTGTCCTTAGTCGCATCTTAACCCGGTTGGAAATTAAACCCTGTAATTTGACAATTTCTATTAGGCAACTCTATTATAATTGGTAGCTCTTCACCCCTGTCATTTCTTTGAGCATGTGAACGACAAAGCCCAGTGTTGCCAGCTCCAACCACTTTCCCCGGCCTTGGGATGGGAACCCAATTGTGGGTATTTGTGAACAATACCTGAGTTTATGCAACGAAAGTAATTTCACGAGATTCTAATGAAATTGTGTAAGCATTTCTTGTAATGTGAACTTGGGTAATTGCATGCAAGAGCTTTCTTCTTCGAGTTGATGTAATTAAAATATAACCTAACTTTCAAAGAAAATATTCTCAATATAATGGTCGGTGGCGAATTTGACAAGTTTTTGCACACATACATACAACACGTCTGTACCCGAAACATGATTAAGGTAAATGTACACTGACCTAATACACGGCACTTGCAACCTTATGTCATAGTAAGACAGGTGACAGTGGATGTCTAAAATGTTTTACTGGGCGTTGAGGCGTCGAGCATTGGTACATTTACCTTACATAGACAAAATTATACCTATTTCACGCTTCGCAGCCACTTCTAGCACAATATTTGATTGGACAAAGATGGAAGAGGTACTATAATAGTGTCAGGTTGCTAGCCTGCTGCCTAAAGCATACCCAAACCTATTTTCCTTAGTCACCTCTTACGACATCCACGGTAGAAATGAAAACGTATTATTCTATCCCGACACCACACAGGAAACTTCTTAAATTAAAAACTAAAAAAAATCTGCAAGTGGCTACAAAACGTGACATTGTCATGGATTTAACTATGTAGCGATCAAGTGGTCTGTTTACCCCATTTGTAAACAAGCTAGATGTACGTATGTAGGTAGAGAAGTTGTACTATTAACATGTTTCCAATCTTATTGCTTCGACGATAACGACGTATAACATGTTTGTTTACAATGACGTAACACGTCAGTCGTAGGAGAAATTGTTACCACGTCGCATAATAACCGGCCTAGGCCCGCAATTACTGGGAGGGAATTAAGTGGCGATGAAATTGCGGCCTAGGGCCGCGATCTTGCTACCGTTCGATACATATTCGACCCGCAATTAAGCTAAGAATGTCAGTTTGATATTGATGGGATTTTGGTGGTATTGTAAGGAATTATAAGAATAGGATGTTGTAGCTGTATAGGAAAAATAAAAATAAATATACTTTTGTAACTAAAAAAAAGGAAAACTAAAACAGAAAAATGTTGGATTCTGAAATTAATGTTCTTTTATTGCGTGTTGTGTATTTTATTGGGCTTACAATTAGGTACACTTCTCCATTTCTTCCGTGAATGTCGTAAACGGTGCCTTTGTGTTTTTGATTTTACTTTTAAACGAGAAGCTGTCAACCCGTCTCTTTAACTAAATAGAGGTTCTGTTGTTAACGTAAACCCTAAAAATATTCTAAATGAGGCATAGTGCTGTGTTTGATTATGTAATGTTTATGTGTAACCTGCTTACTCTATTTGACAGAAACAGCCGTGATCTGTGATGTATAATTGTACAAAATGTTCTTAATTATGAATGGTTACTCGCTTCGTTTCAATTGACCGCTCCTTTTAACGGAATCAACTCAAAGCAGCATGTGTTGCCGTTACCACACTAAACGATAAGTTAACGGCTTCAAAAACAAAATAAAGATATTTCCGAACCTATAAAGTTAACCTTAATATTCCATTCGCATAAAGAAATAAACATTGGTCCGTCGAAGGCAATTTGTTTTATGCGAGTTCAACATTCTCGTATGATTATGTTGTCGAGTGGTGCAGTAATTGCCCCCGTTGGAGTGCGCTCTATATTTAGCGATCGACTTATGGTTCCGTTCACCTCTGGCCAAATGTTTATGCTGCATGCGCGGGCGCATCACTGCTGTTCCCCGATTAAGCTCCGCACTTGCTGCGATAATGAGCAGATGCACTTCAAACGATTGAATAACTAATTTTACGACTATCATAAAACAGTCGACTATCAATCGATCTCTAACCCGTGCGTAGAATGGCACCGAAAAAATTACGAACCAATTTTACGGTCACGACTTGCGCCGTTGAAAACCACAAGTTTCGAACGGCGATCCGTCGCGGAGTGGTAGCGGGGGCCGCAGCAGCGGCAACAATGGTGGCGCACAGTGCGCCCGGCGCCCGCGCGAGTATGCTGTGTCCCGCGCGCTGCGCCTGCTTCCTCTGCCGCGAGCTGCAGTCTTGCCGCGCCGCTGACGCCCGCAAGCCACCCAACAAGATGTCCGACAACTTCATCCTCAAAAAAGCAGAGGCATGGGAACCCATGAAGTTCATACGCGGGGCCGCGAGACTCTCCGTCCGGCACTGGCAGAACAGAGAACCTATGGCTCCCGCCAAGACCAGACTCGCCACCCACAAGTCCACCAGCTGCGAACAGCTGTACCCGCATCCTTCTGAGGAGGAAGTTTACGGGATGAGGCGAGCGCCCAGCACAGACCGAGTCAAACCCCACTCGGAGCATAAGCCCCTGTTCAAACTCTTGGGCAACTCCAAAAACAAGAAAGTGAGCAACAGTGATGCATCCGAATCTAAAGTGCGACGCAGTGTTCTGAATTTTAGGAAGAACGATTCTCCTAATTCTAAGAATGTTCATGAAAAATATGTCCCGTTGCCGCAGTCGTCGACTCCTGTTGAGCATATTTACAGTGAACCGAGGCCTTGGACCTCACAGTTTGACGACTGCTGCCGACCTCCGGTGTACCAAAGTGTTGAGAAAAACAAGGACGACAGTAAAGGATCGATTGCTGAAAGGAAAATCTACAGCAGTCGTCCGGCGTGCTACGAGGAGTTAGCGCAGCGACTTTCTCAGGAGAAAAATAAGAAGCCTAATCTGCCGCTCACAGAAGGCGGCTTGGCTAATAAGATCACTCAAAACAACAACAAAGTAGTGATTTATTTCGGTGATTCCATTATCCGTAAACACAGTGAACAGAAGATCGAAGAGAATAAACACAACCAAGAAACGCCTCCAAAAGAGGAGGTTATTTATGCTAATCGGCTTTTAGACGAGACTGGGAATTTGGGTCTCAGCAGGGAAGTGGATAGAGGCGGAACACAGTTGGTTTCTGAGGTCGAGGTTCCCGAAGCGATTTACTCTGAGATTAAATCTGATGAGAACAGCAAAGATCCTTCAGAGATGGTGACAATTAATGATGCGACGTATAAGAAAGATATGTTTGAGACGATGAGCTCTGACGGTTTTTTGATAGTGGAATTCGAGGGTAATTACGAGAGAGCTCGACAGTTGGTGGACATGGTGCACGGTGGTGCTGATCACCACGAGGCTACAGTACTGGATGAGGATGAAAACTGCGACTGGAGTTTCATCCAGGACTGGCGAAAACGGTGAGTGATAAGTGATAAACCTAAATGAGTTCAAAGCATTCATGATTGAATCGTTGAAATGCAGTTAGCTGACGGCAGACGCTTTGACCCGCTTTCCGAGAGCTTTGTCTATTTCTCGTGCGTGTTCAAAACTGCGGAACAGTTAAGTTACCGGCAATTGAGGAGTGCGAACGGTTAATTATTATTGTTCATTCAGGAAGCGCCGCTCTGTGGACAGCGTTTACGATCTTTTGTATACAGATTAAGTAAACGCCGGCTGTTAAGCAATTAGCTTAGTATTATTCCGCTTTTTTACGCGATTACATGCATTGTTATCTAGCGCATTTTGGTTCCTAATTTGCGAAAACTTTAGTCACGCCTTGTCTTTACAATTAAACACGTTAGTTGGCCTGTTAATGTTACCATTTTTTATGGGCATTATGTGTCAATTTGTCGGTTTATAAAAGTAAAAGGGTACCTACCTATGGTGGATACAAACACACGTTGTTTTTTGCTAATTATTTAACATCACCTTCAAATACAAATACTAGGCAATAACGACTCGGCAATCAATTTGATACATACTCACTTTCTTATAAATTCACAAGCCGTGGTCTATCGTGAAACGCTATAAAAAGTTACGCACAAAATTAACCGTTTACATAACCCCTTACAAACTTGTCATCAACCAAACCGCGTGAATGGTCCCGGCCCCACAATGGGCATGTAAGACAGTTATTTGTGGCATTTCTTTGGCAGCGGTTGCGGGAAGACGTTGGCATTAATTGCATAGCAATTCCTTTGATAACAATCACTGGTCGACGAACCCGTGCGAGCTTCTACCTTTGTATCGAGATACTGATCCGCGCGATCTCCGAAAACCATCGCATTCTCAACTTTAAGTCCATCAACAACATAAATCCTAAACCGTCTAAACTTTTCTTTGCCTATCAAGCTTCAATAAACATAGCAATATTCTTTTGTTCTGTCAGTCTATAAAATACCAGCGCTTCTTTGTCAATAACAGCTCTTCCTTGAGAACCCCTGCAATTAAGCCAAGCTTTATTCCAATTTAGTTGAGTTCATTGTCTTCATCGCCTATAGAATTGTCTGATTCATTATCAACACTTTCTTGCTTAATTATCGTAGCGAATAAATTATCTCGACTAGTAGGGAGATAATTTGTACAATCTCTAATTAGAAGATTGGTTATGCCGTTTGTTTGAGTTGGGCCGCCATATTCAATTATTACTTGCATGAAAATTAGAGATGGGCCAGCTACAGATTTTGCCGACTAACAAGTCGATCGACTAATCGGTTCTCAAATAGCCGATTCAACGGTATTACCGATCATCATAGTATAAATAAATAGATACTTTTACTATTGTATTGTGTAATTTTCAAAAAGTAATAAATAAATCTAATCTACTCTAGTTATTAGTTATAATCGGGTGCAATCAAAAACAAAACTAAAATACTACTTCTACATAATTATATTGAACTGATACCACTTTCAAAAAGTACAACGCTGTTGATTTTTGTTTGTTTTATTTGAAAAAGGCATGTAAAAATGTAATATCTAAGTAATTGAGTATACACAACATATATTTTCCATTGTTTATGTAATTTTTTTTTAATCACTTTTGTTTCACGTATAAAGTAATTTATACTTTTTTTTCGCATTAAGCAATAATGCAGAATAATCAGATGTTTTGCCGACTAGTCGCCGACTAATCGTATGATGGCAAACATTGCGGCCCATCTCTAATGAAAACGAATAGGTACTCGTACAACATGAGATGTGAGGGTTTGCGCCGCGGGTTACGCAACAGTGTAATTATTTGATTGTTATCGACTAAATCGGTATCTTAATAGATTTATGGTGTAGCTTTAAGTTTGAATTGCAGTTTAACATAAGTGGCATTAAGAAACTATGTATTATACCTAGAGGATATAGAAATGTTAACTGCATACTCAGACAATAGTTCGTTCGAAGAAACATATCTTATCGTTAATAGTAGAAAAATATTTGGGTTAATGATGGCTTAGAAGATTTTTTAGTAAAAGTTATGTGGAGGTCAATAGCCTCCCAGCAAACATTTTGGTCGTATAATGAAACGTTTATAAGACCTCTAGTTATATAAAAGTTATATTACAGTACCTTTTCTAACTCTTTGTCATGTAATAGTGCATTATACGTCCGAATAGTCATATACATTTTTTGTCGTATAATAATGTCGTATAGACGTTCTTTCGACTTTTTATACGACCGTCGTATAATGGTGTCTACGATGACGTCTATACAACATACTTATATGACGTTTTCGTCGTGTAAACGTTTCCGTCGTATAAATGTCGTGTAAGTTTCAATTTAGTAATGAAATTCTCTTTTATATAACTGTTACTCGAACAAGACTCGTTTAAACGTCGTATTATTGACCGTTATATAAATGTTGATTAAATGTTACGAGTGCAACGTGTATACGTCCTCAAGTAACACAAACACGATAATACGACCACTATTTCATTAATACTCCTGTTAACGTTTTAATTTCTACCTTTATGTAACTTCCACCCTTTTGAAAGTTAAAAGTGATGATTAATCGAAAGGTCAAGCTGACAGGGCCAAAAATGAAAATGGTTCCGTATCACAATTAAATGCAAATGCTACACATATTTAGTAAGTAATTTATGTGAAGCGCGCAGTGCTTTCGCGGCTATGCCCTGCAGTTCTTTTGCTTTTTAGGACTCTTTCTCATTTTTCGAAGTTGATAGTAATTCATAGTCCAACAGTGAATGTTATAATGTTAATTGTAGCAAAAGAAAGCACTTAAACCGAAATTTATGACAGCAGAGATAATTTTAAAAAGTAGGCTATTGATTTCGCCACATGCATGCAGCATTAAAAATCGGCCAAGTGCGAGTCGGACCCGCGCACGATGAGTTCCGTACAAAAACAGTAAAAAAAAACACTTTTTCATGGGAGCCTCGCTTACTTATTATTATCTTGTTTTTATGGTATTTGTTGTTGTAGTGGCAAAAAAAACATAATATCTGAAACTTTCAATTGCTTTTGTTTTACCGTTCTTGAGATACAGCTTGGTGACAGACGGACAGACAGACAGTGAAGTCTTAGTAATAGGATCCCATTTTCACCCTTTCGGTACGGCACTCTAAAAAAAGGATGTCTTGCATAGTCCTTTTAGATTCAAAGACGTTTTTAAAAAGTATGACTAATCAATATCCGCATAATTGTAGATCATTTTACGGTTTATCTAAAATCAAAAATATTATTTTGGATGAAATTAAACATTTTTATAATTATGATTGTACATGTATGTTCAATATAACAACTTAATGGTTTTGGGAAATAGATGTTTTAGCTAACAAGCTTTGTATCGGTCTGAACCAACACTTATGTTATGATCAGTTATTGCGATCAACAGAAAACACTGCTTTTTGAATGTGAGTGCAAGAGAGAAAATACGCGTGCAGACGTTTAATTATTTTATTATTGAACCCTAAACCGACTATCATGGCGACCATTTCCATTTTGAACACACAGTTTATAGGTCGGGAAGTCATATAGTGGTCATATAACGCATATACGTAATAAATTTTTAATAAAAATATATTAATACTTAAGAAAATTAAAAGCGCTTAAAAATTTTGTTACAAAAGTACTTCACATTCATCAGTAAACTTAAGTGCACAGTTGTTTACAGTTGATGAATATGGTTCTTGCATCTGAAATGTCCAAAAATATAACTTGTATTAAAACATGGCGGCTGCAAATATTTCCAAATCAAATTCAGTCAAGCCAACATCGAACGAAAATTCTATACTTATCAGGAGTCACATCACATCATCTTTACGCGACAATAACATAACCATTACATTATATAAAATTCATATTAGGCACTACTACTCTACAAAATGTCGAATATACGTCGCAAGCGCTATTTTTATGTGACTTGCAGCCAAATCGCCGACGACTATATGACGATTATGCGACTAAAAAGCTACTTATACGACGCTTACACGAAACTTATACGACTTAAAGTTGAATAAAATGGGCCCTTTTCGCGTCGAGTAAACGTCCTTACGACCTTTATACGACTATACTAAACAACTTAAAGTTGAGACCAAAACGTCTACTCGACCCGGAAATGTTTGCTGGGCTATTTATTGAAATAGCTTTGTTTGACTTCAAATATTTGAAAGATAAGTACTCATCACAAAAAAAAACTGGAACTGATCCTCTAAAAAAAGTGGATGTAGGTATTCGATCTTTGTCCACTACTGGTGCCTGATAACCTTATTTCAAGCAAAATTAAACTCTCCTTCGGTTAAACGCATCCTAAGTCGCTAACTATGTTTGAATATTCGTATAATCGTTCGTACGGGATAGAGAAAAACCCTCGTAATACATTTCGTAACACGAAAAAGTATACAAATACCTACTGAGCAGCTGGGTCAGGTGGCTCATTTGGACCAAGATTAAAAGGCCATGAAGGACGCCCAAGGACAAGCGGAAATGTGGTAATCTGCCATACAATGGCTCTAATGACCAAGCCGCGACAGAAAACCGTAATGCTCATACATTGCGTAGTGTCAAAACATACACTAGAGTGTGTTTATGACGTCGGACTTAGGGTTTCACCAAACCAGTCGCCGCCTTTTCGGATAACGCGGATGGAAAAAGCTTTATGTCCACGCTATACGGGTAAACAAGACGTGAATTGGCTCGGCTCGCTAGGCCGAGAATGGCCGAGCCAATTGACGTCTTGTTCACCTTTATTGCGTTGACATAAAGCTTTTTCTACCCACGTTTTGCCGAAAAGGCGTCAACTAATGTGGGGAGACCCTTAATCGCGTATGATTTTAATCACCTTGATGTTTCTCCGCGTTATAGCACCCGTGGTCATTGGTCATGAGTAAATTGAAGCAGGGCATCACATTATGCCTCCTCCACACTACTCTAAGTTCCTCAGCAAACTTCAGCTAAGTCCGAAGTGTGACTCTACACACTCATTCAACTACGCTTTGAGTTGGGCCCTTTGACTCGTCGCAAAAACCGACAACCTATGGAAGTCGCCCGAAGAGAGGCGAATTTTGACGAGGCAAGCCGATGTGCCTCTCTACAAGTCTACACTATCGTATTAGTCTGACTTCGTTCAACTTTGCTAGTAGTCTGGAGGACGCACATTCGGGTTCCTCGTACTACCCGCGTTCACGTTCACGAGACGACGACGCTCGAAGACGTGGGGGCGGGCCCTAAATTCTAGAGGTAAATTCGATAATCGTTTCGATAGATCAGTTTTAAGTGACTGTACTACTGCGCATTGAAAAGCGAAAACTCTTATGGTACGTTTACACGCTTGCCGAGACTTGACAAACGTCTACAAGGTCCAAGCCTTTACAAACGCTCAAGCCTTGCAAAAGTTCTTGCAAGCCACGCCAAACAGCCTGTTCACACGCTTGCGTTTGTGGATGCTTGTGTCGACTTGCCAAGCGCGTAAATGTAGCATTAAGTAGGGGCGGGTCCTAAATTCTAAATTCGATAGTCGTTTCGATAGAACAGTTTTAAGTGACTGTACTGCGCATTGAAAAGCGAAAACTCTTATGCTACATTTACACGCTTGGCAAGTCTACATAAGCATCCACAAACGCAAGCGTGTAAACAGGCTGTGTGGCGTGGCTTGCAAGAACTTTTGTATGATAATAGCGTTTGTAAAGGCTTGGAGCTTGTGGACGTTTGTCAAGGCTCGGCAAGCGTGTAAACGTACCATTAGACTTTTGCAGTCACAACCACAACAGCCATTGGTTTCAAAATGGTTAAGTTTGTCGCGGTTTGCGTCGTATCACATTGTGTTCGCGCATGGGTGGCGATCATTACGAGATGGTGTTTGTTTGCCAAGAGAACCACTTTTTGTTTCGACCGAAGTGCTGTCGAGTCGGATTTGTTTTTACTTTTCAAACTTGTCCGACGACTGGTTGCTTGATTTGGTGTGGCGTCGCGTATTATATTGCGTCAGTGGACGATGTGTGTGTTGGTGTCAAAATATGGATTATCTAGATTAGGCTATTTCTGTCTATTTTAATGTGAAGGTATTACGATTCGAATGTGAGTTCTTGGGTTTGTATGGTGCTGGTGGATTTGGGGAAAAGTTAAAAGTATTTGTTCTATTATCGTTTAACGTTAACTTTATTGTATCTTTATGTCCACAGAAATATACACACCTATACCTAGTGCTTTGTGAAATTAGTCTTATCAAAAAGAGCATCACCGGAGAGGTTGAGGTTTACAATAGTTATGGGGTTAATTACTTCATATGGTCAATTTTTATAAGAATTAAAAAAAAAGATCCTGCTCTTTTTGGACATAGATATTATCACGATTGCGTGAACCAAGATACCTACTTAACTTTGTAACATAATGAATAAACTGTATCGATTGTTAACCATCTATTAATTTCCAGTACCTAATAGGTATACACGTACATACATCATGCCTGTATTCCCAAATGGGGTAGGCAGAGCACACGAACGCTGTATAGACAAATCCACTTCTTGACTAAGTACTTCACGTTTCGTAGCCATTTCCAGCATAATTGTTAGGTCTTAAGTTATGTATTGTAGAGACAGGTTGCTAACCTGTCGCTTCAAAAATAACATAAATAACCTATTTCCTTAGTCACCTCTAACGACAGCCACAGAAGAAATGGAGAGAAACAAATAATCTATTCAAGCAATTTAAAGTTCTTGTGATTAATATCTACGCTTCGTTATAAAATTATGTAACTTTATGGATTTTTATTAATACCAATGAACGTAACATTCGTAAATTCACTTCCTCCCTAATCATTGCAATTGGTAAATCCAATCAATGCTTCCAACAATTCGAGTTTATCGACTTTCGTTTCCTACTGCTAATCTGATTGTATTTTTAATGTTTCACGTTCCAAACTTTTCCTGTAAGTCATACTTATTCATGTATGTTACCTAGGTATTGCATTTGTTGCATTAACTGCATTGGATCACTTATGGATTTATTCATTTAATTCTAGATAATTACTAGATACTACATATTAATCCGTACCAATATATAAATGTGAAAGTGTGTTTGTTTGTTTGTTTGTCCGTCTTTCACGGCTAAACGGAGCGATGGATTGACGTGATTTTTTAGGTAGAGATAGTTTAGGGCACGGAGAGTGACATAGGCTACTTTTTATCCCGGAAAAAAATTATGTTCCCGAGGGATAACAAAAATATACTTAGTTTGCTTGATAGATCGATATCGATCGATGATAGATCGATATCAATCGATAACCGATCGATAGATGATAGGTCGATGGCGCTGTGTGTCGTTTGAAACGAGAAGTTTTCTTATAGTTGTGCTTTATACCGCAATATAACCGAGTTCCACGCGGGCGAAGCCGCGGGCGGAAAGCTAGTACCTACATATATATACAATATACATCACGCCTGTTGTCTATGTCATGTTTCGCGTGCTATTAAAAAGACTAATTTCAATGCCACAGAGCATAAATTAGGCTGCCTTTCCACCAGAGACGTGCTATGCTACGATGCTACGGATGCGTTTGATATCCACTAATCATATTCATTGGTGAACATAGCATAGCACCGGTGGAAACGGATTTCGTAGCGCAGCTTAAAACGTCTTCGCAGTATAGCAGCATAGCACATCTCTGGTGGAAAGGCAGCCTTAGACCAAACCCGAAATTAAAGCAGTTGGCAACACTTCACACTAACTCATTAGTTCCCACAGTGTAACTTCCTTGATACCAGGCTGTTTCCCCAATTAATTTGGCTTCTTATCTCAATGTGCTAAGCATAGATGTAATATACCCAAGATACACCACCAGCGCTAAAAATGTGTATCGAGACAGCAGTGCTTAAAATCCCTTTAAGCACGCTTGCGCCCGTAGTCGAGTGCCGTTCGTTATCGGGTCAACATGCCAAGTGCTCCGTGAAAAAGTGCAAAAATAATACATTAACAAGGTTAAAAAAGGATGGAATATCGTATTTTCGTTAAGTATTTCCTAATAGATTAATATTATAATGCATTTGTAGCTAAATCAACCTTCTAACACACAAAAAGTTAATATTCAAAACAAATATCTGTTTCTTGAGTGTACGCGACTGTCCTTTTCCCTCGCGTGACACTGGCAATGCGTCGAAAGAGACGAACAATTTCATAACGCCGAACAGAGGCAAATCTAAAATAATGGAGTCGGTTGTTTTTTTTTTATGTTGATATGGATTCTTCATTGATAGTTAATTATTTCATTGATAGTTATGATGTGTGGGTAATTATTACGTTTACAAGAAAGAAAATATCGAAAAAAAAAATAATTCAAAACGACAGGTTTACAATAAATTAAATTTATTCCAGGGTACATAAAAACCGGCCAAGTGCGAGTCGGACTATTGCACTGAGGGTTCCGGACAAACCGATTACAACGCCATCTAGTGACAGATTTTCGAACTAATGATATATTTTAATTTTTTTTTATTAAAATAAAACTACTTAGTGGATTTTGTTTTTGTTTTTTGATTTATCACTCTTTTATTTTAGAAGTTAGAGGGGGGGGGGACAGAACTTTTTCAACTTTGGAAGCGTCTGTCGCGCAAACTATTCACTTAAGAAAAGTATGATGTTAGAAACCTCAATATCATTTTTGAAGAGCTATCCATAGATACCCCACACGTATGGGATTGATGAAAAAAAATTTTTTTACTTTCAGTTCCATGTATGGGGAACCCTAAAAAAATATTGCTTTTTTTTAAATTTTGTGTCACAATCTTCATGCGGTTCACAGAACACATCTACTTACCAAGTTTTATTAGTATAGTTCTCATAGTTTCGGATAAAAGTGGCTGTGACATGCGGACGGATGGACGGACGGACGGACAGACATGACGAATCTATAAGGGTTTGGTTTTTTGCCATTTGGCTACGGAACCCTAAAAATGTGAAGTTTTTTAAAATTTAATCTTCTAGATTTCAGTTTCAGTATTCGGTGTAAATTTTAATACTATATAGCTCAACTCGGTTATTAAAAGCAAATTCATTAATTAATTATTCAAATAATGCATTACGACTATGTTTTTATTTACTTAAGTATAACATACTTACACCTAAAACTTTACAATTCTCAACTCCACGGCACCTCAGTTCCAGTGTAAGCATTTTCCGAGAATTTCATGCAGAGTAAACTAAACTAGACTTACCGCGTCATGTCTTAAGGTCTATAATAAATATACTGACGACCAGAGGTAATAAAATTTTACGAGGCGCGCACTTGTTGATTTCGTAATATCGTAAGCGCCAAATACTTGTATTGAAAATAAAATTCTATGTACTTATAATAAGATTGTAATTCGGAAAATGTAAATACAGTTTTTATAACATTTTGTGTTTCTATTTTGTCTACAATATGCATACATCTATAACTAAGTGATGGCTAACTTTCGGACACTTTTTAGACTCAGATTTGTAGGCGATGGTGTATCTAGGGTATATTAAATCAATGGTGCTAAGAGTTGATTTTGAGTGCTAACACTGCTTTCTCCGGATGAGCAGTGTTGTGTAAGGTTATGTGATTGTTAGGTATCTGACTTAGGTTTAATTTCTAGTACAAACTTGAATATAAACTCGATCAATCAATATAGCTAAAGGCGTGAAAGTAGATCTATATCAAAATCAAAATTCAAAATTGCATTTACGTAAGCAGGCGATAAGTGCCCAGATCTTATACGCGTCTTTTTTA
Source organism: Adoxophyes honmai (assembly GCA_005406045.1). Classification (NCBI taxonomy): domain Eukaryota; kingdom Metazoa; phylum Arthropoda; class Insecta; order Lepidoptera; family Tortricidae; genus Adoxophyes; species Adoxophyes honmai. The sequence goes on along the minus strand of BHDV01009322.1, from coordinate 144,709 downwards.
GTTTAAACATAGGTACGCGAAGTAAATTTTTAGACAGTTTTCTTTTCTAAAACTACTTACATTCAACCGAACGAGAACAAAATTTTGTCTTGAACAAGTAATAGGTACTCAATAGGTTGAGTTTGCAGGTATAATAGTGACAGGTTGCCAGCCTGCCGCCTAAAATATACCTTAACCTATATCCTTAGTCGCCTCTTACGACATCCACGGAAAAAATGGAGAGCTACATGAAACCCGACACGACACCGCACGGTATCAACGTGATGTATGTAAAAACACATTCTGCGTACAAGCACCTATCCTTCAAAGATTTCAATACCAGATATAGAGAACAGATCTCTGATGTTATCTATAAGCAGTTTAAACTAAAAGGGCATAAGGTGTCCAAAAAACAGGTGGAATTCCAAATCGTGCCAGCAAATAACAGTTTTTGGAGGTGTTTTATGGTCCCGATCAGTCGCGCTCCGGTGGCCTTCAACTCGTCACTTGGTCACGCGCATGCGCAGGCACCGTTACGACTCCGCCACGACCTCTCTACTGTGTCCCAGTACATTGCTGCTTGTAGATGCAACGATGCGCTGTGGGTGTTTTGAACGAGCAATGAATGGGGTACATTGCTTGGTACTCATGATTGTACAGTAAATTGGTTTAAATTTTTGGGAAATAGCATATATGATAATATGGCTAGCAGACTCTGTCATATTGTACAGTAGTTTCAGCCAGTTTTCATGCCAGCCGCCAGTTGAAATATGCACTGCATAAGACGCGTTTTAATTTTGTGAAAATTCTGTAAATGTAATGTGTTGCTGACTGTACTCGTATGCCGTTATGACGGTTTCCGTAATTTGTGGCTTTTAGAGTAACAGTCTTGATTTAGTGCTAATTATTTGTTGGTTTAGTCAAATGACATATCTTCGGCACCTAAGTTTTTAGCTATGCCATGTTTCATTATAGGTTAAAGTTTTCCTTTGTACAAGATAAAAATGTCTTGACGTAAAACTTTAAATAGTTTCTAGGGTGAGTCAGAAATCTATTGGTTGGAGTGGAAGGCTGAGACTTACTTTGTTCCACTAGCTATGACCCTGAGTCACCTCTTATGCTTCAACGCCTTCAACCATCTATCAATCTCTTCTTTCATGCTCGTCGGTTTCCGGTACTCTTATCCTGACCTTTTTCTAAGACATCCCCAATTTGGTCACGGAACGTCTGTCTAGGCCTTCCCCTCCCAATTGGGTATACCTCCCCTGGGAGAGCCGCACATAGCCGTCGCGTCACGTCGTCCCCAATAAGTGTTGGTATTGGTATGCGTATCGCATTTTACCACCGACAAAAAAGACCTTCCACACTCCCCGCTCTTCTTCAGGTTTTAACCTATTAAGTAGGTACTATTACTCTGTTTCGAAAGTAATTAGTTCAATAGGGTCGTAAGAACAAGACAACTTTACCTGAACACCGTTAACAGCTGCTATCGAATGAAAGCACTACCTCCAAATTAATCACGGCCTATCGAATTAGTCTTATAAAAATGCGTCTAAAAGTGGGGCCCTGAATGGGTCCCGCGGCGCGGCCACCGGACGCGGCGCTAATCTATTGGACGCGCACGCGCCGGCCCAACTGCGTGGCCACGGGCCTAACCGACTACAGCGTGCGTAGAGTAGATATGGGTACTGTCCACTATAGAACATTTATCCTATGCTGAGCTGAGTAACGTATTTACTAGTAATACAAATGAGAGACTGAGGGGACACATTCTGAAGCGTTCGCGCACTAAGTGCTGGCAACTTAAGATACTATTTTTCGGCCAACCGTGTAGTGAAAATATGGAACTGTTTACCCGAGAAATTGATACACCAGCTGAGCTTCCAGACGGCTTGAAAAGCACTGCGAGCGTATTTAACCGAACGTCTAAGATAAACTGACATCTACGTAGGGCCTAAGCTAGCTGACGCGGATTACCCTAACGGACGCCCGTGTCTAATAAGAAATTGTATAAACACCGCTAACTGCCGCGGGCGCGTGCTACGGACTCTAATACGCCGGCGGGCGGCGGGCGTCCGCATCAGCTAGGGTAGGCCCTTAACGCAAAGAATTGAATGGAAAGTGTGTCGACTGCGGCAGTTGCGCAAACGTGCCGCTTGGGGGTGCTGTCTCAGTTTCCGTACTTCGCGTTAATACGCAAACGAAATCGAAGCGTTTCTTGACCGACTTCATTACACCAGACGTTCTGAGTAAGAAACAAAATTCATACGAATAACCCAGTTTTTAACCGACTTCAAAAAAAGGAGGAGGTTCTCGATTCGACCTAATTTTATTTTTTTTGTATGTTACTCGATATCTCGGAGACCCGTGGACCGATTTTCAAAAATTTATTTTTAATCGAAAGGGTATAACTCGAAATTGGTCCCATTGGCACGAAACCAGGATCTGATGATGGAATCTTGGAGAAATCGAGGGAACTCTTCAAATTTTTTATCGAGATGTACGGCGTTTTCGGTAATTTGTTGATGAAGTCAAGATTTTACATTCAGTAAACAGAATACTTTTAAAATATTGCTAATTTGAAGTCTTTTTTTTTTTTGTTTAAAATTATTCTTTCCTAGGCCGTCCAGCGGCGGCCGGCCGGACGAGTGGTGCGGCGTGGCGGGCGCGCGCGCGCTGCGCCTGCGCGTGGGCAGCGCCGAGGCGCCCGCGGCGGCGCACGCGCGCCGGCTGTCCCCGCCGCCGCCCGCGCGCCGCGCCTCCACACCCCCGCCTCTACAGGGCGCCAAACGTGAGTTAACTTTACTGGTATCTACACTACATCCTTAGGTACTAATATTATAAATCGGAAAGTGAGTTTGTTTGTTGGTTTGTTCCGCTTTCACGCCGTAACTACTGAACCGATTGCTTTGAAAATTTGTAGACGTAAAGTTACAAGTCCGGATTAAGTAATAGGGTACTTTTTATCCCGGAAAAAATTGATGTTCCTTAGGGAATGTTCGCTTTATAACGCGGGCGGAAAGCTAGTTAATAATACAATTATCAATGTTTTCTATGTATAGTATATGCCTAGAACCTTTTCATCCTATTCCCAAATTGAAAGACATATACATATCGTCTACAGCAGCTTATTCAAATAATTCCAAGATCTCTTCTGTGTCATTCCGAACTTAATGCGAGCGAAGCCGCGGGCAAAAGCTAGTTAATAATAAAAGTTAAAGACCGGTCGCGGAGCACAGCGAATTCGAATCTTAACAAGTGAAAACGAGGCTCTGGGCAACGAGATTTCTATGACACCCCCCAACTAAGAGCGATGGGCTACAAAGGGATTCATATCTGGCGCCCCATTTAGCTGAGCTGTTACCCTAATCCTATTGCCGCTACTACTCCGTATAGAAGTAGATGTCGGCGTGATGTTAATATTATGTGATTATTATCCTTCTTCTAACAGCGTTGTCGAGCCCAGAGGAGCCAGCAGTCGTGACCGAGGTGGTAGCCCTGAAGGCGGTGGGCGCGGTCTCGCCGCTCACGGCCGCGTCGGCGCCGGTGCGCGGCGCGCCTGCGCAGAGCAGCTACGCGCTCGAGCGGCGCCCGCGCCACGACCACCACCATCGGCCGCCGGACCCACCGCCCCCACAGGTCAACTAACATCTTCTTCTAAATTCTAAATTCCAAGTTCCAAGTTCCATGGTCCAAATTCTAAATTCCAAATTCCAAATTCTAAATCCTAAATTCTAAATTCAAAACTTTATTTATGCAATTACGCTCCTAAGAGTACTTTTACACGTCACTTTCGAATCTACCAACGTGCAACGTCCTCAGTTCCACATTCGTCGAATAGTCGAAATAAACTATCCTAGATCGCGCTGACGGAGTTTCGATGATCGTTTGCATAAATACAACTTCCAACTTCCTCTCGGTGGACCTAGTCCCTAGAACTGAACATCTGCCTGGAGAGAGATCGCTCTATTGGAGACTTCCCACAAACGCGTCGGAAAGACCATCATTGCCAAGCAAAGACTGCAAAACTCACTTTTTAAGGGGATTTGTTATGGATTTCTTAATAGTGATACTAAGTAAGTACTTACTGGATGTAGAAAAATACAGACAGTATTGGAAATGTTTAATTCATGTGTTCTGCTTATCCCTTAACCCCTCAGCTGTTGAAAAAAAATGCGATTTTTGGGCTGTCTTTCGATTGCTTCCTAGCTGTCTTGCTTTACGCTAAACGCGTTTTAATAAGCTAGAGAGAGCCAGACATAGTTTATCAGTACGCTTTTGACACAATAGTGAGCACATCTGTCATAACCCCGGAGAGGGACGCGCCACAAATACGGGTATTTTAGTCGCAGGCCCGCTGGGGGGTTCGCCACAGCTGAGGGGTTAAGCTCGTCACACAGATACGGTAAGATATCTGTTACAGAACATTATATCTGTCAATATCGCTCTCTTGCGCAGATTTACCGTCAGGTATCTTTTGACATCGACATATGGAAAAATGGCATTTATACGCAGATCAAATATTATCGTATATGCGTAGTCTGTGACGGGCTTTATGGGAATACAGGCGTGAGAATATGTAGGTATGTATGTATTGGAAAATCTAAGATACTTACAACTGTTTTTAATAAACCTGCAGTATGCAATAATATGTAAGTAGGTAATCAAGGCATTGCCTGCATGATACGGTATAATTATAACGATATCCCGCAACCGTTAGACGATGCTCCCAGTGCTAAAGCAAACTAACAGTTTGCAGCTAAAGTTATAATTAGTAATCAAGACTTAACTTCTGTAAAACACGTTGCAAGTAAAAATAAGAAAATTCCATTAGTTATGAAGGTTTACGGTTTATTGTAATATTATACAGAGCGACATATTCCCGTTTTCTCAAGTTGTTAAATGGTGTATAATATTATTATTTACAGTACCTACTTAGCTAACTGTGTAATTATCATAGCTGGGCACCGTTAATCAAACAGTTAACTTCCTTAATCGTTAATCCGTTACTATAAAAGTTAGCTTCGTTAAACGTTAAAGCGTTACATTTCGGAAGAATTAACGCAAGTTAACGTTAAGCGTTAATCCGTTAACATATAATAAAAAAATCGTTTTTCTATTGTTGTTGCGTTAGTGAATTTTTATTTTGGGTCTGGAAGATATCTATTCGCAGCTTTCTCACTCGCAAAGTGTTTTTGTTTCACTCGACACTTGTCCTTTTGTCATTTCACATTTGTCTGGACCTGTTTTTCATGGGCTAAAAGGGGCGACGAGAAAAATTGGCCAAGTGCGAGTGGGACTCGAGTGCGAAGGGTTCCGTACCATTCATCGCCCAATCACACTATATTTCAGTTGGTCACTCAGAGGGCACCAATTAGTTTCGCTCGGGGTCCATTTTAAGAAATGAAATGACACTCGCGGTCCACGTATTAATTTTAATAAAAAAAAATTGAACAAAGGTACCTAATAATGGAAATTACAAAGGTATTATTATTTTCATAATTATCAATGAGAAACAGTGTCATTTTTAGGGTTCCGTACCCGAAGGGTAAAAACGGGGCCCTATTACTGAGACTTCGCTGTCTGTCTGTCTGTCTGTCTGTCCGTCCGTCCGTCCGTCTGTCTGTCACCAGGCTGTATCTCACGAACCGTGAGAGCTAGAGAGTTGAAATTTTCACATATGATGTATTTCTGTTGCCGGTATAACAACAAATACTAAAATTAAAATAATTATGATAATTAAGGGGGGCTCCCATACAAAAAACGTGTTTTTTTTTATATTTTGGATCTATTTAAATAACTGTAACAGGTAAATACTTGAAATGCTCACAGAATATTTGATTAAATATTTACTTTAAAAGGAAATAATTAAAATAAAATAAAATTAGTATTTAAGGGGGGCTCCCATACAAAAAACCTGTTTTTTTGCTGTTTTGTGTCTAGATATTTAAATAACTGTAACAGCTAAATACTTGAAATGCTCGCAGAATATTTATTTAAATATCTACTTTAAAAAGAAATAATTAAATTAAAATAAAATTAGTATTTAAGGGGGGCTCCCACACAAAAATTCTGATTTTTTGCAGTTTTTGGTACGGAACCCTTCGTGCGCGAGTCCGACTCGCACTTGGCCGGTTTTTTAATGTTGATTATCTGTTTTAAGTTTGGATAGGTATATTTTTCGGTCCGCAACAGTGGGTCGGCGGTCCGTCATTTGGTGACCCCTGGTCTACCTGTTACCAGTACTTATATTAACCCAAAAACACCAAAAAAAACCCGGTTGTTGTATGGGTCGTAGCTGAACTTCTCGGGAAGATTTAAACCCCCAAAACCATGTAACGCCCATGCTGTTTTTAACACCGCGCCGCGATGCCGTGCGGTGAATAATAAGCATTGGATTAACGATTAACGGACTTTCGGGATATTAACGGAAGTTAATGAGTCCGTTAACTTTTTATTAAGTTAACTTAAAAGTTAATCCGTTAATCGAAATGTTAACTTCGTTAATTAACGATTAACGGATTAACGAGTTAATGCCCAGCTATGGTAATTATTAAGCTTAAAAGCTTTACAAACCAGTCGTTATACGTTATACACGATGACATTAGATTCTATATCCCATGACCATGACAGTAATAAAATACACGATGACTCAGAGTAGGTATTATAAATAGGTACGTACTTATTAAATACCCCTCTATCACTACTAGGTACAGTCAGCGTCTGATACATGTATACACTTTAGTACTTTTTCTAATTAACCTCATATTTGAACTCTCGCATGAAATTGTCACTGCGATCACAGTGACAAAGTACCAAAGTGTAACCATGTATCAGACGCTGACTGTACTTGCAATTATCTAATAACACTTTTACCACAGTATTACAATATTAATTTCGTAATACTGTGCTTTTACCCAGCTTTTGTAAGTCTGAAAATCTCTCAAAATTACCATTCACTTACTTTTCCACTTCAGTTTTTTTTTATTAGCAAGCTTCAATAAACATAAAATGTCTCTAGACAAATTCTCCGTGATAAACTGTCCAGAAGACATTCCCGAAACTTCTCTTTACATAACAGTAAAAAATAACCCAGACAGAGATTAATTTTAAACCCATTTAAACGCAATTTGTAGCAAACAAACAACTAATTCGACGTGACCACAGAATGGTAATGAGTAGATCAATCAAACAAACGAGTGCACGGCACTGACCGCATGTTACGCTACTGCGCTGCGGTTAGCTACTGTGGTATAAACGTCTTATAACATTATGGAGAAAATACTAGTGTTATACTTTTTTTTCCTCAATTTGTGTCTTATGCCAGTTATGTTTGAGTTATTTTTGCACGGTTATTAAAGTTGTTTTTCGCACTTTTTTTGTTGTCTCGCCAATTTGAGAGTTTAACTAAGTATTTGTATTGAATGGTTAAACTTCTTTATGACTGTTATGGTGTATACGTTACAGTTAGTTAGTTTGGTAACGAAAATTATGTATGAGATTTTTGTTAGTTTCACGAAATTTCGGTACTATTTTCTTACAGGGGTAGGTAGGTACCTAGTAAGTACCTAAAGCACGATACGAAACAAATCGCTGTAAATAAATTGTTTTTTTTTAAAGAACCCTCAAAATCAAAGGACTCTCGTTTAAATTTAAACGTCAAAACTTTTATTTCGATCGTTAATATTGCCAGGATATAATTTTTCCCCATTTTATTGCAGAATTAAAGATCGCGTTTCCACACATTTATGAAGTTAGGCAGGCACTTAACTATTAAAACCATAATTTTATTTTCAAGACAGAAATAATGATTCCGGAATTCTAATTATGTTGGATAAAGCTGACTCTTCCCGCAGAACGTGATTAGGAAGCACTTAAGTCTTACTATAAGTGAGTTAATCCACTGTGATCAACAAAATCGTTCATCATGTTAATTACTCGGTGCAGACGCGTCGTAATAATTACCACAATTACCACGTAACAGGGAAAGTGTTGCCAGTAAAAAAATAAACAAGCATTGTCTTGAGTCCCACGATCTCTTGATAGGGAAAAGCGTAATCGGTGGGAAGCATTAAAAATTGTGAACTGAAAGCGAAAGTTCGCGACAATGGCCGCCATCTTGGATGTGATGACACAAAGATTGTGGAGATGCGAGTTTCGTAATACGAGTATAAGCCTAATCTAATGTACGAGACGAATGGTTGGAATTTGCTACGCATATCTGTCTTATTAGGTGTATCTGATTATCCGAGGAGAGCAAAAACTAAAGATTTCAGGTGTATGAAGTAATGGATGGGACTTTAGGATATTATAGGATGCAGATATGTAGGCTCTTACAATCTATTTTTGCATCTAAATTGTGCTAAAAGTTGCCATGAAACGTGATATACTTAGTATCCGGTTTGTCCAAGTAGCGTTTCCTACACTCTACCCACCCCATCTGAAAATAAAGGCGTGACGTTTAGTTGTTTTTATCTTCTATCTTATTTTTTCTCTCTCCTGCTTGATGTGCTTTAACAGTAAATTCCCCAATTCCAGAATGGGGTCCGCGAGTGCAACAGCAGTTCGGATGAGAACAGATCCTCGGGGCATGCCTCCATGTCGGACAGCGGAGGCGCCGGGGAGGCTGGGCGAGAGGAACCACGAAGAAGCAGGCAGCCGCCACACGTGCGGGCGAAGCACAGGCCACATAACAAGGTATACTATAGAGTAGACCTAGCACGGCAACACTCTAGTTGTCTCGTAGAGTTAAACCAGCGAGTCGCTGCACAAGCATTTTTTCAGAATTCTATATATGGCAACAATTTTATCTGTCAAACTAATTCTCAATCACAATTTTTCATAACCTAAAATGTCGCATCAGTGATCTGTTACGGAAGTATTATCGTGTTATAATGGCTAAACCGATCAGAAGCAGTGTAAGAAGCATGTTATTTTCTATGATCTCTAACTACAATCAGGTTAGAAGTGACGAACATGAGAGATTACTGAAAAATAAACGAATATTGGATGAAATCATTCAGACGACCGGTAAATTATTGTCAAACAATGTTGATGCTTTTAGTGTTTTTGCATTATAATACCGTACTTAATTATTTATATTGATTCTAGCTGGCGTGGGTGATGAAAACATCAAGCAAACTCAGAAACATCAAACATCACTCAGAAAAACATAGTAGATTTGTCAGTATATAGAAAACTATCGAAATAAATCAGAATATTCTCAAGAACAGTTTTTATTTACAAAGTTACCTATTAACTAAACCCCCGTAGCTCTACAGTACTTAGTAGTCAATAATAAATTAATATACCTAATTTTTTTTTTTTAAACTAATTTATAAAATAATAAAGCCATTTATCCATGAGTCATAATCAAAATCGTCTTCAAATTCATCTGTATAAATAGATGGTTGTATCATTTAGTTTGAAAACTAATTAAGTACTAAAAAAATTGTCAAGTACCAAAACAGTTTTCTCCTACAATAGTTAGTAATACCATATAAAGATTTTTTGAATTTGCCGCCTTTTTTTTGTGCAGCGACTCGCTGGTTCTACTCTACCTACGTGGGATAGTCTACCTGTCATTTCCTGACATCTCTAGTTAGACAGTGACAGGTCTATGTCGCATAATTTAGGTGCTTTAGATTATACAAGACGCTTGAGGAATATCTTGGGGTTAGTGGTAGATACTGACAGCACAGTATGAGCCTCGGATCGTAGGTACCAGAACAATCAAAACGAAACAGTGTTAAAACAGCTGTTTTTATTATAGTACTTAGAAAGCGCATTGATTCACGTTTACAACCTTCTTGAATGATCTTTCAATGCATTCTTCTCACTGATTGAGAGCTTGGTTTAAAGTTCGCATGCAGGCTCAATACGTATTTGAAACTTCGCGCACAACATTGAATCAAATTTCGCACATCGGTTACGAAAAACTAGAATGTGTGTGTTGAGATTTGAATCCACGACACCCAGGTTGAAAAGCCATTTATTAAATTACCAGAGCACCATGGCTTCATTTACTTTGTGGTCCCCCAAATTAGTCGCAATCACTACGAGTAGTTACTAAGGATCTCCCCACATTAGTCGACGCCTTTTCGGCAAAATGCGGGTAGAAAATGTTTTGTGTCAACGCAATAAGGGCGAACAAGACGTCAATCGGCTCGGCTCGTTCGACCGAGAATAGCCGAGCCAATTCACGTCTTGTTCGCCCTTATTGCGTTGACATAAAGCTTTTTGTACCCGCATTTTGCCGAAAAGGCGTCGACTGGTTTGGTGAGACCCTTAGTCTTTACCTATAGGTTGATAATTATTAGGTAGGACCTTTAGGCTCTTAAATGTATTTTTTTCTCTTCTAGTTGCAGTCACCATGGCCAGGAGGCGGAGGGTTGGAGGACATCAGGTCAGCCATCAAGCAGTTGACGCTGCGGTCAAGGGACAGCAGCAGTACCGCTACCAGTGGCGCTTCTAGTGGAGGCGGCGGTAGCAATAATGGAGCACCAGGTATAGTGTAGATTTAGAAGGACATCTCGTTATCTTTTTCAAACTTTCTCTCATTCTCATCTTTTATCATTAGAAGAAGAATGTCCTTCATAATTATACGAACGCGGGACTTAATCGCGATTTTATTTATTTACCTTCTCGACGTTTCGGCCGCGTTACAGCGACCGTGGTCACGAGTTGAGTTAAGAATGTCATTATTGAACCTGTAGCGCCATCTATCGTCCAGTAGTAGAACTTCTTCCTCAAACGTCATCAACTGTCAAAGTGTTCCACTTCACGCTAATGGATTTTCGATGATCGGTTGCACAAAAAATATGACTTAAATTTTTCTCTCTGTGGACTTCAATCCCCAAGCATGATATCTACCTGGAGAGAGATCTTCCTGTTTAGATTTTTTTCCACAAACTCTTTAAGCTGATCTGATCTAAAATCTTATCCATACCCACTGTTTCTTACATCTTGACAATCATTCTGGTTACATGCTCAAATGTATTAATTCTAGATAATGGCAGCGCAGCTGAGGCTCGCAGACGCCGGGCACCACTAGTGAGGCAACCATCTTTGGACACAGTTTGCACCAACGTCACCAGCGCCGACGAGTTTGTCTGGGTGGACTCGCATAATAGGTCTGCATTTGGAATTCTTCTTAAACTGCCCACTTTAGCGACGATTGTCAACTCTTGAAAAGACTGTTAAATTTTATAGCCACTCCACTTTATTCACTTCGAATGTTCTTTTTAAATAAAATTCTATTTGTGTTTCACCAGATTGGTGGAACTCCGCTGCGTGCCTTGGACAGCTAGTGAAATAAGTCGAGCACTACAGACCGGCCGCTGTCGGGAGCTAGCTCCTCGGTTGGCACCGGACGCACCTCCGAGACTCGCTTATCTTCTCCAAAGGTAAATGTAGCTTTCTTTAGCTACAAAATCCCTAACAACAATGTAAAGGACACGGTAGTTGGCGACTAGCGGCGGGAGATAGCTGCAACGGCCTGACTGGGACTAGGACATTCTAGTCTAAATGCAACGTTTGTTAGCCACAGTATGGAACAGTATGGATGGAACACGTGCGACCACTGTAATAGGTGGACGACGTATTGCCGCTTATTTTTTTACAGGATCTATCGCAAAGACAACATTGCTACGTTTGAGGATCTGCGATGGCATAATCTGTTGTTTTCATGTAAATGTTTTTTAAATGGATTTGCAATGTGTTTCAGAGCTTTAGTTCGAATATCGAGGGAAGCTCAACGACTGTCGCAGAACTTTGGGTTCTGCTCCAAACACGAAGTGGCTGGAGCCTTCAGGATTGTTCTCAGCACGCCTCTCGCTGATGCTTGCATCAAGGTAATAATATCCTTAACCGAACAAATGGGTAAATAGTATTGTATCCAGTAAAATTATTTGGCTCTATTGAATTACAAATCTTAAACGACACAATTGTAACTTAACTTTTACCATAATTATTTGTAAGGCTATCTTGTGCTAATATGCTAATATAATTTCCAGGGTTGCCAGCGCGCAGCCACTATGTACGCTACATCAGGCAGCGCAGCTCGGCGGCTCGGCTCAGCGGCGCGTGCGCGCACGAGCCTTGCGCCCGGGCGCTTCCAGCGGTGGATGTTGGATGTGCGCGTCGCTTCTTTCGTTCACGAGTACGTTGAAAATACCCTCATCGAGATATTGTAGATACTAATGCCACTTGAACAGCTTCTATTTTTATTCCAACTATTCCGTGTGGTGTCGGATAAGAACAACTCCTCTGTATTTCTTCTCTGCTGTTATGTTCCGATTAGCACGACGTACCTGCGAGTTGCGTCCCGTGTGAGATGGACCACCTACCACTTGTCTTTTTTCAACTGATGCTTCTATTTAGACTGTGACTGGACCATGTCACAGTCTATCCTGTGCACGAATCGATTCGCGTCGTGTCTTGCTAGACGTGCATATCTTGCGTTGGATTTTAATTGTTTCTGTATTGTTCTTTTCGACTTCTTTATTTGTTTTTAATACACATTTCCAAGTTCTTATCAATAATAACTAAATTCAGCCGTTATCCTTGCTAATTTTCTGCAGATACGCAGCAATCTACCTCTGTGCTGGCATGGAGACGCTCTTAGAAGAGATAGCTCTCATAGCCGGCAGCAGCGCCGCCACTGCGCCGGTCACCCCCGCCGTCGTCGACCACGCCGTCGCCAACTGCGCCGACCTGTGGGGGCTGCTACAGCCTTACAGCCATCTCAATGCTGGCCGAGTTGCGTCTGGTAGGTCTCTATTTTAGAACTATCCTTTGATTCTCTCAACATTTTGGAAAGAGCAGTATTGCCAAGAAGAATGCGCGCAAGAATTTTGATAGAAGAGACAGAGAGAGAGTAACGCTGTGCACCTAAGCTACGATATACGATCTTTTATGACTTACATGTCTTTGTATTTTTTGTTTGAAGTTTGCTATCAAACTGTCTACGGCTATCTCTCTAGAAGTGCCAGAGAATGATAATCATTCCATATAAATGTGATTTGAATCTCTTGAAGGCTGTTACTATAGGTACTAGTTAGCTATATTGTACCTCATCTCGTTATTAATTTCAGGAGCGCTTTCGCTGTCCCGATGGGAGTCTGTCAGCTCCATGGGTTCAGGGTCGTCTCTGAGCGCGTCGCGACCAGAACACAGGCAGCTAGGGCTCAGCCACGACTCTGGTATAACAACAAATGGTTCTGGTGAGTTTTTTAATAGGCAGGTACATTTAATTATTTTTCACACTCTTCAGTCTTAAATAAATGATCACAAAAACCGTTTGACTTCAAAAGCGTCACCGACATGGAGGTAGGTTAGAATACAACAGTACTCTATTGAAGATTCCATTCAACATTCTCTTGTCTGTTCTGACATCTGATACTGTAACCTACTGGTTCCCTCTCTCCTCATCATTGAGCCTTGACGAAAAGCTTTTTCTTTCAGGAGGATCTGGCACCTCAGCCGGCTCTAATGGTAGCTCCACCGGGTCTGCCGCATCGGGTGCATCAGTGCTGCTGACGACGTGCGCTGGCTCCGCAGCTGAGCTGCGAGCTGTGCTGCGTCGCGTGGCTCCGAGGCATGCGCCGCTGTCACCCTCGGCTGAGCGGGCGCTGTATTACTTCATGCGGTGTTCTCAAGTGAGTCGGGATCTTTAGTTGATGATGGATATAATTACAGAAAGTGTGACTCATTGCTGATTAGTTATTGATTCAGGTCAACAAAGTGGTAATAGTCAGTAGAAAAAAACTGCTCCAAACTTTCGTACGTACAAACCTACATACCTACCGTTACGCTTATGTCCCACAGGGGTAAGCAGATGTCACTTTGTTTCAGTGGCTGACATAGCTCATTTGCTTCATCCACATTCATTAATCTCTTCATACTACATTCTCGTCGGTTTTGCTTACTCTTGACCTGACCTGATTCTAAAATGTCTGCAATTTGGTGACGGAGCGTCCATCCAGGTGTTCCCCTCCCAATGCACCCGTCTAAATAGTAGTTTTGATTATGCTCATTCATCGAAGTAATAAAAGGTGAACAGTAAGTACGCTGAAAAATCTCACGCTATCGCACCTCACTTGAAAAACAACGGATTTCATGTTCAAATTTTGAAATTTTATCTTTCACAGCTGGAGCATAACTCCAACACAGCATCGACCGCGAGCTGCGCCGGGCTATGGGGCGAGCGGGGCGCCGGCGCGCTGCCCCCGCTCGGCGAGTGGGTGCGCGTGGTGCGCGCGCACGCGGCGCTGCGCCCGCCGCCGGCCGTGCCCGACGCGGACGACGTCACGCAGGCGGCGCGGCTGCTGCTGCCGCATGCTGACTGCCCGCCCAGACCCGTCACGTTAGTTTATTTACACATACATATTCGAAATTATTATAAAATACTTAGTATGGCAGACTGTCAGGCACATCTTCATGCAAACTTACTGTACCGACCTACTCACTATGGCGAGTGAGTGAGACAGTGACCTGCTAATTTGACAGCACATGATGGGTTCCGGGTACACATAGTTAGAAATGCACCGAATCTAGGTAGATTAATTACTATTGGCAGGTACCAAGGCCCCGATTACTGCCCCTAATCTTGAAATCTATGAGATGTTTACCAGCACACAACTCATAGGTTAAGAGGTTATTCTCGATCTGTGACTTAAATATACAATATCATTCCAGCTTGGAGGAAGCAATAGAGCCCGCCTGGTCCCGTTGCACGCGTACCCCAGACGAGCTGAGCAGAGCGGCACTGGGCCTAGCGCAGCGGGCACTGCTCAGCGGGCGGCCAGACCTGCTCGGCGGAGTCAAGGCCTTGCTGCCGAGTACGGGGCTAGACGCTACGGACGCTGCTGGACTAACAGTGCTGATGAAGGCAGCGTTAGCTGGAGATGATCAGATAGTGGCTGTAAGTTAATGCCAGTTATCATAAAATCAAGGTCAATAGGAAACATAGGTACCTATTGAGTACTGTAGAGTTGCATGACCAGTGGTTAACCTACTAGTAGAGTACTTATTAGCGGATTATCATTTTTACAAGTTAAACACCTTGAATTTCCTTGTTCACAGATGCTTTTAGAATCGGGCGCAGATCCAAATGTTGAGACGCCTGGTGTTGCAGCATCGCATACGTCGCTTCTGTCGCCAAGGTCCCCGGGTACACCTGGTCCGCAGTCACCAGTTTACACGCCTCCTACTGCTGGTTAGTGTTCATAGCCAACTGAGCAATGCTTAACAGTAACTGTAATTAAAAATTAAAAATACATTAAAAATGTTAAAATTGAATCGCCAGGGTAATATTTTTACCATGGGGAGTAATTATTATTCTGCTAGCAACCCTTTTTCTTGCCGTTTGTGTTGCCATCCGTTTGTAAAATTTACCCAACTAACTTTGACAGGTTGGACGGCACTTGTGTACGCTTGCAGTGGTGCGGGTGGGGGTGGCGCTGTAGAATGCGCACGCAAGTTACTTGGCGCCGGCGCAAGAGTTGACGGAGCACCGGCACGAGGGGAAGATGTATGCACTTTGACTCCATTACAGGTAAATACTGCTTGCATAATTTATAAATGATATGTACAGCTAAAAACATTATGATGGTCATAATGAGTGTCGTTACAGATGGCGTGTGGCGCCGGTAATCAAGAGTTAGTTCAACTCCTGCTGTCTCATGGTGCGGATCCGTTTCTTTCCACCCAACTCAACGATGCACTGTGTTACAGTGCTGCTGCTCAATACGGTTGTTACAGGTAAGAATCCATAGAAAAGATCATTTTAATTGTAAAGATACGTTCTGAAATGAGTTTCAATCCCTACACTTTTTTATTTGGAATTAGGTTTAGGGCATATTGAGCTATACTGTGACTTACCCTTAAATAAAATTATGTATCTGTAAGTACATCAAACAAGGTAAACCTAAATAGTGATTTATGTTGTGTAAAGGCAGAAAATTTTAAATAACTATTTTTCATTTTAGTGCTGTGGCGGTATGTTGCACACACGGTCGCCGGGCGTGTTTGCGTGCTGCTGTCCGGGGCGGGACTCGCGGAGCTGGGGCCGTGCTGTCTCTAGAAGAAGTTTTGGCTGAAGGCGCTCCCTCCGCAGCACGCCCAGCTTTTACCAAACAACAACAGAGAGCGCTACAAGACGCTATGTACTATGCTGCTGAGACTGATCATTTGGGTACGAGTAACGAGAAAATCTTACTAAGACTGTTAGTATTTTTATATTCGTTGCACATAATGACTTGTCTTTGGTTGTAGATATAACACTGGAGCTACGAGCGTTAGGAGTCCCTTGGTCGTTACATGCTTGGACACTGTCACTGGCAGCAGCAGCAGAAGCAGCGTTGGACCATGTCATTGACCAACTACTCCAAGACTTCTTACAGGTGATTTTCATCATTAAATACTTAATACGTATAAGACAGATAACTCCGAGAAGGTTAGCAATCTGTTATTGTTGTAGCTCTTAACGCAAAACCTAAAAAATGTGTTAGGAGTGGCTACGAAACGTGAAATAGGTATGGTTGTGTTTAAATAGTTTTATGTGGTCTGCCTTCTAAATAAGCGTGATTTATGTTTTTTGTTTTAGGTCTGCCCCTCGGATGACAGTCACTACAGTAAGCAGTTTATCTACGAGTGCCTCCCATTGCTGTTCAACATTTTAAGATACAGCAAGGTAAATAGACACAAACCTCATTTCCTCTTATTAATACTTTACATGCCGTAACCTTCGGCTTCTCACGCAGAAGATCGTAGGTTCAAATCCCAGGCATGCATCTCTAAATTTTTCGGAATTTGATATTTAACAAATATGCTATTCGGTGAAGGAAAACATCGTGAGGAAACCTACACACGACGACGAAGTAATTCTGTGTTGTGTGTGAAGATCCAGATACGCACTGAATCCGCGTGGGAACTATAGCCCAAGCCCTCTCATACTGAGCCTGGTGCGACGCATTTAGGCTAGAATTTTATTATAATAAGGCATAAAATTTCTTAAATATTACTAAGTAAGCGACGGTTCTGTCGGCCAGAAGGAGGGCACAGTGCTGTTGCTGGCAGACATCCTGTGCGCGTGCTACGGCTGGGAGCCGGTGCCGCCGGTGCTGGAGCCGCCGCCCGCCGCTGCGCCTGCGCCGGCACGCGTCGACCCGTCCTACGTCAACAATCCTTCCCTGGCTGACGTCACCTTCAGGTATACCTATACTGAATTATACTTTAGTATTACTTGTACCTAGTTGTAATTTAGGCATAAAGAACATTGAACACTAAACTCACCATACTCATTCATCTTGAAAGATATACAGATAACGCACGTTTTAATTTGAGTATAGCTGGACATATTTCGGGTGAACAGAGTGGTGGCGCACATTGCGCGTTTGACAGCAGCCGCTGTGGCTCCTAGTCCTAGATGAAAGGCTACGAATTAGCCCGAAACAAGTCGAGCTAAACTCGATTTTAAACCTGAGTTATCCATATATTTTTCAAGATGAGATAGGTATAAATAATTTTTCGATTTCTGAAGTAAGGTTTCTGTTTCACATTTTAATTTGATAGTGTGTCAACGCGTTTCATGTGACTTTTTTTATTTTATTCGCAGAGTTGAAGGTCGCCTCTTTTACGGCCACAAGATTGTCTTAGTATCAGAGTCAGCCAGATTAAGAGCGATGCTAGCGCCAGCGCGGGCCCCGAGTGAATCTGTTCCGACGACTGGAGCAACGCCACCCCTGGTTCAAATCAATGACATCAGATACCACATATTTGAGGTAAAGTTACCAACCAGATGACATTAAATACCCTACCCTAACGAGCATACGATTTATTATGGTTGATTATTTACATTAAATCCGTCTAACCAGTCTGTTTCTTGTCCTCAGCAAGTAATGAAGTACCTCTACTCTGGCGGGTGTTCTGGCCTAGAGATCCCTGAGACTGATGTACTCGAAGTCTTGGCTGCAGCTTCCTTCTTCCAACTGCTTCCACTACAGAGGCATTGCGAGGCGCGCGCGGCTAAATCCGTGGACCTGCATAACCTTGTGTCTGTTTATATTCATGCAAAGGTCGGTAAAACATTGTAGTAATATTTTGTGACTGAAATGATGTGGTTATTACTGTTTCGCCTCCGACATAAGTAGGTATTTTGAATCTGCAATTTAGATCTATCGATATAAAATGTTAACGCATAAAGCAATTGACGTCCCACTCACAAGTTTGATTCCAAAAATAATCATTTCATGTAGACTATTTTCGTTGATTTTCATTTGGTTCAAATCAATTAGCGTTTTTCCTTTTTATTTCAGGTTTATGGAGCTACGCAGCTTCTAGAATACTGCCAAGGATTCTTATTACAAAATATGGTTGCACTTTTGACATACGATGACTCTGTGAAACGTCTACTATTTGGTAAAAGACTTCCAGGCCACAATGTACTGGGAGCGCTTCTGACCACCCTGCAAAAGAGAATCGAAGCCAGAAAGAATCAGGCTAAGAGTAGATAGTGACTATAAGTTACTGCCAACCTTTTTAGACTAGCAACCCGAAATTATGTAATAAAATAGGAACGAAAGGTGTTTAAAGAACTAAGGTGCTAAAGAGGTGCCTGTTTTATTAAAATAGCAAAACTCTTTTATTACAGACAATGATACTGCAGAGACGTCTACATCTATCCACTGTATAAAATGTTAAAATTGCTTGGGACTGATTAAAAAAAAATAAAGGCATTATGATGATTGTTGTTGTTAATTAACATTTTGACAGTGAAGTATGTATTGATTGTTTGTCTTCAAAAAATACAGAATTTAATGTACTTTACATACTTAGTGCTCGTTTTGTAGTTAACTAATAGACTACGAATAAAAAATATGCTATCACAATCTTGTAGATAAGTAGTGAATAAGTAATAAATACTTATTAATAAACAACAGATTTTGTCTCGATGAATCTTATGGAAAACTATTTTGTTACTTTGATTTGATAGTACATACGTCAAAAGTGCAAAACGTCTTCATTTAATTATAATATAAAACAGATTTCAAATGACTGTAATAAACTGTAATTATTGTTGAAATAAAGCTTTATGTTAATATTTGTCCTTCCATTAATTATTTATCCCTAAATAGTTGGCTAAACTAAGATTTTGTAAGAGGTTTCTGTTATTTTGTTACAAGAAGAATTTTATATGAATACAAGTAAGTAAGTAAGTAAACACTTTATTGTACAAAAGGAAAAAATACAAAATACAAAATAACAAAAATGAAATACAAATGAAATGGCGAAGTACAAAGGCGGACTTATCCCTTAAGGGATCTCTTACAGCCAACCTTAGAGAGGCAGAGAGGAAACGAAATTATTGAGACCGACAAAAAGAGAGGATACAATAAACATGGTGAAGTACAACAAATACTATCAATTTATATAAAATATATAATACAAGTAATTATATGATTAATACAATTTAAGATACTTCAAAATGAAAGCTACAGACTTATTTTATTCGACGTCGTCGTTAAGAAGTTGTAAGTAACCATTCAAGTAATTAAAACAAAGACAATTAAACAAGTACAACTGCTTACCGTGATACTGTTTTAATTTTTTATAAGCTTATACGGAGAATTTCTAATAATTGTTATAATATTCGCAAAGTTATGTTCGAGATTTGCTTGGTAACGTAAACCGAACAGTATTTCCCTACTTTGAGGGAATGTTTACTACTAAGGCAACACTGATCTCTCAAACGTCAAAAATATTCAGTCTATGGTCATGACCGAACACCAGAAACGTCAGCGCCACATGAAGTTTGATATTTTTTCCTAAGGTTAAAAAAAAAATGAAGTTGTCTATGCTACGCATGGTGTGATGATGAGATGAGAGTCGTGCGTATTTTTCGCTTTGCTTAAAATCGCGAAAATTAACCGCAATAATTAAGTGTAATTTATTCAGTGTAGTTCTAGGTTTTAATGTCGTGACAGTGATAATGCAGTTCTATAAAGAAAGGATTTTAAACGCGGCACAGTTGAAAAAACTCAGTGAACACAAATATTCGTGTACGAGCAGCAGTATTTTGGACGCATGGCTCCAACCGTGGTGGTGTTGGCTGGTGTCGAAGACGCCGCTATGGCTAGCCCCGAATCTCATAACAATACTAGGATTAATAGTTAATATCGTCACTACATTAATACTGGTCTGGTAAGTGCAAGGAAGCTGTGAAGTGAGCGGAACGACTTTCGTTTTTGCTTCCGAGCGATAGCCACTTTCTATCAACCTACTTAGGTCAGTTGGTTCAGTGATTGTTTTATTGGCATGCCAATACCGCGGCCCATGGGCTCGGGCTTTCGATCTTTGTTTACTGTGTAATCGGCAGTTGGCTATTGGTCGAGACCGTCGAACCACCAACTCGATAAGACAATCGTCTACCGTAACTCGAACGTAGCATGACTAATACTGTTGGAATAATATCGATAAATCTAGCTTTTATTGCGTGGATTTAATCAATGTCTTGTAACTTAAAGGTTACATTTGATTGAAGTGATTTTTCAGACTCATACATTTTACAGCTGGAAATGCAATTTCTTTAAAGGTCTTGTAATCACACAAGCAGCATACAATAATGCTTATCTATGTTACAATTTTATTAAATAAAGATTCTTACTAGAAACTGATTGGTTGGGCCTCGTAATATAGTATGCTGCATCACACACATTTTTCTCTTGTTACAGACTCTGAAAATATCTAATGTTGAAAAAGCTATACACTAACTTACTCCCACTTCTTAAAATCTTGCCACATTAGATACTAGGGGCTGTATAAATTTGGAAAGATCAAGATTAGACAGTTTTATTACTTTTATTACTGGTAGATAACCGTTTTAATCTGAATTTAAAAATCTAGGTTGAATGACTACAATTTGACTAATCACATATCTGTGGTGAGTCCGGGATTAATTGGTTTGACTGGACATTATCAAGAAATTAAAATTGACATGGTTGTCCTAATTTTAGGAAAAAAATTACCAATTCAGTCTTAAGGCCCAATCAGACGGTTCATTTTTCTTTCATTTTCACCTTTCATTCGGTACTATTCACTCGAAATGACACGTCTGAACAC